>OU896708.1:14357385-14946925 GCA_918026855.4 Phaedon cochleariae | reverse complement strand
AACTCATTCATGCAATGCACCCAAATTTCACATTGTGCTGGCGCCGTTCTAGAAATAATGTTGTTCCGTCTACAGGAGCAAAACAAATTATTGTTTGTCACAGATATTGAGATATTAAAGGTAGGTATTGCAGCAAAAGAGAACATTATTCAGACAATTTGTTTAAATACTTCTTTCAGCAATCTCGAAAATTAACTTTTCGGTACCTATATTCTTCATTGAATTGAAAATTCCAAACCAGTAATGTTTAATCAACCAAATTGTTTTTTTTGACAAATTAATCACCATAGTGTTTTTTTTTCTCGTGGGAACCCACCCACGAGCGAAATTAATAGGAAAGTTTTCAACGTTTTAAAGACAGATTATAATATATTTTGATGTCCTGAAATAATAATTTTGTGCAACTACAATGAGTGAGAATCAACAATCAATAGGCCACAGATTAGCAAACCTCACTAAGAATCAATGGGTGCTCAAACTGCATCTATTATACAATACTAGCTGTACGCTAATCGCGTTGCTACACACACACAAATGTCGTTTTTGGTCCGAAAGACATCCTCGTTGGATTACAGAAAGAAGTAATTAGCGAATTTTTGGCATCAATGTTTGGTGCGGCATGATGAACGAATTCCTTATTGGGCCTCACTTTTACGAAGGCACTCTGAATGCAGATCGCTATCTAAGAACTGTTGAAATTACACTTCCGGAACTATTAGAAGAAGTTTCCTCTGAGACTAGAATGAATAATATGTGGCTACAGCAGTAGGCGTTAAATTTTTTGAACTACAAAAAAATCTACTTGACCCCATCCATTGACTACTTTTAACATAAATTGAATATTTCTATTCGTTTTCAAGATATTGGCGTGCGGAGTTTTAAGTAAAAAACCTTGTATATCTTCAAAGAAAATCAAACACTCAAAGTCGGTCGACCACACTATGTAGGAATAATAGTTATTTGTTTTTCTAGGCAGTCAATCTATATTTGCTGCAGTGTGAAAATTTTTTTCTCCAAATGATATAAAACCAATTTTGTGTAATTTTTTCATTGAAAACTCCCAAAACACCCAATGTCAGTGTCAATTTTGATTAATGATTTCATTAGAATTTATTGGAACGTTGCATAGCACAACAAACGTTTTCTGCCTAGGCAGTAAAAGTACACCTTTTCTGCCTGGTAAGCTGCAGGAAATAGCCAAATTATTTGTCTCCTTTAATGACACTCAACATGCAGAAAAGGTGTACTTTTACTGCCTAAGCAGAAAAAGTTTGTTGCTATGCAAAGTTCCAAGTAATTTGAATCGAACTGGTAATCAAAATTGACAATGACTTAAGGTGAACAAAAAATGATGGATTATTTGGACTTTGCGTGAAATTGAAAAGAATTTGGAGAAAAAATTATATGTTTCACATGGCAGAAAAGAAGATGTAATGCCTTGGCTGGTTCATCCTGCCAGCCGCGGCATTAAATCTTGTACTTTTCTGCCTAGTAAAACGAATAACTATAAACAGTAACTGGTTTCGGCACTGCCATCATCAGACTGCAGTACTGTAGTCACATTAAATTATACAAAAGATATAAGAACATGTCATGGGTTGACCATCAGGCAAACTTGTTTAAAACGGCTGAAGAGCCAGAAAAGTCTCATATTTTTCTGTGTGTGTATGTGTATTTTGTCCTCGCTGACTTCCTCTTTTCTGCTTGCCCAAAGACAATTTTCCAGATTTTTCACGAGAATTACCATTGTTATCGTTTTTAGTATTTTCCGAACCATTGAATTTGTTTTTTTTATTTTTGAAAATCAAATGTGAAATGGGAGTGTTACAACTTGCAGCCTTCTTCTATGCAAGCAAAGACATCCAATTTTCATATTCTGATGAAGAGGAACTGATACTTATAAGCTCGCTTACGAGTAAATCTCCATAAAATTTCAGACTGTTGAAACAATCCCACATTCAACCAGTTGTTTATCTTTATATCTACAATATATCGCAAATGATTATTCTTGATCACATGGTAAAACCTGATAACTCATGTGTGTAATCATTATTGAAATCAAATTAAAATGATCACCATTCTCATGTCCGTCTGATTCTATAAGAGAAGTATAGTATAATATATCATTCTTACTCTCCGCCTATTTTATGCCTTAGGCACTGCATCATCACAATGTTTGCTAGCTGCATCCATTATTATGGCTTATTTCCCTAGTTATAGTAGTATTAGTTCATCTCCACCATACTGATAATCTCAGGATGACATAGGTTGATGGATTGATCGTGAATACATTAATGGCTGAAGATAGCAACATTAAAATCAAATTGCTTTGTGACTTTCGAGTTTGACAGTTCTTTTCGAGGTTAGTTTCAGTTTCCCATTTACATGTAGATATGTTTTTCCCACTAAGGTAGGATGCCAATAAACAATCAGTATAGGAAGAACAACATAGGGGTTTGATAACATCTATGCCATAGAATGGGGCTCAATTTGGAATTTTGGCATTATTATTTAAAAAATGTAATTATTATCGATGCTGTGGACTGAAATTAAAAAAAAAAGTAATAAATGCATGTGTAAAAGTTCATCTGATTTCAACCTCATACCAAATAGGCACGATATGGTATTTTGAAAAATTTCTTTACAGAAATTAATGATTTTTTTAGGAATGAAGCATATATGTCACACATTCATAAGTTATCACATCCATCACTCATTTTTATCAGCTCATTCAATGAAAACAAGTAAAAAAATGATAAAAAAACATGTATGCATGTCAAAGAACTTAAATAACATTTATTTGGTCAACATGTCTTCCACGGGCAGGTGTAGATAAAATACATTTAATTTGGCAAATTTTCCTTTAAAATTTTGATGACACCGTTGTGTTGAAGGTGATAACATTGAAGGAATAGTCGTTAGATCATTGCCTGTGAAAGTATGACAAGAGGAAGAGGAAGAGGAAGAGGAAGCAGGAGTATTTAAGGCTTTTATTAAAGATTTCTGTTCAGAAAAAGTTAAATACGGTCGGATGTTCCGAAACGTTCGGATTTTGGCCACGATATCTTGAAGTCCTATGTAAAACAGTTTCAAATGCCTATTCCATTTTTTGTTGATTGTAATCCAGTCCTATATTGATGCATCACGTAGTCGTTCATATTTTCGCGGCATCATTACAAATTACCCTACCAAACACATTTTTTCTGTTATGTCATCACTTTGATTCTTCCCATCAATATATCAACAACTCATTTTCAAGGTAAGTGTAGTTGAGACTGCATTGTATGTTCAGGGTGATTCACCATAAATGTCCCCCTCTCTAGTTCAGTTATTTTGAAACCGATTTCTAAATTTGAAATATCATCTTGAATGATTTTCGATAAAGTTTTTTCCGCTGCATCAGAAAATACAGGGTGCTCGGAACAAACGATCTACAGGGTACTATTTGATTTTTTTATATGGAACACCCTATTTTTCATTGTATTTTTAGATTCTTGCTGAAGAGCTGATTTCGTCAATGTATCACACTTGGGGTCTAGCAGGAATGATTACAGAGATATAGGGTGTTCAAAATCGAGATTTTTCAACTTGAGGATTTTTTTGAGACGAAACTATTCATTATTGGTCGAAACGGCTTTCATGCCCATGTCTTAACTTTTGATTTACTATCTTCTGACATTTAATAATTGGAACTATTACGGGGTATCAAAATTCTGAATCTTGAACCACCCTGTAAATGTTCCAATCAAATGTCAGTAGACAGTAAATCAAAAGTTAAGATGGAAACATAGGAGCCGTTTCGACCAATAATGAATAGTTTCGAATAGTTTCGAGACAAAAAAATCCTAAACTAGAAAAATCTCGATTTTGAACACCCTATATCTCTGTAATCATTCCCGCAAGACCCCAAGTGTGATGCATTGATGAAATCAGCTCTTCAGCAAGAATCTAAAAATACAATGAAATACAGGGTGTTCCATTTGAAAAAATGAAGTAGTACTCTGTAGATCATTTGTTCCGAGCACCCTGTATTTCTTGATGCAACGGGAGAATTCTGAAAAATCATTTTGAATAATCTTTCAAATTCTTGAATCGGTTCAAAAATAAGTGAGCTAGAGGGGGGGACATTTATGGTGAATCACCCTGTACCTCGACTAATTGAAGATCTGCACATTTTTGATTAGCAACATCATACCAAACGAGACAAGTTATCTATTTGAAAAAGCCCAAAAATTTCGTGATAACGAATTGTGTAGTTATAACCTCTAATAATTTTGAAATTCACCTAAAGTCACAAATGTTGATGGAACAATATTCCATTTCAACAAATTACCAAGATGGTATTGAACTTCATTGAAAAAAACACCTGTATGTTCCAAATGAGCAGATGAGTTCCAAATACCCCCATTTTACGGTTCAGAAGCCTTCTCATTTTTGAAATTAAACTCGAAAGTACCGGGTAGGTATGAGTTGTGATGATTTATAATGTTATAGAAATCACTGAAAACAATATATATGTTTCGCCGACCTCTTTAAAAAATTACATTTTACGTAGTAATTTCCGAATAAAAAATCGACTATTTTTGAACAAGTACTTTTCGTCCTCAGACAGTATAACTTTTCGTCCGCTGTGGCCACTGTTACTATGATACGGCACGGTGCGAAAGCGACGATTGAGTTGACGATAGCTGTCATTTGCTGTTGTCAAATTAATTATTCACGAAATTCGATGGATCTGACGTGTGAATAAAACCGTGGTGGGAATATAAGTGTTCGAGGACGACGAGAAAATGCAGTATGCACCGCGGCGAAAAACTGAATTATAGTCGAGCCTGCAAATTGATAATCGAGGCCCAGCCGAGGCTAGCAAGCAGGCGAAACAATAGATATTCCTTGGTACATAAATAACAATTCAAACCTTTACCTCATAATCCGATCACATATATTGACTAAGTTAGTGAATTTAGTAACACACTGAAAATATACTTCGGTATTGGGTCAAAACGAAGTTACAAATTTCACGTACTTTATTTATTTCTGGAGTTGTTTTTCAAATGTATTCATTCACATTCAATATAGATCGTTTATACTATTGTTTCAATCAATCAAACGAATACATAAAAAAAATTGTCTGTGATAAAACATGGAATATTTGGAATGAAATAGTGATGAAGCTTTTGTATGGTTTGGTCAGCTGGGTGGTAGATAATTATTATAATTATGTTGAATCAGGTCCGCAATAACAAATGAACTATCTATTCGAAATGTTCGCCTTGATGACCTAATTTTTAATAGTTAGAAATTATACTGGTGACTCGTAGATGCTGCCATCTGTATTATGATTCTAAGAGTTAGTCGAAGTATTCCCAAGAACTTATAACCACCAAAAGTTCAAAAAAAAATTTCAACATCTACCTCATCTCCCTATACTCCCTAGGTACGCACGATGTTCCATGAACATTATAGGAATTTCCTTTCGTGCGCTCCAAGAGATGAAAATATTAATGTTCCAGCGATGATTCCTAAATGTTGACTTGCATTTCAATGACTTTTAAAGTATTCAAGTGAATATTATGCAGTATACCTAGATACTCTGTGTACGCACTGTATATTATCGTATCCATACATTCTCGTTATATATATATAAAGCCTAGAGCATATAATGCGTATCTAATAAGTTGTTGAAAAAATGCAAAGCCGCTGAATTTATCGCTGCATCATTTTCTCTCTCCGATGCCTTCTCCGAGATAAACTTCTATGGCATCTTTGAAATATTGTCAGGGTCTCGCCTACTCTGACCATGCCGGTTTATAAACAGAAGATAAACAGCGTTCATGAGCGTTCGCACATTGAACACTGAGAGAGACAACATGCAGATTATGTTTGAAAAAACAGAAATACACATGAATCCTCTCCTGAAACTAAGGAAAACCTGAACCAGTAAGATCTGCGCCCCAAGACTAGAGAATAAAGTACAGACGTCCAATGCACCGTGAGACTTAAAAGGAGTTAAATCACTTGGGAAAATTATTCTACATAACTGTCAAACTGTATGACGGCTATGAACTTCCATACTAAAACGAAACTGTTTCTACCTATCTTCTCCTAAATACTGTCTGATTTTGTCAGGGTGTTAGAGCTGTTTTTTTTATTCCATTGATATCAACAACTTGCATATTTGCTTCGAAAATGATTGAGTTATTTACGATGGAAGTTGACTAATATACTAAATATATCAAATGTATTTTGAATTATTATTCAAGATATTCAAAATTCCTTCGAAGCTTACTTGTGGGCCTGACAGTATACCTAATATTTTTCTCAAACAAATCCACTTTGTTTGATTTTCAATTTATCCCTAAACTCAAGTATTTTTCCTGACAGCTGGAAAAACAGTTTTATAATACCTATTTTCGAATCAGGTGTGAAAAAAAAATTAAGAATTATAGAGGAGTTTCTAATCAATCTGCATTACCCAAGCTTTTTGACAGCTTAGTGCATGATCAAATTAGTTTTACATGTAAAGAAGTTATTGATAATAATCAACATGGCTTCATGGCTAAACGATCCACAGTAACGAATCTATTAATTTATGAAAACGACATTATATGAACTTTAGAACAGAAAATGCAATTAGACGCAATTTACACCGATTTCAGTAAGGTGTTTGATAGAGTCGATCATAATTTGTTATCGTTCAAATTAAGAAATTTGGGGTTTAATGATATTCTAATAAAATGGATTGGCAGCTTTTTGAAAGATCGCAAACAGAGAGTTAAAGTGGGAACTCATCTCTCAAATGATATTGATGTGTCATCAGGAGTTCCGCAAGGTTCACACTGTGCACCATTATTATTCAATTCATTTGTCAATGATATAAGTAGTTGCTTCACTCACAGTAAATATCTAATTGTTCGCCGATGATTTGAAAATGTATGGACCTGTTAATTCATATGAAGATGTATTAAACCTTCAAAGAGACCTAAACAATTTAGTTAATTGGTGTGATCGAAATAAACTGAATCTCAACATAAAATGTACGTTCATAAGTTTCTATAAGGCGAATAAAAAATATGATTCTTCTTATAATATTAACAATAAGGAACTTTTATCAGTAGCGTCACTGAGAGACTTAGGGGTTGTTTTTTTGAAGGTATGACTTTTATAGAACACATAAATAAGGTATCTATAAAGTCGTCGAAGATGTAGGGTTACATTCTTCGAAATTGTAGTTTTTTCTCTCCATACGTTTAGGAAGTTATATATGTCATGTCTCACCTAGATTATGCTTCTATCATTTGGTCACCTTTATATCAAGTTCACAACTATACTCTCGAACGTATACAAAATAAATTCTTAAGATTCTGCGCTTTTAAGCTTAATGTTGTTATTGAAAACCATGATTATGATTTCGTACGTGGTGAAATGAATTTGCAAATTTCAAATAATCGCAGAAAAGCCACTGATATTTGTTTCATTTTTGAATTAATTAATGGAATGGTTGTTTGTCCAAAGTTGTTGGAGTTAATTAATTTCAATATACCAAACAGAACATTGAGAAATGCTAACCTATTTAGAATATCTCATCATGCTACCAATTATGGTCAACACTCACTTATTGAGAGAACATTGAGATTGATTAATGAGAACGGTTTGGACATATTTCATGGGTCTTTTAATAGTTTCAAAAAACACTTGTTGAATCTGTTCTTTGAAACATAGAGCTCTCTCATAAGTTAGATTTATTATATAGATTTAAGACTAGTACTCATAATATTTACCTTTTGTTTTTCTTTATGTAATGGGGTTTCCCGTAAATAAATAAATAAAAATAAAAAAAATATTACACGAGGAGAGAAAATCCATAGAAAAACTGGTATAAAATCTATCTTCTCCTAATTACCAATTTCGACTGTGGTCTCTGATAACTGTGAAAATTTCATAAATTCATTCAAGAAGGCTCCTTTTCGTTAAAGTTGCTCATAGCAACGAAAGAAATTTTAACTCGCCAACAACTACCGATGGTGTATCACGGCCAAGTCGAATCAGGATTACGTTACGGTATTTTCTTTTGGGGTTGGTCAGCTCACGTGGCTGAGGTTTTTATGGCTCAAAAGAAAATTATTAGAACAATGGTTTTCAAATCACGTACTGATAGCTGTAAAACTATTTCTAAAGAATTGGAAATTTTAACACTTGCATGTCTGTATATATTTGAAATGTGTGTATATGTTCATAATGACAAAAATTTTTGGGAAAAATTCGCAAGTTCATAACTTTAACACTAGATCAAAAGATAACCTACACCTACCTATCACCACAAAAACGCTAACATTCAAATCTGCAAACAAAATGGGCCCAATGCTTTATAACAAAATCCCACATAACATCAAATGTTGACAACATAAATATGGACTTGGCAACAATTCGGGAATGGGAATCCAATAACTTGGTAGATTGCAATGCAAACAAAACACCAGCATGCCTTTTCTCTGGAAAAGCCGATCTCACTGTGCCCAACATAAGCTTGTCAGGAGAAACCATACCTTTGAGGACATCCATTTCGATGCTTGGTATTACTATCAGCAATAACTTTTCCTGGGAAAATCACGTGAGATCAATTGCTAAAAGTGCATCCCAAAAACTTGGTTTTCTGTTTCGGGCCAGGAGCTATTTCACTTTCAGTCAGCTGCTCATGATCTATAAGGCACAGAACCGACCTGTCCTGGAATACTGCTCCCATATCTGGAGTGCAGCACCCAAACATACTGAAACTGTTGGATTCTGTCCAAAAATCGGCAATTCGTCTCGTGGGTGATGCCTCGCTCACAAACTCACTCACTTCTCTGGAACACCGTAGAAAAGTTGGCAATCTGGCTCTATTTTATAAATATTTTCATGGACGATGCTCTTTTGAAATAGCAACAATGGGCATGTACACCTTAGTAGAACTTTTAACTCAAACCATGTTTATAATGATCCTTTTATACATAAATAATGATTGACGACATAATTCGATCGGAAAATTAACTGGAATGTTTCATTTTTTGACATAAATGATAGTACCTTCTGAAAACGGACCCTCTTATGACGTAGAAACCTCATCTCGCCATAGTTTAAAGAGAATACCAAACGCCCGACGGAGGCTGAGGCAACTGATATATTAATCCTTTCAACTGTGCTCTCGCGCTAATTCACTCTGTCAGAAATCATGTATCATTCATCTCTGTCTGGAATAGTCTTGTTTCAGTATTAGGGTTTTGACGTCACATCATCGCCTCGTTTTCAGAGGTCCTAAAAATCGGGGATTTCAATAATTTCTTATAAAAAGTAGGGAGCTCACAGCAAGAAACGGTTCGCGGTAGTGAGCTAGTTTGGGTGAGTTCTATCGAATTATGAAATAAAAATGTTTTATGATATAAGCCCATTGTTCCTCCCTTGGCAGTACCCGCGAGATTAACCCGTCGAGTTGAGGCTTCGCACCCCTTCGTGGTCATTTTGGAAACCTGATGCAGAACATCTCTTTCCAAAGACATATAACAAACAGCGAGGCTCTGGAACATATTGCCAAGGGAGGTGTTCCTCGAGGCATATAACCACCAGAAATTTAAGAAGAACACCAATTCCTACCTTATTTCCATTGGTTCTCACGATTTTCTCTGAACATTACAGGATATCCCTTTTCTTGGAACCAGAACATAAAAAAAATGTATTGCCTCGACCAAAACTTTTGAAATAAGATTATAAGAATATCTTTCGTTGGAATCCTAATATTCCTACATCTAGACATGTAATATCAGATGGTATGGTTGAAGATTTTCTTCGTATCATTTTCAACCAATCAGAACGTTCAATGGAGTTGAGCTATCTTGTATAATTTCGAATATACGTGGATATTCATAGAGTAACTCCACCAATCAGAATTCACAAACAAAGCGCGTCGTAAAATTTTGCTCGAAAAATAATCGCATCGAATAGGTACAATTCGGACTTCAAAATATCAAGGTTATTCATCTCAAACTTCCCGCACAATTACAAATGATGTCAGTTTAACAAAGGATATATTCCGTTAATCAACCGAGGTTACCGATGCTTTCAAGGCCGGTACCAACAACGTTGACAGTGGTCATCTACTGGTGACTACAATGGGTTTATATCACGAAAAAAATGGATTGCATAATTCGATAGAACTCACCCAAACTAGCTTACCACCGCAAACCGTTTCTTGCTGTGAGCTCCCTACGTTTTATAAAAAATTATTGAAATTCCCGATTTTTCGGACCTCTGAAAACGAGGCGATGATGTGACGTCAAAATTCTAATACTGAAACAAGACTATTCCAGACAGAGATGAATGATACATGATTTCTGACAGAGTGAATTAGCGCGAGATCACAGTTGAAAGAATCAATTGCCTCAGTCTCCGTCGGGCGTTTGGTATTTTCTTTCAACTATGGCGAGATGAGGTTTCTACGTCATAAGAGGGTCCGTTTTCAGAAGGTACTATTATTTATATCCAAAAATAAAACATTCCAGTTAATTTTTCGATTGAATTATGTCGTCAATCATTATTTATGTATAAAAGGATCATTATAAACATGGTTTGAGTTACAAGTTCTACTAAGGTGTACACGCCCATTGTGGTTTATTTACGGAATGCCAGTCATTTGTCAAATTCTAGTTTTGATCGTTTGTTATAGATTCATGGCTCTGCCAGTATTTGATTTTCAATTAGGGCACCTAAAAGTCCGTAATTCTTGTGCACAGTAAGCATATGCAAAAGATGTATGATGTCCTGAAATAGAAAAAAAAACGTCATCATACTGAAAATATATCGAATATTATTAATTTACCTGAGTAAACGAATCTTTCGGAACTTATCGCAATAACTACTATGGGAATTTTTTTTCCTTGTGATTTGTGAATCGAAAAATCAAACCGAAAACTAAATCACGTTAACGTCATCTCAAACTTACCGAACTTACCAGAGAACATCAACGGTCGTTTTGGTGACAGTGATTCTACCGCTTTTCCAGCAATCTAGTTCCGTAAATAACCATTTTTCAGGAACCAATCGAACGTTTCATATTTACGGAACGGAAAACTACTGACCGAAATGACCATGTTGATTTAGGGAACATACCCAAAATGAATCTCCCGCTTCGCGGTCAGATTAATTATTTCAACTTTTCAACTGACTCGAATATTTTGAAGTACTCGTCGGAGGTATTACTTCGACTGAATATTCAATTTCCTTCCATAACCTACATACAGTGTTCCTGTTGAAGTTTCACTAATAAATTTAAATATTCTTCAATATCCATATCTTTCTATCTTTGGCAACAAACGCTGAAAATGAACTCATGTGCATGAGTTTGAAGCATATCCCGAATAATTTTCCAACAGTTGTGGGTATAATCTTGTTTTTTTCATTGATGCTGTAGTACCTACAACACTTTGAGAGCATGAACTTTTTACCCTAAGAGGAACATACGAATTAAAAATGTGTCTGTCGCTCAATTTCTATTTAGGCATGTGGTCGTCATACTAACACGCATACCTCATTGTATGTCCTATAAGTTCAAGACCAAATAAAATATTTTTGGGCCAAGTCAACGGGAATGGAGAAATAAAAATTATAGTCACGTGCGAAACACACGTTAGGATAATACTACGAGCTAGGATTGTAAATACTTTATAGCATAATACGTTGAACGATTTTGTTTTATGTTAATAAGCTCGTGTTCTCAAGTGTGAAGTGTGCCCAAACAAACGACTTTGTACCAATCAGAAATCAGTATAAGTTGATACAGCCTCGGACATAGCTGATAAGCGCATGAAAATTTTCGCCACACTGTTGGAATCTAATATTTTTTTATCTATTGGTAATTCTATCACTAGTGATACCAGTCAAACGAACTCGACTTGCTCTGTCAGCACATCCTTTTGCCGAGATGTGTCGAACATTTGCCTCGGGAAATATTTCCAATAATTGATAACCTCCAAAAGCTCACAAAAATAAACCTACATTTTCTTCCGATTCATCTGAGAGATAAAAAAATGATTGAAGCTTACGCGACCAACACTACTCATATCTCATGTAGGGTGTTAGTCATTCAATGGCAAATTTTGATATTTTTGATTTTTCTGTTGACCCTGTGTCAAAATCTAAGGAGTTGATGTAACCGGTGAGGAGGAACACATCGAATACTTAAATATGAACTTTCATCGTTGTAACTTCTACAGGAAGATCTCTCTAGGTCAACCAAAAATTGATGAAATTGAAGTTGACATTTATTTATTATGATCCATATCCTTCATTTCATCCTGGGAATATAAATAATAGTAACTTATTCGAGGAAATATTTTCCATCCGCATAATAGTTATTTATGCAACAAGTGCAAAAAGTGAATGTTTATTGCACGAGTTGCATACAACATTTTTTCTACGTTCATGCAAAAAGCAAAAAATGATTTATTGAGGTGCGGCACTAGGTACAATTCTGTTAATTGTCAGAATTAATTTTTGACTGACGTTTCTATAACCACAGTTGCAATATAAAAAATGTTTGTCATGATGACAGAACGTCGAAGTAGAATGACAGATGAGTGCAATAAAAACTTTAATGCACTAAGTGCAGTAAAGAACTTCTTTTTCCACTAAATATAGATAGATAGATAGATAGATAGATAGATAAGCTTTATTGTCTAAAATGAGCACATTTTGTCGAAAAAGTCAGTATCTTGCGATATATCGATTTCAAGATTATAAATAAATACAACAGAACAGGAATATATAAAAATAATACAGAACAAAAATATATAAAATAAAATAACATAGACAAGTTTCATTATTATCACAAACAACAATTATCTTTAAAATCAATGATATGAATCTCTAATTATTCTCACATATCATAGAAAGACTAGAATTTGTAGGCAAAGTATTCATCCAAACTGTACAAGCCTTTTCCCACTAACATATCTTTGACAGATCTACGGAATTGTTTCAAATCATTGATCATAGTTGTACATTCTGGTAAATGATTGTAAATCTTTTTACTCCTATAAATTAAGGATTGTCTCGTTAAAGATGAACTAGGCAGAGGAAGAGCAAGGTTCCTCTTATTACGCGTAATCTTGTCTATGTTTGCGTTCATGAAATTTCTTCTATATTTGTGAAGCAAACAGACTGTTTCTAAAACGAAAATTTCAAAGACCGTCAATATCTTATATTTGTGAAACATTGGCCTGCATGAGTCACGCGGCTTGAGTTTGAATACAAATCTCAGAGCTCGTTTTTGAAGGACGAAAACACTATTTAAGAGACCATGACAGCTACACCCCCAGAATGAAATTCCATACCGTAGATGCGATTCAATAAGTGAGTAGTATGCTGATATTGAAGCTTGCAATCCAAGTTCACGGGATATCACATTGACTGCGAAGCAGCCAGCTGATATTTTTTTCTTAAGAGCTGATATATAATGGTCGAACTTCAAATTGCTATCTATGTGAACACCAAGAAATTTCGTGACAGACTTGCTCTCAATGAGTTGATCTCCTAGAGCAATTTGTTCAATCTCTGACTTGAATGTCACTAAGTTTGTTTTAGAAACATTCAGAGTTAGCATATCAGCTTCACACCAAATTTTAATTTTTTCAACGTCCACTGAAATAGACTGAGCCAGACTACCTCGATCTTCGTTATGCCAGAGAATCGTGGTATCATCTGCAAATAAAGTTAGGTGTCCAGAAATATCTAGACTAACCATATCGTTGATATAAATCAAGAAGAGAATCGGACCAAGAACTGACCCCTGAGGGACCCCCCGTATAATATTACCTTTATCCGAAGTCTTTTTCAACAATGATACTCTTTGATTTCTATCAGTGAGACAAGATCTGAACCAGTTTAGAGCTGTACCACGAATACCGTAATGAAAAAGCTTCTGCAACAGAATTTCATGACTCACACAGTCAAATGCCTTAGAAAGCTCAAGAAACACTGTTCAATAAAGTTCTGCTTTTTGAATGAATGCAGAAAAAATTAAGTATAACTTAAGATTAGTACTTGTCCGTCGTGGTGTACAGACGTGTTTTCGTGCTCTCGGTTTATGATCGATTTTATCGGCTAATTATAAACTGTTCATATCGATATTCATACAAAAAGTCGCACATAGTGTATTCGATAAGATTCTCAAAGCAGAATCGAAACCATCAGATAGTTCTTGTGAAAAAGTGCATCAAACATGTCAACTACATGCGCCTCATGCACAACACTTATCAACAAAAAATCTCCAGGTGTTCAATGCGATGGTTTTTGCGCCGCTTCTTATCACGCCAAGTGTATCGGCCTTACAATCGACCAGGTGAATCTCATCAAGGACTGTAGGAACACCACTTGGATGTGCGACAAATGCAGAAATAATGATAGTTCGGTAACTGGATTACATTTAACTTCTCCAGGAACTACTATTGAATCAAAGATGCAACAACAAATTTTGAATTTTATGCAAGACATAAAATGCGAAGTGAAGGAGCTCCGCGGAACGCAAGCAGACCTGATTAAATCGATAACTTTTTGTACTGATAAGATATCTGATTTTGAATCTACTATTAAAAGTTTCAATGATCAAATCAAGAACATTGAAAAACTGAAGACCGACAATCAATACTTAACAAAAAATGTACAATCATTGAACAAAAAAGTCAGTGATCTTGAGCAATGAATAATATCGAGATACAAGGGGTACCACTGGTACCAGATAAGAAAAATGAAGATATCTATAAGATCATCGACACCATACACAAGTCGTTAGGAATACAAATTACTTCAAGCATGATAGACTCCGCCCATAGAGTAGCATCCTTCAGCTCGAACAAGCCAAAAAATATCGTCGTCAAATATACTACCCGAAGAATACGTGATGATATTTTATCTGCTGCAAAGGTTAAAAGGATGGCCTCTACTAGTCGCATAATAAATATTGAAGGAATTTCTAACAACTTATTCATCGTCGAACACTTGTCTCCTGGTAACAAATCACTTTGAATTTGCGAAATTATCATTGACTCCATCCTGTGAAAAATAACCATCTTCACACAATTAACGTGTTTCTACCAAAATCTTAGAGGTGTTCGATCAAAGACACATGAATTCAAACTAAACACCCTCATATGTGACTATGATATCATATGCCTAACAGAAACGTGGCTAAATAGTGGGGTGACAACTAGTGAAATATTCGATGATAAATTTTCCGTGTACCGCAGAGATCGTGAGAGTTCCACAAGTGTGAAAAGTGATGGTGGAGGTGCTTTGATCGCGACTCGGAGTGCGCTGCAAGTGGTGGAACACCCTGAGTGGCAAACGGAAGCCGAAGATATATGGATAACTCTTTATAAACCAAATAGTAGCAAAATTCATATATGTTGTGTATACCTGCCCCCCGGAGATGATAACGCCCTAGTTTGTTTTACGAACAACCTCTACAGAATATTCCACGAGATATCCGATGATGTAGTCCTAATTTGTGGGGATTTCAATATGCCGCATACTTCTTGGGAAACTAAACCAAACTGCTCATTCTTAATTCCCACTGTGGTGGAACAAAAATTTATAGAACTAAATGATATGCTATGCTTTCATGGTCTCTCACAGTTCAACAATCTAAAAAATGTCAACAACAGAATACTAGATCTTATTTTATGTAACAAATTAGTAATTGATAAACTTCAACACGGCGAGCCTCTAGTGAAAGAAGACCCTCATCATGTGAGTATAGAATTCAACCTAAAACTGTCTGTGCTGAAAAAACTTAAGTCAAACATAAAATCTCTTAACAATTACAGGAAAGGTAATTACGATGCTTTAAATTTTGAAATCTCTAATATCGATTGGGTTGATATCTTTCAGAGGATTTCAACCGTGGATGATTGCATAGAAGTATTCTATGAAAAAATTTATAATCTCATTGAAAAATTCATACCCAAAAAAAGAGTTTTCAGTGATTTTCCATCGTACTTCACCCAAAATACACTAAAATTAATAACAGAAAAAAATAAAGCCCATAAAAAATGGAAATCTTTGAATTCTCCAGCAGATTACTTGTTGTTTCGTCAATTACGACGCAGAACCAAGCAAATGATAAATAAAGACTACAAAAATTTTATCAATACTGTCCAAAACGATATACCAAATAATACAAAAAAAATTTGGCCATTCGTATCCGCAAAAAATAGAAATGATAGTCTACCCAATTCAATGAAACTAGATGATCAATCCGCAGACGGTGCTGCAGTTTGTGACCTTTTCTCAAAATTTTTCAGAAGTGTATTTCAACCTTACGATCAAACATTACAAGTCTTTTCGAAAACAGACAAGTGCCTGATTAACAAAATCTACGTCACAGAAAATGAAGTTCACGACATTCTTTGCAAGCTCGATGAAAATAAAGGCTGTGGTCCTGATGGTATTCCATCATTTTTTATCAAAAACTGTGCATCCAGTTTATATGTTCCCCTTACTATTATATTCAACAGATCCTTTGACGAATGCACATTTCCGAAAAAATGGAAAGAGGCATACGTAGTTCCAATTTTCAAAAATGGTGAAAAATGTTCCATAAGTAATTACCGACCGATTTGCAAAATAAATATACTAAGTAAATTACTTGAACTAATTGTACACAAAATGCTAATTTATAAAGTTAAAGAATGTATCATTCCTGAACAACATGGTTTCATTCCGAAAAGGTCCATTGAAACTAACCTCACGTTATACAATGAATTTATTTTATCTGCAATGGATTGCCAAACCCAAGTGGATGTCGTGTACACGGATTTCAGCAAAGCTTTCGACAAAATTAATCACAACATATTGATGTCAAAATTGTCTGAGATTGGTGTACACGGTGATCTGCTCCGTTGGTTTGCTTCATATATATTTAATCGGTCACAAATTGTTATAGCTAATGGATATGAATCTAATTCTTATATTGTCACTTCAGGTGTTCCACAAGGATCACATTTAGGGCCCCTACTTTTTCTGATTTATTTAAATGACATCACGTCATCATTTGAAACTTGTAAATTTCTACTTTTTGCGGACGATTTGAAAATATTTGCATCTGTCAAAAGTCCAGTCGATAACCTTTTAATTCAACGTGACCTAGATCGCTTGTATGATTATTGTATCGTAAATAAAATATTTCTCAATTTGAACAAATGTTTTTTCATCTCGTTTACTAAAAATATCAATATATTCTCATACGATTATAATTTCAATAACACCATTTTGAAGAAAGTGGATAAAATCAAAGATCTTGGTGTCGTTTTCGACAGAAAGATGACATTCTCAGAACATATCGATTATGTTGTAACGAAAAGTAACAAAACCTTAGGATTCATATTAAGACAAAGTAAAAACTTCAATTCCATTCAAGCATTAAAAGCATTATTTTATTCTTATGTCTACAGCAGACTTAATTACGCAACGGTTGTGTGGAATCATCAGTATGCTGTGCATAAGAACAGATTAGAGTTGATTCAAAACAAATTTTTGAGATTTATGGACTACAAGGTTAATGGTACTTATAATCACTTGGCAAGCACATGTAGACTTAGGGAACAGTTTCAGTTCTATTCATTAGAGGCTCGTCGAGAACAATCTGATATATTTTTTTTGTATAAAGTTTTAAATAATTCATCTGACGCTCCAGATCTATTGTCAAAAATCTCAATTCATGTCCCTACTTTTATAACTCGTCTAGAGTTTGGTTTTTTAAAAAAACATTTATTTTTCGATACAAAGGTAGACACAAGTTGATTTGATGTGAACAGTACAAATATTCAGCCAAGACTGAGCTACGTGAGAAATGAATTATAAAAATGTGAAATAAAAGTTGCTGATTCAATTCCTGGAATCTGCCTCGCCTCTGGTGAGAACGCCTCGAAGTGCTGAGTTGCGGAATCGATGATGTAGCCTATTTCCCATGGGTTCCCTGGGAATATGGAATATAACTCCTCCCATCCCAGAAAGATCCATACAAGGGGTGGATCGATCATTCGTCGTCGTCTTCGGTACTTGGACAGGGTTGAAGTCTTCTGGCGGTTGGTCTTGGGTTTTCGGGTACCCTAGTTGCTGTCTCCTGGGGGGCAGCAGTCTCCGGTACCGAACGTCTCGTCCAGTATAGGTATATCAGGCCAATAATCGATATAGCTGCGAATAGGAGGTAGATGGGTGTGGCCCAAATATAGGATGCATCTTGTTTCGTGTTCTTCAGGGTGACCTGATGGATCTTCTGCTGTTCCTTTTGTATTTGATGTATTTGATCTAAGGGTATATCATGTAGGACGAATTCTTGTAGGTGCGTACTAGATGTCTTGGTGGGAATTCTTACGGAGGGTAGTAGTAAGGGTTGTCCCTTGATAGTGTCCTCGTTGTTCGTATAGGAGTCTCGTGACGTGTGGAAACTGCATCCAGATGGAACCTCGATGAAGTAGGGTCCTTTGAGAATTGTCAAATCGGTTTTGTGACATTCGGTCTTGATTTTCGTGTCGTCCCGAAATATGGCTATGTAGTGGGCGGTGTTAATTTGTTCGATGATTTCGCCTTCGATCAAGACTGGGACTGGCTCGCAGGAAGTCGGTTCTTTCGCTTTTAATTGTAGGAGTTGGTATATACAGTCCTTTTGATTGGAGTGCTGTTGAAGTATTCCAGTACTACAGTAATACATTGGATGTGTATTTCTGCATTCGGTGTCTTGATACTGATAGAAGTTTTCGTTCATTGCCAGAAAAGTTTTGGTTGGGATCAGAATAGTATTGGTTTTGGTAGGAATTGAATATAGATGGAAGTATGAATAGGTCTCGGGAAACATTATAGGAAAGTGAATAATAAAGACTATTTTATCGTTTGATTGATATGATTCGATTTCCAAAATTTCGTAATATTTGTGTAAAGTAGTATTATCGTTTCCAAATAAGAGTTGGTTCGGTTGATGATGGCGTAAGAGTGTTTGTATTATAAATTCCAAATCTTCGATTTTCAAGTTGCTAGCATGAACAATTTTCAATCTTGCAAAAGTGATAGAATTTTCCAAACCATTAAGTATTTGTAATAGGATGTTCAATATTGCTGCCAATTGATCTAAGGCAATCTTCGCAGAGATGTAAATATTGAAGTCAAATAACAATTTGTCTAGCTCTTTATCGAGTTCGTTAATTTTATCTGACATTTGCTGTTCGTTTTGTTTGATCAACGTCAAAGATTTCTCGTAATCATTCATGACCTTTTTAGTTAATGAGATTTGTTTGTTCAAAGTTGTTGCAATATTTTCTTGATTAGTTTCGAGGGTGGCAATGGCTTCATCGTATCTTTTGCCATCATCGGCGTCCAAATTACCCGAAATACTTTTGAAGATAGTTCCTAAACCGTCAATGAGTCCCCTCTTAACCCTTTTACTCGGATGTATGGAGTTAAATTTTTCTCTAGCAAGATTGAGATTGAAAAGAATGGCATTATCTATATTTATTAATTCGCTATAGTACAGTGGGTGTCGACTTTGAATAATTTGTTTTATTGTTTTATATTGCTTAGTTAATTTCAGTAATTCGGTTTCGATAGGAATCAGGTCAAAGTAGTGGATGAACGTGTGATGGGTGGCTTTCAATTTGGCGTCACCTAGTTTATATGGTAGGATCCCGGGGTTAGAATCAAGACTGGTTATCCTTATTTCTTGAGCACTGTTCGCTTTCAGCGCGAGAAGTATCCTGTAATGCGATAGTTTTTTGATTAGATAATGGCCTTTTCAGATTGTTTTTATGGTAGACTTTTGTTACTCCGCTACTCACTGAAGGTGTAGCGGATTTGTTTTTACGCAGTATTGTTGAAACATTAATTTTTTTATTCTTTGTGATATGGTGAGCTTTGAATCGGGGACTTGCTTTATTCCGAGCTCTAGTTTTATGATAAACTAGGGTGTTTGGTTGATAAGTCAACGGGTCGTGCCTATTTTGATTAACCTTTTCCAATACTTTTTCTTTTTGCTTTGTCATTTGTTGGTTGAGTTTTTTATAGATTTCTATGGTACGATCTTTATGTTCTTCAATATAATTGTTGTATAATTTTTCACTAATATTGATGTCAAAAGGACTATTTGAATCGAGATGTCCATTGATGATATCTATAGGACGTTGTTTGGTTACTGAGTGAATAGCATGGTTATAGCCAAGGATTGCATAAGGCATCTGATCTAGGATGTTCAAGTCCTTTTTTGTTTCTCCAATTATCCTGAGGTGTTCAATGATGGTCGAATGGAATCTCTCTATTGGGCTGTTCGAATTAGGGTTCAGAGCTGTGGTATAATGGATTTCAATTTTGTGTAGTGCGGCAAATTCTTTTATAATGGTATTTTTTAGTTCGGTTCCTTGGTCTAAAACAAGTAATTTAGGAGTACCGTGATGGGTCATAAACGTTATGAATGCTTTTGCGATATGGATTGCAGTTAATCCCGTGAGAGGATACGCTTGCGCATACTTCGAGAACTTATCTATTATAGTGAAGAATTTTTGACCTTTGATTGTGAAAACATCTCCATGGACTATTTCGAATGGTTTATTTGGTGTCGGTGTTAGTTCGAACTTTTGTTTAGGTGGATTTCTGTCATACTTCATTTTTTGACACAATTCGCAATTATTAATATATTTTGTAACTGTACCTCTGATGTTGGGCCAATAAAAGTGTCTTTTTATTTGGGCTTCTGTTTCGATAATTCCTCGGTGGTTTGTTTTGCCCTCGTGACATAATTTTACAAATTCATCACGAGAATCCAATGAAAAAACGTCTTCTAGTACATTATTACATAAAATTAGCTTGAAAGCGGAGTTTTTGAACGTGTCTTTCAATATTTGACAGAGTTTAGGGATCAAATCTTTCTTGTCTAAATTTATCGCAAAAGTTTTATCAATTGTAGTGAATTCTCTGAATGTTTTTACCACGTCTCCTTCAAAATTTTGTTTAGAAATTTGTATAATAGTTCTCGTTTTGTTTTCGAATAATCGTTTAATTTTTGGGAGCTCTGGGGAGTGTAAAACGACTTTGAGGAATATTTGATTTTTGAAATTATTGATTGCGGTTTCGGAAATGGGAACTTCTAGTATAGGATTTTCGTGACTGGTGTGTGCAGTTTCGTTATCGTCTTCTTCGTGTGTGTCATTAGAATTTGGGTTGACGTCATTCAAATTTGGGCTTTCATCGATATTGCCAGCTATTGATTCGGCGTCATTTTCGATGTTATTCTCATTATCGTTTGCTGTATTATTTTGTGAAGTAGATGGGTTAGTTAAAGACATTGTCTTGTTGAAATTTTCTACATAGGAGAATATGTCATTAGTGTTGGTATCGTTAATTTTTATACGCGACAGGGCATCGGCGTTTGAGTTCAACGAACCCTTTTTGTATTGGATGGTATAATCAAACTCATCGAGTTTGAGTCTCCATCTGGTGAGTCTTGCGCTTGGATCTTTTATTGAGAAAAGCCAGTGAAGGGGTTTGTGGTCACAAAATATTGTGAATTTCCGGCCATACAGATATGGGCGGAAATACTTTGTAGCCCACACAATCGCGAGAAGTTCTCTCTCGATCGTACTATAATTTTGTTCTGCTTGATTGAGTGTCCTGGATGCGTAAGCCACTGGTTTGTCATGACCAACAGGTCCTTGTGACAATACGGCTCCAAGGGCATATTGACTTGCATCAGTACAAAGGTTGAAAGATTTTGAGAAATCGGGGTATTGAAGAATCGGATTATTCGTTAGGAGTTCCTTACATGTTTCGAAACATTGTATATAGTCTGGGGTTAAGTCAATTTTTGCTCCTTTCTTTAAACGTGCTGTGAGAGGTTTCGTGATTTTAGAGAAGTCCGGTATAAATTTGCGGTAGTACCCTAGTAGACCTAAAAAGCTTTTTATTTCTTTCGTGGTCTTGGGCGTTGGAAATTTTTTTATGGCAATTATCTTATCTGGGTTCGGTTTTATTCCCTCAGTGGTGATCACATGACCTAGATAGGCGGTTTCCTTTTTTAAAAATTCAGACTTATCTAATTGAATTTTGAAATTGGTTTCGCGTAGACGATCGAATACTTTTTTCAGATTAACAATGTGCTCTTGAAGAGAGGCTGAATATATTATGATATCGTCAAGATAAACAAGGCAGATTTCATTTTGGAGGCCTCTCAAAATGTTGTCCATCACCCTTTGAAAGGTAGCGGGTGCATTTTTTAGGCCAAACGGCATTCTTAGGTATTCGTAATGTCCATTTTCGACGTTGAATGCCGTTTTCGGGATGTCTTCGGGGTTCATTTCGATTTGGTGAAACCCGCTAGCCAAATCCAAGGTCGAAAAATAATTACACTTGCCAAGTTTATCTAAAACGTCCGTTATATTGGGTATCGGGTACCTATCGTCGATTGTTTTTTCGTTGATCTTCCTATAGTCTACCACGATACGCCACTTCTTTTTGCCGGAAGCGTCGGCTTTTTTTGGAACCACCCAGATAGGGGAAGACCAGGGGGAATTGCTTGGTCTTATTATGTTTTGTTGAAGCATTTTTTGTATCTGTGAATTAACTTCGGTTTTATGCACAAACGGGTACCTATATGATTTAGTATGAACAGGGATTTCATCGGTTGTTTGAATTCTATGTTTTACTTGGTTCGTGAAAGTTAAGTTATTTTCATTCATGTGAAAAATATCTGCGTATTTTCTGCACAATGGAAGAATATGACTTTTTTCTTCTTCGTTCATATGATCTGTTCTAATTAAATTATCTATATCTTGTTTACTGTTGATTTCTGATAATGGTTGAATATTCATGTGATAAAACTCGAAATTATTCTGGACCGGGAAAGTTCTAATTGGATGTAAAATCGTGAAATTTGTATCATTATTAGAGTTATTATGTATTTCTACGAGAGCCCAACCTTCTCTTGATATTGACAGGGTTTCTGGTATTATGCAATTTTGAATGGTTTGTTGCGGAATAATGATTTCTCCTGATTGTGTTGTAACAGGAATTCTGATTTTTGTCACTGTGTTTCCACGTAGGAATTTCTCGAAAAATACTGATGGATTTGCATCGAAGTATTTTATCGGAATGCATGCGCGAGGAGTAGAGAGTTTCAAGTTAGCAAAGTCTAAATTGGCATTCAATGATTTCATAATGTCGATACCTAACAGACCATCGAATACGTTATGAAATTTGTATGCGTAGAATTTGAGGTGTTTGTTTTCGTTAAATTCTTGGAAAGCTGGTATTGTTGCAGAGATATTATGTTTCGAGGAAGCAAATGAAGTAGATACTATAAACGGGTCATTCACTTTGTGTTGAGAGAAATATTTGTTGACAATCATAGGATCCAGAAATGATTTCGTGGCTCCTGTATCGATAAGTAATTTCAAAGGTGGGTTTTTTATAGCAATATAGGGTAATTTTCGTTCGTCAAAAGATGTATGGAATTCAATTACGTCTCCGGATCGGGAGAGTTGTCCAGCTGAAAATCCTCGGATTCTTCGAAATAATCGGGATTTTCTGAATAGTCATAGTCATTATCGATTGGAATCTCTATCTGATTTTGTAACTGTTCGTCGGGATAGTCTAATTGTTCAGTATTATGCAATTGAGCTTGCGGTCTAGTGTTTGTAGTGTACTGTCTGGTGGTGGTACTCATGGGTGTTGGTTTTGGTTGGTTGAAATTTTGGGAGTTTGGGTTTGGTTTCCAAACATTTCTTTGGGGTCCAAAGACTTGATGGTTCGTGAAAAATTTCTGGGAATTATTAGGTTGTGGTTGAATATTTACAGGGCCTGTTGGGAAAGATGTTCTTGGTTGATTTTGGAATGTTTGTGGAACAAAATTCGGGTTTTGAGGTCTTTGTTGGTAGACATTTTGACTAAAATTTTGGTTGAAATTTGGTCTCTGTCCCTGATATTGATTTGGTTGGGTAAAATATTGATTGGGATAGCCAGGGTTTTGTCTGCCAGGATTTCTTCGGGTTTGGGCTGGATTTGCATTTTGATTTGAGTGTGGAATCGAATTTTGTAGATATCTAATATTATCTTCTTTTCTGATGAAATTTATTGCCTCTAACATTGTTTTCGGTTCTTTGGTACGAACCATTATACCATAAGGATTTTTCAAGCCTGCTAGAAATACTTCGAGACCCTGCTGGTTATACATTTTTTGTTTAAAATTGCGTACATCTTGAACTGTTTCGTGAATCGCCAAATAATTCGAAATTGTGTTTAAAACTTTCCTAACTCTATCATGAAATTGGTACGGGGATTCATTGGCACCTTGTCTCAAGTTATTTAAATCTAAGGACAAACAAGTCTCATTTCTGTGGTCGCTGAAATTCGTGATTAAAACATTTCTGATATCAGGAATAGTTTTTACGCAGCTAATATTAACGACCTCACGAGCCGGCCCTTTCAGTTTACTGATAATGGTGCGAAAAATTATCACATTTTGATAGTTAGCTATATTTGCCACATCAAAGAAGTGGGTATAAATACTGTCGATACTTTCGAGAAAAAAATTCAATTCGTTCACGTCTCCGTTGAACTCGGGTATGGTTTCGGCGTGAACCTTTGAAAAATTTGGAATCGACATAATAATTGTTGCAGCACTATTTTCTATGATTTGATTGTCAGTTTCCAAAGTTATATTATTGAGCGTATTCGCAAGTGAACTTATTTCTAACTCTAGGAGATCTTTACTACCACTTGGGAAAGGAGAATCACTAGAGGAGTCTGGCATGAATCAAAAAACGACTTACAGCAAGAGTATCGTCTTCATCGAACTTCTGGGCTGCCAAGTTGTCCTGGTTGCGTCTGCTTCTTTATCCTTGGTATTCTTAGTAACTATATTGTTCTTTGGTATCCACTTTTCGGCGATCGAACGAACGGACACGTAGGAACTTTTTCGATTGTTACTCAACTATTAGAAAATAGAAAAGGTATCCGCGATGGATTCTTTGTAACAATCCTACCGACTGCGCCACTTTTATAACTCGTCTAGAGTTTGGTTTTTTAAAAAAACATTTATTTTTCGATACAAAGGTAGACACAAGTTGATTTGATGTGAACAGTACAAATATTCAGCCAAGACTGAGCTACGTGAGAAATGAATTATAAAAATGTGAAATAAAAGTTGCTGATTCAATTCCTGGAATCTGCCTCGCCTCTGGTGAGAACGCCTCGAAGTGCTGAGTTGCGGAATCGATGATGTAGCCTATTTCCCATGGGTTCCCTGGGAATATGGAATATAACTCCCTTCACGTTTTCTCAGACCTAACAATACTTTATTTTCTGTATCATTTTGTCATACAAACGCAGGAGAAAATTCACCACTACATAGAATGAAAAATCTGTACAATCGAAAGTTGTTTTCTGTAGATATTTTTCAATCCTCACTGAATGTTTTCAAAAAAAAAATCAGATACATGTACAATTCTCACAGTGCATAGAATATTCAGCAAATTGTTATCATTTCAATGATAAATCTTATTTACTTCATTATCAAATTTTTCAAACTTATTTTAGTTTTTGGGTTATTAATTTATATGTACACCATGACACTATGTAATAATTGTGGATAACAATCTGGACCTTGGGGTCTGTCGTTATCCTATTTGATTTTCAATAAATAAATAAATAAATAAATAAATAAACATAATGATGAAACTTCATATCTAAGTATTCTATGTGTGTCTTCGTTGAATGACCACCTCACCGGTTATATCAACTCCCTAGATTTTATTACAGGGTGAATCGAAAATGTGAGAATTCTGAAATTTGTCATTTAATAACTAACACCCTATAAAAGGTATTGCGTTCAAATTTCGTACGGAGGTATTTCAACTATGTCTGAATCGAACACAGTCACAGTTTCGGAAACAAATTGCCTAATAATCGTTTTTTAAATTTTGACCCCTTCATCAAACAAAAGTAGGCCTTTAAAATCGGAATATTCCAGATTTCCGAATAGAGCTCGTTGAGTACTATGCTATGGAATTTTGATTTTTGAAATTCGGTCCACAGGTTCCAAATGCGGAGGTGTTGCGGGTTGAAATTGCTTGGAAAGCTTCTATACCCTCAATGACTTCAACCTTTTCAGCTTTTTCTACCAGTTTGCTAATAATGCTAATACGAGTGCCTTGAATTGTTGTATTTATTACTAAAGTAACAAACAGATTGAAAACTTTTCGATTTGGATTAATTTCTAAATGTGATTCCAGTTACCAAACCGATCCGTTTTATTGTCTGTGTAGAATCAATTCAATTTCAAATATTGGAAACTTTTCAGGCTGTTGTTTTTTCTATCCGTTTATTATTATGCAACGGGTGGCATATCGAGAGGTCAAGAGGAGAAAAATGTTTGGCAACCTTCCACGATTCGGAACAGTTTCAATGTGGCCCGATCTAATTGCAGCTATACAATGAAAGTTGCAGAGCTTCAAAAGATTTATTCTTTTTCCAATTCAAATATGTGTTTCAATTCGGTAAACATCTCATTTCAATCAACACTTCCATTAACAAGTGAAATTCTCTATTTCTGAACCGACACAAAAGTTGTCCATTTTGATACCAAAAATACCTCTCGAATTGACGTTTCTATCACTGACACAAACATAGGTATCTTGCTAGGCAACACTTTCAGTTCCTAGGAGCTAAAAATGAACTTAAGCTCCTAGGAACTGAAAAGGATGTACTAGATCATCAAGAATGAACAACATTGTTTCGGTTGGTTATTTGGGTTGAGACGCATACCTGATTTGTTTCCGATTTCGGCAGATTTGGCATCTCATACCCATGCTGGAGATATAAATACATCATATAGGTAGTTGAGTATTTTATTTCATCAGGAAATCCTTCAAGATTGAAATTTTTGTTCGATCTGTAGCTCATGCGGGATCTGGTTGATTTGATAACTTGTCTTTGAATAATCACGGCCAGCAATACCTTTTGTTGTTTAACTTTATTTGATTACCGACCCAAACACAGTGGAATATGGGGAGAAATAAATAATTGCTATTATTATTGTTGATGTTGATATGTACTCACTAACGTAACATTTTCCACTTTCTTTTCCGATACCTGACACTGTTGCGTTATTTGCTATTAGGGCTGACACCTGGTCCAAGTGAATTCATCGATTCAATAGAATACACAAATAGGTCACTCTGTGGTTGTATTTTTATTGAAACTACAATTCGAACATCCTTGAAAATTGAATAAACCTGATCTGCAGATGCAAGTAAATTATTCTCACCACACGGATTATTTGTTTCATTGCACGGCATCAACATTTCGGGAAGTATTGAATTCGTGCATGTAGTCTATGAAGACATGTCAACACAAATTGTAACAAAGTGAAGTAGTCTGAGGTCTTGCTTCTTTCTATTCACTTATATCATTATAATACCCTGTCAAGTGAGTCACATTGTTTGGTACAGATAGTACCCCAAAAAGTGGACTGTATAAACTTTATATTTTTCAACACCTTATGAAGAAAAGACCAAACTACTTTTCCTTTTAACTATATTCCCAATAACAATAACAATAAAACCAAATACCAATAACATAAGCGACGGTACACCAAACTCCGTCGTCTTACGTTCACTTCTACCCAACTACTCTCCCTTCAAGACTCTTAAGAAGTAAAATCTAAGGGTCCATATGTCTCTAAGTGGAGAAAACAGTGGTGTCACATTTAACTTGATATAATGTCTGTGTCGTTCCTAACACACATATTGGTGGTGACTTCACTTATATTTATTTTATTTAATTTTTGCGGTTGCAGAAAAATAGCCTGTTTCATTTGGATCGAAAGTGACTTTATTTGACTCGCAAATTTTGTTTTCGGTCGGCTTCGCTAGACGCCCCGCGACAACTTGTTTTTATCCCAGGAGTCCACAGCCTAGCCATGTCCCAACCTTTCACATACACCCTGTATATTATGATTGGGATATAAGTTGGTTTTTAAATTTTCGTATATTTTAGATATCCTGGATTATAATTCGCCATTGGGTGACAAGAATAATTATAACACATTCTGCACTCGCTTTTTTTCATACAAGCATTTATGGTCAATAAAATCGAGAATGAAATAGTGCTGAATATTGGTAAAAAATAATGAATGTTGGTTAAATTCAAACTAGTGTATGACGAAACACTCTATCAGCAACAGCAAAGTTAATATGGAAATTCATGATATTCAAAATATTACTACACATTAACAAGGTGAATCAATGAGAAATATAGGTGACATTTTTTACTTTTCCTATAAGTTGAAAGATAGCTGAGATACAGGGGTGGTCCCAAAATGCAACATTTTCAATTTCGCCCTGTATCTCAAGAACGAAAAATAAGTAAGGACATCGAAAATGGGACAGCCTATATCTAAGTATGCTATTATTCCCATTTGAAGTGTGAAAATTTTGATGTTCAATGGAGGTGATGTGAAATCCATATCCATCACTTACCAAGGAGAACGAACGCGCTCAGCAATATGAATTGTTTACCATTGAAAGTTATTAGTAACTTAGATATTTCAAGTTCACATATTTTTTATTATATCTTCTTCGTGTAGGTATGCCATTTCAACTATGTTCTTAAATGAGTCGAAAACAATCATAGCCTTTCGCAAAACAATGTTTAACCAAAATAGTTTTCATTTCATGATAGAAATTGATTCAGTTCAGTCTGCTATATAGCACAACATTTGCAGTTTCAGAATCTTTCAATAGAAATAAATTTAGATACAATAAATATAGACGTTAACTGTATTTATATTGTCGTTCATACGTCATTGTATGTTCGATGTTTGTATATTTAACATTTTTACGCTTTATTTTCGATACTGAGACTCAGACATTTTTCTTGGTTCAGTAGGTTGAATTCTTTTTTGAAATCGATGAATTACTACTGTTTGTTCAGTCATATTAGTCAACCTCAAATGAGAGATAGAAAGCTGAAACTCGCGTATACACCTTCATTTTGGCGTTCTAAAAGTTGTCTCAAAAGTCGCATGAAACCTCGTGTTTACGTCTCGTTTTTCCCAGTTTGATGCTACTAAAACATGAGGTCACCGTCAAAATCAAGAACCCCAAAATTATGTAGAATATTTGAATAAATAGAAAACCCTAGTTATCAAAATGCTTGAGCAGATTTTCGTTTTTTCACTCTCAATGTGGAACTTTACGACCAATTCTTATATTGACGGATAAGAAGATATCATACGAAGATGCCAAAAGATGACAGTGAAATAAAAAATATGTTTGCCAGCTCTACCAACCCTGACCTCATGTTTCAGTGGCGCCTCTTGGTGGACAATAAATAATGAGGGCTACATTATCTAGGTTTCCATAGCTCCAAAGAGGTTGACATTTTAGAGCATACAATTTTCGTCCAATTTTATTCCAAACATGTGTTCATGCACTCTACAATGAACAATTTGTATCAAATACACTTTCAATTGAATTTCCACAGTTCTTTTTAACTATTATTAGAAAACTACTGGGTCTATTAGATCCTAACCAGCGAGGAAGTCGATTGGGAAAAAACAAAAGTGCTTAGGGATCATCCAAAATTCTCTCGCAGTGTATTTTGTCATTTATTATTACTAAATGATGGTCCATTCTGAAGATTATTTTTCTGCAACCGACCAAAATTAGCTCTTGAATTGACATTTTCATTACTGACACAAACATAGGTATGTTGCTAGGCAACACTTTTAGTTCCTAGGAGCTAAAGTTGAACTTAAGCTTCTAGGAACTAAAAACGATATACTAGGTCATGTACAAGAATAAACAACATTTTTATGGTTGGTTATTTGGGTTGGGACGCATACCTGATTTGTTCCCGACTTCGGCAGATTTGGCATTTCATACCCATGCTGGAGATATAAATACACCATATTATAGTTGAGTATTCTTGTTTTGATCAGAAGAGCCTTCTAGATTCACATATACTTGCTTGATCTGTATTTCATTCATTCTCGGGATCTGATTGATTGGATAACTTGTTTTTGAATAATCACGGCCAGCAATACTTATTTGTCTCACACAACAATATTGTTTATCTTCATTCGATCACCGAGCCAAACACTGATGAATATGAAGAGAAATGAATAATCACTATTATTATTCACTCGACCTAACATTTTCCACTTCTTTTTCCGATACCTGGCACTGGCGCGATATTTGCTATCAGGGCAGACACCTAGTCCAAATGAATTCATCGATTCATTGATTCAATAGAATACACAAATGGGTCGCTCTGTGATTGTATTTATATAGAAAACTACAATTCGAACATCCTTGAAAATTGAATAAACCTGATCTGTAAATGCAGGTAGAAAATTCTCACCACACGATATATTTGTTGCATTGCATACCTACATATGATACGGCATCCACGTTTCGGGAATAGTATTGAATTCATGCCTGTAATATCTGATGATGCATGTCAACACAAATTGTAAAGTCATCGTCCACCAATATTTTAATGTAAAGTAGTGTGAGGTCTTGCTTCTATCTATTTACCTATATCATTCCATCCAGAAAGAAATATTAGAATCTGCAAGATCATGGTTCGTCCCAAATCAATTAGTTCTGAACTAGAAAAAAACTAAGACACTAGTATTTGAAACCAGAATAACTAAAATTGATGACATCCGCAATGAAGATACTTACACAAAATTTTTAGGGTAAACATTGATGTAAGGCTCATGTGGAGTACCCATATAACACAATTATGCAGCAGATTAAATTCTGCGATCTATGCTATAAAAAAAGTGAGACAATGTATAAGCAAGTCAGCTGCCATAATGACCTACTATTCCATCTTTGAATCTACCCTCAGGTATGGATTAAATGTCTGGTGCTCAGCTTCCCAAGTACATCTACATAAACTTTTTCTGACACAAAATCATGCCATAAGAAGTATATTGAATGTGAATAGAGAGGCCGCCAGCAAACCACTGTTTATGGAACTCCAATTAATGACACTTTACTCTCTAATTGTATATGAGAAATTAGTAGAAGTGAAGAGCAACTTAAATACTTATAAGGTACAGGGTGATTCACCATAAATGTCCCCCCCTCTAGCTCACCTATTTTTGAACCGTTTTAAAAATTTGAAAGATAATCTAAAATGATTTTTCAGAAATTTTTTTCCCGTTGCATCAGAAACTACAGGGTGCTCGGAACAAACAATTTACGGAGTACTAATTGATTTTTTAATATGGAACACCCTGTATTTCTTTGTATTTTTAGATTCTTCCTGAAGAGCTGATTTCATCTATGCATCACACTTGGGGTTTAGCGGGAATGATTACAGAGATATAGGGTGTTTAAAATCGAGATTTTCCAACTTTAGGATATTTTTGTGACGAAACTATTCATTATTGGTCGAAACGGCTCTTATGTTTCCATCTCAACTTTTGATTTACTATCTAGTGAAATTTAATTGAAACATATACAGGGTGGTTCAAGATTCAGAATTCTGGTCACCCTATATCTGTTTCAATTATTAAATGTCAGTAGATAGTAAATCAAAAGTTAAGATACGAACATGAAAACCGCGTGACCGATGATGAATAGTTTCGTCACAAAAAAATCCTAAAGTTAAAAATCTCGATTTTGAACACCCTATATCTCTGTAATCAGTCCCGCTAGACCCCAAGTGTGATACATTGATCGAATCAGCTCTTCAGGGAGAATCTAAAAATACAATGAAAAATAGGGTGTTTCATTTAAAAAAATCAAATAGTACCCTGTAGATCGTTTGTTCCGAGCACCTTGTATGTTCTGATCTAGCGGAAAAAAACTTTATCGAAAATCATTCAAGATGATATTTCAAATTTTAAAATCGGTTCAAAAATAACTGAGCTAGAGGGGGGGACATTTATGGTGAATCATCCTGTACACTCTGATGTTCACTCACACAACACCAGGAAAAACAACAATTTGATACTGCCCCTCACACGCTTAAATAGTTATTTATTATACAAGGGAAAAAAGTAGTAGATTTTAGCTCCAGGTTGTGTTGTCTCCCGACGCGTAGCGGAGGGAGACAAAAAACCGTGAGCTAAAATCTAATATTTTTCCCGTGTATAATACACTATTTTTTTCTGTGACAGAAGGAAGGACGAATCAATATTGAGAAGATATTACATTATTTCGAAATCTGAAAATTATCGACGTGAAATTTCAAGTTTTTAACAGTAGGGACACCTGCGTTTTATAGACATCTTTATCATTCTTTTGAAGTAATCAAATATCTGATGTCACTTCTGTCAGTTCAATTCTGTGATTTGATTTTGAAAAATTGCGAATTCAGTAGTTGTTTAGTAATATACGAAACCGCGAAGTCGAATGGAAGATAAAAGGACTTGCAGTTCTTTCTCGGAGACGGTATTATTGACTCATTTTTCGGAACTATAGCACAACAAAAGCCATTAACAGAGTATATATATGTGATATATATCCGGGAAAGAAGTACTCACTTTTTGCCCACGGGAAAAAAGTAATTTATGAAAAGTGACATTTTATAACCTGCCAACAGAGATGAAATGCCAAACTTTTTTCCCGTCACAGAAAAAAAGATGTGATGACATAGGTGTCAAGCTTTTTAATTCATTGCCCTCTGATTTTCGTGACTTGAGATTCGACTTGTTCAAAACAAAGCTGAAAAATTTTTTAACAGCGAATCCTCTCTACAATGTGGAAGATTTCTTTATACTTATGAAGAGCAGATATGCCCTCCTCTGATATGTATCTATGTCTCTACTTTTACTTTTAATTGTATCCATATTTTTTTTTTGTAGCTTCATTCTCTCATCTATCATTTATTCATTCATCATTTATTCATTCATCATTTATTCATTCATACTTCATTATGTATTAACGTATGACGAACCTAATACAGTGTACTTGCTGTTCAAAATGGAAAATAAAGTGAATTTGAAAGTGAATTTGAATTATAACAAAGGTATTATGATAATTTGTCACGTTTAATTCACATTGGTTGTTACTTCACATATTTATTTTAGTTGATCCTTTCGGTCGCAGAAAAAATCGCAAATTTTGTTTCCGCTCTGCTATACGCTATCCGCTGCGCCTCGCAATTACAAAATTCAAACAAAGGGTCACGTTAGATCCTAATAAAACAATCTACTATTATTCAACAAGACAAGTTGAAATTTTTGAAGTACGTTTGCATTTCCGAGAAATTGATATTCAATGTTTTTTTCTGGTCATAAATAACTGCGATACAATTTTGGATAACACCTAAGCATTTTTAATTCTCCTCTTGCGGGGTTCCAGCCAGAGACATTCCAAGATATGGTAATAAGTATATTTTTCTTGAAAACGAAGCAAGACACTGAAAATCAAGGCACCACATGTAGTATTCTCAGTAAATAATTGATGAAATACACTACCAATCTGAAATACCCTGCAGTTAAGAGTGGGACTTTTGAAAGTGTCTTATCCAGAACACCCTGTACAGGCAAAACACCTACAACATCCTGACATTGAAAACACATTCAATATGTATATCAGTAATTTCATCTACGTGCGAAGTAGGTATATTTAGAAAAATACTATTTCTATATGATGACCTATCCCGATTTAGCGACCGTATAGTAAAAGTCTACTGCAAATTTACAAATTACCTAATAATACGTTATTTCCTAATGAATAAAACGGAACTGAACTAATTTCGGAATTGCTCAGTGACGTACCACGTATCTCTACTGTATACAAGTAAACCTGTTTAAACAGGGTGTATCTAAATAACACCGAAAAAATTCAAGGGGTGATTCTTTGTGATATTTTAAGAAATATATCCTAACTTGCTTCGTTTTAGAGATACATAGTATAAATATTTCAATGAAAAATCTTTCTTCTATTCATCACAAATAGACTTATTTTTTAATCTCTCGGAGCGCATGAAAGGGAATCCCTATGATGTTCGAAAACCATCATCGTGCGTACCTAGGGAGGATAGACAGAGGAGGTTGGTATTGTTTTTTTGGGAACTTTTGGGGTTTATAAAGTTTTAAATAATGTGCTGACTGAGCTTGTCGAGTTTGTCTGACTGGTATTGCTAGTGACGGAAGTATCTCTAGAAAAGTGAAAGTTCACCGACTTTTCTACGGTGTCAAAGAATTAGTGACTGTGGCATCCCCACCAGGCAAATAAACCCCATATATGCATATTTTAGGTAAAAACACCTTGTAACTCTGAAGAGAACATAGCTATTGATATGTATTTTTCACAATAACTGTGTTTTTCATGTGAATTGATCCTGTGGCACCGACATCAATTTTCTTCTATCTACATAGTTTGAATATGGGAAATAATAATTATTTATACAACAAGGGAGTAAAGACTATCATTATTACCCAGGGACCAAGATCATATCCCGAGGCTTCAGCCAAAGGGTATAAGTTCCCGTGGTCATAATATTATTTACTACCAAATGACCAAGATGAATATACATTTTTTTTACCACTAGCAATATATTTCAATCATTATAGTTCTGTGAAACTGAAATATGTATGGACCTTATTGTCACTATGAAAGCACTTATTTGTAATTCTAATTAAAGTCTAGTAGCCATTACCATGACAGCATATGACAAGTCATCTATACGAATATATATTATAGAGGAAAGATTTGTGTTGTTTGTTTGTTCGTATGTTTGTTTGTATTGAATAGGCTCCGAAACTACTGGCGGGATTTGAAAAATTATTTTTCCAACGAGCGTGCGGAAAAGTAACTTTTCCGCATGATTTTTAGTTTTGAAAGTTGTACTTTTCCGAACGATTTTACTTTTCCACATTATTTTTAGTTACATTACTTTACATGTGGTGATAACTGTTAGCTCCAGAACGCACCAATAGCAACAGTCGCTATAATCTGATAGTAGTGGCAGTCCCCAAATAAGCATTTCAGACCAATCCACCTTCCACCATTCACTTCACTAGTAATTCTCAGCAACAAACTGATCAAGGCATTTCTGTACTGGGCCAAACACTAACCAATCAAATTCAAATAAGAAACGACGTTCTTCAAGATGTTGCGGCATCTGCTATATTACAATAGTATATTACATAACTAGTGTGGAAAGTGACATATTTCGCGCGAGTGGACGTTTAGCACGAGCCGCAGAGCGGCGAGTGCGGATACGAAACGAGCGCAGGAAATGCACTTTCCAACGAGTTTTGTACACTATTTTTCCAACGACCACAAATATTTATATTATATGTCATGAGCGTTTATAAGACCAGAGTAGGAATCATGTTTCTAATCATATTCGATCACATGAAGGTGATATCATTATCATTATTATTCAATTTCACTTCAATATTTGAATGACATCATTAGTTTGACGTAACTTAACATTAACTTAATATGAACTTAACATTAACTCAACATTAACTCAACATCTACTTAACATCCACTTTACATCAATTTAACATAAATTTAACGGTGTCTTAACATCAACTTGAAATTAACTTGATTTCAACTTTTCATCAACCTAACATTACGTCAACATTAACCACAATAACTCATGTTCAATCGACACTAACTTTCCATTAACTTGACTATAACTTAACTTACCATAATTCAGCATAATAATCATTAATTGGTACATGATAATCTATAGACCCTGTTACTGTGCGATTTTCGAATATTTCCACCCATGTGAGTTTTACTATCGAACTTTCTAACTGTTATATGTTGTCATAATGAAACGAGTCACTTTCTCAATAACAAATCAATGTGTTTTGTGCTGTTTTCATAGGTGGTCGTAGGAAAATAACTTTTACCATTAGATGCCGACATTATCTTACATAGTTTGACAGTTGACAATATGTAAAGACGTATCGAAACAGTAATCAGTCGAAAAAGCATCAGTGGTAATTTGCTGCTATTTGCATGGTTTCGTTCATTTTTAGCAATTGGCAGTTTTTTTTCGAATTTGTAAGACAATTTCAAATAAAAATATCGTATGTTATCAGGAATATATTTTAGTTTTTAATATTTTTTCGCTAATATGACAAATTTCATGAAAAACTTTGTTTTGATATTCGGGCCAACTTCACTGAGACAAGGCTCGTATATTTGATATTGTTTTAATAATGATCTACCAATCAGTTTCCGAGTTGTTGCTCCAGCTATCAGCTATTTGCGATTGGAATTTTAGTTGCGAGATTCGCGGACAATTGCATATCTTGGCCTCCGCCTATGATTTCGGGATATCTTTAGCTACATGTTGCTCTCGGGTGACCGTTCAAAATAAATTACTTCAAACTCCAGTGGTTCCTTGGGATTGTCGACCGTCGGTCTACAAAACTTTTTTTATTTTTTTTTTGTTTTAGCTTAGTGAGCCACCTTAGCTTAGTGCTTTAGTTGATGTGGTGTCCTAGTGAAAATGTTGAGTGACGGTTGGAAGTGTTTGTTGTGTGTTGTGTGATTTTCTTCTTGATTATTGACACTATACTTTGTGGCAAATGATACACAAATATAAAAGCATCACTATTTGTTCAGTGATGTGTGTGAGTCCCATATAACTAGTCAACATAAATTAAATAAAAACTCCCCAAATAGAATAAGATAGGATATCATAAAGAGTTCGTATTGCGGCTGTTCATTCGCAACAGTTTACTGCTGGATTTTCTGATGGATTAAACAATCCCGAAATTACGGAAAACAACCCTCAGTTCTTGCAGTTTATCTCATTTTTCTCAACATACGAAAAAAAAAATGAAATAAGAAATGACTACCACCATATACCTTGTGACACAGGAGACATGTCCTAATTATATACAAACTAATAGTATGCCCTTAATATTTTCCGGAGTGATTTAAAATGCAATAAAATACAGGGTGGTCCATTCAAAATAACGAAGTTGCTAGTTGTTTCTGATAGAAGTGGCAACACTGTATCGATGAAAATATTTTAGACTGATAGAGAATGTTCAATAATTATCAAAGCATCCCAATTTTCGGAATGTTCTGTCTTTTCGTTCTCCAGATACTTTCCCTAATAGCACACAACGTCCTAGGGACGTCCCTATTTCGTATAATTCACGTCCGAATGTCCCGAACCAAAAATAAATGTCCTTGGGACGTCCCATCCCGTACATCTCATGCAATGTCCGAGCAAGGACGTCCACGGGATGTCCCAGCTGGTACATCATTTCAAATTTCCTAGAAATAGCATCCCTTAGACGTCCCACGTGGTACATATTGTAAAATGTCCATGCAAGGACGTCCTTGGCATGTCCCTGATGGGATATGATTTTGAACGTTCCTTTAGGGACATCCATCGGATGTCCCGAGTAGTACATATTCTGGCATGACTTCAGATCTTATATAATGTCCCTTCTAGACAACCATGAAATGTCCCTGATGGTGCATTCTTTCAAATATCTCTGCACAGACGCCCTTAATATTTCCGGGATCGTATAACAATCGGAATGTCCCTTAGAGACATCCTTCGAATGTCCCTTAGGGACATCCGTCGGATGTCCCAATTGGTACATGAACTGTACTCTCCCAATGTCCTAGAAATAACGTCCTATGGACGTCCCAGTCGGTACTTTCATTATGTTGTCCCTGCGAGGACGTTAACTTACACCTCGCCGACGAATGATTGCTCGTAGGCTATAAGTACTCCTCGTCAATGTCCTTCACGTAAGTCCATTGGACATCCTAGGGAAACTTTTTGGGGACCTTCTGCGGACCATAAACTCAACCGGATGTCCTTATCAGTTATGCAAGATCTGGTCCTAGAGGGACCCAGAAAAATTCAAATTCAAGAATAATTCGTACGTCCCTGGGACATCCTATGGACATCCAATTGATATCCCTCAGCGTTGCTGATAGGTTGTCCTATGGATGTCCTAAGGATGTCCTCTGTAGTGCTTGATGAGGAATACTGTAGGATTTAGGTATTCGATAGTCGTCCCAGGGACATCCCTCAAGGACGTCCAATGGACGTCCACGGTACCAAATTCGAACGTCCTATGGACGTACTGAATGTCTTGACAGGACGTCCTAGGGATATCCATGGGACATAAGTGTGTTATCAGGGATCTAACAGGTCATCCATCCTGGATCACCCTGTATAAAAAGTTATATCAGTGATATTAGCAAAATTGATTTTTTGAAGAGCTATTTTCTAACTGCATGGTTCATAGTAGAAACATGGCACTTCACTTACCTTTCTGGATAGACACACACACGTCAACATTGGAATTTCCACTGCTTCCACACTGTTGCCATTAGCTATACAAAATATTTTAGGATAGGTGGAGAAAATATGGTCGAGTATTGAAAAAAATATATGGCAAAGATGTTGTCAACGGATCCCTTATTATTTGTAATTTTGTGGTAGCATGGTCGACTACTGGAGGTGTTCGAACTTAATTTCCTATAATTCAGTATCGATAAAAAAAGACATAGTAGACCTCGGTATGCATATTATGCACATATGCAACCGCAAATCATCAATTGCACATCATTACTTCGCAATACGTTGTAGGTTCTCTGTGGGCGGTAAATAACCACAAATTATATATCATGGTAGGCCGACGCAGACATTTCACCTATTATTCCCCTCATTACAAGACACACGGTTTCGATTGGTTGGACTATTTTTCTGTTCATAATCAAGAACACTACTAGCGTTTTCCACTTGCCTATTTATAGAGCTCCGAGCACTGGCTCTTTTTTTTTTCTTGAAGTGCAGTTCCAGCACAGAGCAATAAAGATGAAAATTGATCACTTTGAGAGCCGTATCAACTAAAAATTCAAATTCTCTGAGATATTGTCTATGCAACATGTGTTTCTGCTTAGACCCCCCCCCCCCCCCCCCCAAATACGAACATTAGCACTAGTGATTTGAACACGATCACGAACAATGATGACATAACTTTTTTACTTTACCGAAACAAATATACATCAGCCTCCGACCTATTCATGTGAAACCAATACACTGTCTGTACCCTTGATCTAGCCGATGAGTAAAGTAAAAGCCTCCCATCCGCTGATGGTACCGCAACACTTCAGACATCCATCGTTCGTATACATTGGCATCAGGACTTCAAATAGACATACTATATAAATGTCCTTCACACTAGCGAATGATCATCATTTCCTTCCAATGTCCTAGAAATAACGTCCTACGGACGTCCCAGTCGGTACGTTCAATATGTTCTTTCTGCGAGGACGTTTACTTCACCTCGCCGACGATCGACTGCTTATAGGCTATAAATACTCTTCCTGTCAATGCCCTTCATCAAAGTCCATTGGACATCCATGCGAAACTTCTTCAGGATCTATTGGGGACCTTCTATGGACCATCAACTCAACTGGATGTCCTCATCGGTTATGGAAGAATGAATTCAAATTAATGAATAATTTGTAGGTCGCTGGGACATGGACGTCCAATGGACGTCCGCATCACCAAATCCGAACGTCCTATGAACATCCTTAATGTCCTGATGGGACATCCAAAGGATGTCCATGGGACATAATTATGCTATCAGGGATGGTATTCCAGACTAGACTCCTAAGGACTTAACCGGACGGTTTCTGGCTCTCTATCCAGAGAGAAATGAACGATTGATTGTTTATATATTAGAGCATCTCAGGTTTTTTCATTGTTTGTTCCATGCCATTTGCCATTTCAGTAAAATATTTTAGGAACAGAATTAACATACTTTATGGTACGGGAATTATTCCCGGTGGTTGATAATTATTTCTAGCCATTTTTGCTGAATGGTTTTATGTAGTAAATCTCGTTGCTTCGGAGTCTGAAGTGTGAACACCAAAACATTGTATGTTTGGTAGCCTCAGTTTTTGTTTCTGAGAACTTCTTTAATATCATTTGCATTTTTGAACGAACATAACTTTCAGTGACCTACATCAGTATTCTCGAAACTCTCCAAGTCTCTGTGAATGTATGTTCTTATCAAGATCGATTTTCTCACAGATTTTCACAATTTTTTTTTCATTCATGAAGCTGTCATTACGCTTAGTTTTAACAGACTCCTTTAAATTCAGAATTATAACGTTTTTGGATCGTGTTCTTCTTTATTTCATTTCTGCGATGATATTGTCAAATTATATTCACTTGGCTTCATTGCTTCGTAGTTTACATTTTCCATTTTTTCCATTCTCTAGTGTAGAATTCCATAGCTCAAAGTGGAGTAAAAAAATATTAGTATGAGGCAAATACAAAATTATTCTATTCTATTTTGCAATGAATTCATCTTTCCAATCACCACGTGAATTCATCCTTCCATCCAAGGTCAGTCTTTAAGTCTTCGATTTCTTCCACTATTTTTGTAATTTTTTAAATGCTTCCGTACATTCTGGATAGAAGTATATCAGCGTTCTCTTTTCAAAATCACTGGCACCTAATCCTAATACCGCAAAGGACATATTTTTGGTCTTTTGTAATTTTTTTGTACACAAAAACTAATAATTAGAGTCAAAGTAATCATCTCAGAATATTATGCTACTTTGTGCGATTGAATAACACAACATAAGATGTTTTTATTTTTGATTTTCACGAATAATTCGAACGAATCGGTTTTGATTTTACTCAAGACATTTAACCCAACTTTTTCTCCTTCTGAAGAAATACCTTCTCTATAGCTGTTTTTTGCCTTATATCATTACTAAATAAATTGCTCCCTACGGCTTGAGATGAACATGTCGAAACTTGAAAATGTATTCAATTATCAGGAAAGGACCTTTCCCGATATAGAAATTTTGCAAATAAACCACATCCGAATACGAACATTCACAAAATAGTATAAGTTCAACACGAATACGAACATTGAAGACAGAATCTTTCCAACCTCGCCGAAACAAACTCACATATATTATACATCAGCCACCGACCTATCATTGTGAATCCAACACACTATCTCTATAGTATCTCGCCGTTAGTCGAAGAACAAACAATATAAATCAGAATGCCAGGACAGCCGTCTCTATACCCTTCGATCTCGCCAATGAGCAAAGTGAAAGCCTACTTGGAATCCTACCCTTCATCAAACAACCTAAACGGATACAGCCCCACCACGAGCAATTCCAGTACCAGCCTGTATTCGAGCGCCTCCCAAAGAACGTTATCTCCATCAGGCCTTCCCCCGATGATACCGCAACACTTCAGAAGGTTCACCCCAGTCCACAGACCCTACTCTACCGGATACGACGTACCAAGCGAGCGGAAGCCCGTGGTATTCCAGACTAGGCCCCTAAGGAGTTTAACCGTGGTTTCTGGCTCCCCATCCAGAGAAAGATCAACCAGCCCGTTCTCCAGCAACTACAGCATCAGGTCCACGAGGTCAGCCAGTTGCTGTCCTCCTAGAAGAACATTTCCTCAGTACTACGAAAAAGGTGTAGAGGACACCGAGGAAAAGGAAGAAAGCCCGGTGGTATTTGATGCCAACCTGACTTTCGTGTTGGGCTGCAAGGGGAAGCTGAGGCAGCACGTGGTGCCGGTACCTGCGCACCAGGATGTGCAGACGGCTTCGAACGCACTGTCGTGTAAAATCTCGGACTTCCTGTCGCGGACTGACCACGTGATGGACGAGTGGCGGGGGTTGGGGCATAAGGAGGACGAACAGCACAGCTCGCGGATGATGAGAAGAGGGGGGAAGCTGTTGGGTAGGTCGAAGAGTGCGACGAATATCATGATCAAGGGCTTCCAGTACTTCAGCAGGGCGAGCAGCAGTGCTGGCAGCAACAGGTCGTCGGTGGTGAGGGAGAGTTGCGGTTTGGAGGATGCGACCGAGGCGGAGTTTGATGAGGTAGATAAAAATGTTGGAGAGTGATCGTACTTGCAGATGCTGATTAATATCGTACAATCGGCTACACGAAGCTTCGCGATTGTCTGTTAGTGATGAGCTGCGGTATTTGCCTCAGAAGTTACCTAATTGACTGAGTTTTTCGAAGCGTTCGGTGATTTCAGTCAATAAACGACTTTTTCATTTCCAGATTTATATTCTTCATTCAATGAACATATTTAGGAATTGAAAGTAATTGATGTCGAAAAAAAAGTACCTATACACTGTACGTCCTATAAGTCATGGATCAAAAAACGTGAGGTGGTGCGGAGGTTGATCAAACTAACCGTATATGTTGTTATCCAATTGCTAATGGTTCGAAAAATTTTTATACTTTTCTTTAAAATAGTTTATTTCAATAAAGCTATGTCTCATTTGTGATTTTTTCTTTCACCAATTCCATCCACATGGATACAACTTTCCCCAGAAATAATTTTATGACCTGTGTCACTTCGTATCAATTACCTATGAAAAATGGTGTTATCCTCAAGTTTTGTCATTGGATTAAATATTTCAATTGATTTTCAAATGCCGCTGGCAGATTTAAAAACTACCCCACGAAGATAACCAATTTTAAGAAAAAGTTGCCACTTTATTGCATATTCCCAAATGGTATAACATTTGGAGTTAGTCAAAACAGCGGTTCTCAGAAAAGTTGAATAACTTTTGACCAATCAACAATTTGATAACCACATATACCGTTAATGCAAATGAGCCGCCTACCACCCCGCTTCTTTTGATTCATATGACTTATGGAACACCCTGTACAGTAACGTTTCATAAGTATTTTCTTCTTCATTTCCATCTCATGCTTTGTTATACTAAAATGAAAACATCTCTATGGAAATGTTCAATTTAATTGTCAGAATTTTTCATGAAGCTTTTGTTACCACATTCATGTTGCTATAGGCAAGAAGTTGGGTATATCAACATAGGCAAAATATTGTGCCTACAATTATTGAGATATATTTTCATTGTTTACTGATTCTCAACAGATAATGAAATGAATGAATTGGTATCGGATGACATAATTCTCATCTCGTTATCAAATCGCGAAATCGAGTACAAATTTCCGCACAGGAAAGTGCAATTATTCAAAAATTTTGCTCAGGATAGTGATTGGCACAGGTGCCGTTCGATAAACTACAATGGTTTTACAAGTTTTACATGCTTTTGGGACATATCATTTCGTTATCAGATGACTGTCAAAATTTGCAGCCTGCTCTTGGACAATAATTACAAATTTCTCAGCATGCCTCTTAGCTCCACTTGTGTATTATTTAGAAAAATGTATCGTATGTAAGTATCACTGCATCTCTTATTTCATTAATGAACATTTTTGTTGGCCTGAGCCCAGCAAATTTGATAATTATATCATTATAGTATCTAAAAATATTCCTTCAAGTGTCAGTCATCAAAAAAAAGTTGCATAACCTCGTTATATACATGTATATAGTGTGTCGTCAATATCCGAGTCAATATCCATCTGAATATTCATAATTTTTTTGATATTTCAAACCCTGCCAAAAATATTTTCCGGGAATGCATGCATACTTTATACACTTAGAAAACGAAAAGAAAGCATCCAAGACTCAATGATTATTTATTTTTAGTTTTGTGATTGATCAGATATACAGGGTGGCATTGAAATAAGTGCAAATATTTTAAGCATTGAGTAAGCTCGACGTATACTATCGAGTGGTACCAATAATAGAATATAAGGAACAAAATAAAATTGGAGGTTAGCCCCGTTTTTCCGCCCATGTTAAAATTTTCGTGCTGAAGGCACACTCACGCGGATTTCAATCATTTGAATTATTTTAAAGTGGCGCACTCAATTTTTTTCTCGTCTTCTGTTCAATTTTCGCGATGAAATTTCTTGTTAATTAGAAGAATTAGGAAAAATCCGATATCATGGGAATAATCGTTACGACTGTATCATATCGATGTGCTGATTATATGTACTCATTTCAAAAATACCTTGTATTCATAATTATTCACGAACTGTGTCTTTTATAGCATTTTAGTTCTCGTCTCAGTAGTTTCAGAGACGAGCAAAATTTCGATTTTTCACTTTGGCGAGCAGACACGAAAAAATCATGAGCCAGTTTAGTTTCATATGTAATACCACAAGTAATTCCATTTTGCCGGAAATATTCGTTGATTGCCACGACAGCTTGTTGTCTTATAATTTTGTGAATTACATTGGTTTTCAAAACTTTCGAGCCGTAGGCGACTATTTCATGATTGAGACAATAAACGAGCGCCTCGCGAGAGTTGCGCACACTGCATCCATCATTCTGGCTTCCAACATAATTGGCGTTTCGAATGTAAAAAATGTTATCTCTGAAAAACGAGGATGGTTTGTCACGTGTGGGGTCAATTCGGCTTCTTTATTAGTAAAGCAGTAGTAGTAGTAGTAGTATTGTGGGCAGGCGCGTGCCTAGGGTAATTTCATGGGGGGGGGGGGGTAATCACCCATTTCAGGACCAATATTTCCTACGTTTTAAAAAGTTAAACTTCAGTAACACTAAGGCATTCATATTTAATTCTTAAAAAAAATTAACAAAATGTTCTTTAAAACAATAGCTCGAATATGAGAGAGTGTAAAAATAAATAAACAGAATATATTTCAAAATGAAAACAATAACTCAAAAATAAAAAAATGTATAACTAAAAATAAATAACAGAATAAATATTCTTCGAAACGAAAACAATAACTCGAATATAAAAGAATGTAAAAATAAATAAAGAGAATATCATTCAACACAAAAATAATAACTGAAAAATAAGTAAATGTGTAACTGAAAATAAATTAGCAGAATATTCTTCAAAACGAAAACAATAACTCAAAAATGAGAGAATGTACAACTAAAAATATATAAACATAACAAAACAGACAAAATAATAAAAACAGGTTACCTATAAATGATAAATGAATGGTATCAAATTGTAAATTCCATATTTCTTTGTTTTTTAGCACTAAATCTGTCAATGATATTATTTATATTAATTTTCATATCCCGATGTATATTCAGCAAGGCAAGTCCTGTTAAACGAGTGTCCAACATGGTTGATCTAATATAGGTTTTCAGTCTTCTTAAAGTCGAGAAACTGCGTTCTGCCGAAGCGACAGATACCGGTAATGTCACTTGAATTTGTAAAATAGTGTAAATTAAAGGGTAAATATTTTTATCACACTTCAATAATGAATCGATTCCAGTATGAGGTTTTTCATGACAATTCTTCCATTCATTTATCCATAGTTCCAGTTCTGATGATAATCAGGAAATAAGGAATGTTCAAATTTTTTCATCATCATCGTGGTCATGGGGGGGGTAATTACCCCATTACCCCCCCCCTCAGGCACGCGCCTGATTGTGGGGAAGCTGTAGTCAGGCAAGTAGGCCCCGATGGGCCCCTTTTTGCCAACCCCTGCTCGCCACATATCTACACATTCCTCTTTTAGTTATCCTTTTCGAACCTTCCCGTTCTTCTTTCTCCAGTATCCTTCTAGTGCCTCGTCCGCCCATTTGTTGAGGGCACACGAAGTTTGGCATCTTGTTATGCCCAGTACAGGCTCCGTTCCCCAGAACGGTGTCGCGGATCCGATTCTAGCCAGCTCGTCGGTCACCTCGTTCCCGGGCACCCCCCTGTAACCCGGAACCCATATTAGTTCGACTTCCTTCTGTTCAGCTAGTTCCTCAAGAGCATCGCCACATTCCTGCACCAAAGCTGAGCTTGGTTTAGGGTGGCAGATAGCCCTAAGAGCCGCCTGACTATCCGAGCAGATGAAAGTCTTCTGCTCTGGTCCCTCTTTCACCTCTTGCCTCTGGTACGGCCAGAATGGCAAATACCTCGGCCTGGAAAACTGTGGTATACTTTCCAAGAGCATAGCTCTCCCATAAACCTATCCCTTCTAGGTTAATTCCTGCACCTTAGTCCTGTTTGTCAGTTAGGCGCGATCCGTCCGTTTAACATTTTAACTTGGTAAAGCAAGTCCGATGAAATTCAGCAAACGAAAAATATCGCTGTAATACAGAAGAAATCGTGAGAATGATGATTATGATTGGTTCTCGAGAACAATAGTAGAATAGTCATCTATGAAAATACTAGAGATTCGAAAAAATCCATTACAATCCTTTTTAGCGCACAAAATATTCAACATTAATATTTTTTGCGCAACAATTCTTTTACGTTAATTATATTTCAAGCAAATGTGATCAAAACCCCTCAACTGTATTAGCTCTTCATTAAAATTTGGAATATCAAATAGCAATACATTTCCGTCCGAACCTGCATAAAAAAATAAACGACAATTATCTTACCCTTAACTTGCCCTAAAGTAGTTAAGTAAGTTCCAAAGTTCATTTATATCTTTCCATTCAGAAACGAGTCATTCGTCTGGTTAGTGATGTCACACTTTCTTATCTTTCGGGGAGCACAAAGGGAATCCCTAAATAATGTTCGGAGATCATCGTGAGTACCTTCTAATAACTCGACATCATTCGATCACGGCAAGAATGTTCCTTTTCTATACCTACTTCCTCGGAAAACTCACTCAGCACATCCCTATTCCATCAACCTCGGAATATGTCGAACAGCTCTCTACCAAAACTCGTTAGTTCATAGTACGGAAAAGCTATGGAATTCTTTGCTCGAGAAAGTATTCAAAAGAACTCCGAAAATTCTAATACCTAGTTTTTCTCTTTATCCCTCCTAGGTATGCATGACGTAACACTAATGTGATAGGGATGTCCATTTATGCGCTCCAAGAGATGAAATGAAATATCAAAATCACTTCAAAAGCAAAAGCAGAATCTTCAGAAAACTGGGAAGAAAGGTGTCATTTACATCAGATAAGAATATAATACACTCACCGGCAAATTAATCGATCTACTAAAAATATTGATAAAATATTATCAACAATAACTTCGTTAATTCAATTCCAATTTGTTAATCATGTTTTAATGGTTATAGTGAAATAAGGAAGATTTCATTTACATCAGATTAGAATATAATACACTCACCGGCAAAATAATCGATCCACTCAAAATATTGATAAAATATTATCAACAATAACTTCGTTAATTCAATTCCGATTTGTTTGATTTTTCTCTCATCTCGTACGTAAATTCATGAGAAATCTCACACAAGGTTGGGATTTCAATAAATTGAGCATATCTCCAAATTATACAGGGTGACACAGAAAGTGCATTTTTTCTCCAATTTCAAAACACTCTGTGGAGTGGCTAAGCTGGTACATCATGTAATTTCTCATTTGATTATCAAGCTACGTTTATTACGTACGTTGCTTCTTTTTATTTGTCACGGTAACTGTTTTTTTGTGAAAGTTACAAGGGTTTCAGAAAAACGTTACATCTCTATATTTTTTTATGGTAACAACAAAGTTTTCTAAGAAATTATTTTTTTCGAAGCTGGCTGTGACATCGAATGGTTGAATAAGATATGGATATTTTTGCAACCTACACCTGCGAGAGCTATTGCTTTCATGCAGGATGGTAGATCACAATATTATGTGGCCAGAGCTTTGGGAGTTTCAATATCTAGGGTGCAAAGAGCTGTAAAACGTTTTCGTGAATTCGGTGTATTCACAAAAAGAGGTAATTGTGGTCGGAAGAAATCTACGAATGATCGAGATAATCGCTTCATAACGCTCAAAGTTTTTAGGATCAAAAGACTCACTTCTGTCCGAATGAAAAACAAATTGGAGGAGGTGGGGCATGTTTAAGTCAGTGAAAGAACAATAAAAAGGAGACATTTTTATTGAATCATTATTGCTTGGTTTCACATGTTATTCATGAAAGTTTTTCCTCTGCGTTTCACAAAAAAATGATATTTTCAAATTTTCAATCAGTGTATAATTGAAAGATTTTCCCTAACTTCGAGATGGAATTCAGTTGCATTTTATACCTGAAGAAGTATTCCCAACAACTCATAATCACCTATACTCCCTAGGAACGCACGATGTTATATAGGGATTCCCTTTCGTGCGCTCCAAGCAATAAAAAAAAAGTGAAAAGTTACAGAAGGAATTTGAAAATAACATAATGTTATATTTTCCCTACTAGCTAGATCAATTATTCGTACATACATCCAGCATTCAGGACTTTTTCTCTTTCATAAAGACATGTAGATGAATCGACTACAATATAAACATCTCATATACCTAATCTATGAATCATATTCTGCGAATCTCATGTATTTTAAGAAGTGACATACTTTATTGAACGAATATTTGTCGAAATAGAAGTATTCCTTGCTCAGATCACTACCAACAAATCGAAATAATACACACATGCAAATGAACCATTTCAAAACACTGTACTTCCATATAGTTCCTCAGCCGGGCACTTTGGCGATGCGATCTCAAAGTCAGTTGCTTATAAAGATATAATGTATTCAAAGAACAATTTCCGGAATTCTCGACATATTGATGATATCGGCAACGTCGTACTGACATAGGGAATCGTATTTCAACTGTTTGTGACTGTGGCTTTTCAGGAAGTACGGCATAGAAATGGTGAAGGAGCCGAGCTCTTCTTTCATTTATTTTTCCTGAAGTGAAAGGGAAAGGACCCAGCACTTTCTGAACGTAAAATGGTTCACGATGAAATTTTCTGAATTTTCAGTATGTTGTAGAATTTGATGAACCGGTTGAACCTGCAGAAAACTGCAGAAAACTGAAGAAACAGATTCTGAAATACAGGGCGTTAAAATTACAAATATGAATTCATACATCTGCTATTGTTATTTCTAATTTTCATCCTGTAGATAAATACTACAATTATTTTCATCTCCACATTCTCACGTTTCACTATTTGTGAAAAATCTCGGCCACTCGGCGATTGTAAGTCTCTTCAACTTTGCATGCAGATGGTGAGTTCCTGAATTAATTACTATGAAACCAGTCATGATAGGAAACTGAATTTTTAAGACAATGTTGAGGAGCGAACCATAAATATATTATGAAATAATTAGGGAATTTCACCGAGCTAATCATGAATAAGAGGGTGATTTCAGAAAAACACGATATTTTGTCGTTTTCATCATCGAAAATCTTCATGATCACCCTATATATCCCAACGAAATTATGTCCATACAGTATCAACTATCTTTGGAAGATAACAATGTATGGAATGTATGAATTGTGATTCATGATGGAATGAGACTAGTATATTGCATGCCTGAATAATTTTATGGATATTTCATTATTTCGTCCCATTTTCAGATATCACTAAAATGTTTTTATGTTTCACTCTGTAATAAATTACATGATCAGAACCATCTGAATTATATCGAGTAATATGGAGGTACGTTAATAATATGAGCGGAAAAAATTGCACTTGGCACTTGGAGGTAGAGACTATAGGGTGTTCAAAATCGAGATTTTTCAACTTTGTGTCCAAACTATTCATTATTGGTCAAAACGAGTCATTTTTTCCTATCACAACTTTTGATTGACTATATATTGACATTTGATCGGAACACTACAGGGTAGTTCAATGAATAGCTTCGACAGAAAATAATTCTTGAGCTGAAAAATCTCGATTTTGAACACCATATATCTATGTAATCATTCACGCTAGACTCCTAGTGTGATGCATTGATGAGATCAGCTCTTCAGGAAGAATCTTGAAATGCAATGAAATACAGGGTGTTCAATTTGAAAAAATCAACTAGTACTCTGTAGATCGTTTGTCCCGAGCACCCTGTATTTTCTGATGTAGCGGAAAAAACCTTTATCAAATATTATTTTAAATGATGCCCCAAATTTTGCGATTGATTAAAAAATAACTGAGCTAGATGGAGAGACATTTACGGTGAATCACCCTGTACATCTCCATATTTTTTGCAGCTGAGCGAGATGACCGCCGATCTGGCCGAAGAGCACTCCACCTCCACTCTGGCCGCCGAACGTCTCGACGCCGAAACGTCGGATCGGCTGAAGCTGGAGAAGGAGCTCGCCGACGTCCAGCTGCGGCACAAGCAGCTGCAGCAGTCTGCGGAGCGGCTCGAGATGGAGCTGCTGTACGCCAGGTGGGGGGAATTTTTCTATTGATGACGAGGTCGAAGTTTTCCAAATTTTCAGTCGTTGATATCACGGATCGATGTTACTCACATAACCTTAGTTAGGGATAATGCAGGGTGTTTTTCGATTGATGGCCTCAGATATAAAGGGTATCCAGAAAGTTTATGCCAAAATTATGTTGATACTTCATATAAAAAAAATGTCTGTCCCACTTCGTTAGGGAGTTCCTGACCTTGAAAGTCCATATATACATGAGCATTCATACATCATTAGTAAACTCATCCATTGTGTTACAAAAGTATCAAATACTGTCAAACTAATTTGGTGTCAATTATGACAATGACTGCAACTATCATGATGTTATTGAATAAATAGAGTTTCTATTACCTTTGAAACGGATGGAATCTAATTTCCTAAACTGCGATTTTCTCTAGAACGGTACAAGATATCGATTGAGATAAGGTGTACTAGTTTTGTAGAAAAAAGATGAAGGAATCATACTGTGAAAGTGAAATGTCAAATTTGTCATCTCAGTCAGCATTAGTATGAGTAAATTCAGTTGCTTGAATATCATTGATACCATGGCAACCGTTTGAAAGTTATACATGAAATATACCGGGTGTTTCTCAAAAGTGGCTCACCCCTCTAACTTTTTTGTTTCTATAAATAAACAAATGAAATTCGGTGTGTAAGTATAGTACATACATATGCATTATCTGTCGTATTCGGAAATGACCCATATGTTTTTATTTTATTTATTTATATAGAGAATAACATTGTGAGGACAATGACACCCCATTTTCCACTTTTTGAGATTTATCATCCTGAATGTTTCATTTTTCAATTATTAATCTAGTGTGATTATGATACTGGATATTTATTCAAAATGTCGATCAAATGGTATCAACGTGTTCGTAAACTATTTTTCCTAGCCAACATGATTAAAAGTCAACTGTTTCAACTTATTTACGGCACACAGGATTTAAACAAAACAGTTATAGGGGTGAGCCACTTTTGAGAAACACCCGGTATATCCGTAACGGAGTGCGATGGACATTTTTTTATATAAAGTACTAACATTATTTTGACTCACTCTATCACTGAAACAAGAATATTCCAGACAGAGATGAATGATACATGATTTCTGACAGAGTGAATTAGCGCGAGATAACAGTTGAAAGAATTGATATATCAGTTGCTTCAGTCTCCGTCGGGCGTTTGGTATTTTCTCGTAACTATGGCGAGATGAGGTTAAATTTTTTGATCGAATTAAGTCGTCAATCATTATTTATGTATAAAAGGATCATTATAAACATGGTTTGAGTTGAAAGTTCTACTGGGGTGTACACGCACATTAAATTGCTCCCAGAAAAGTGTACAAAAAACGGCCAGTTGCTGTAACTTCTGAAAAGTCAAGGTTTGTTAGGTTTTGTATTTTTCAGGTAGTGCAAGGAAGCTTGTAATTAAGATATGCGTAGCTATTACAAGAGACTAAAGTTCAATTTGAGCTCCTAGGAACTAAAATGCAACTTGAGCTCCTAGGAACTAAATATGTTGCCTAGCAACATACCTATTTTTGTGTCATTAATAGAAACGTCAATTTACGAACTGATTTTGGTATCAAAATGGACGACTTATTTTGTGTCGGTTGCAGAAAAATGATTATTAAAGGTTCCATCACTGTTTCATAGAATAGAATAGAATAGAATAGAACTTTATTCACCTATGAGTAGTAAACAGATACAATAATATTATTGCACAGCCTACACTATCAGGCTAGTCACAAGATTGTAGAAAATACAGAGTACTACAGAAATACCTATGAGGCTTCACAATATGTAATGAAATAGAGATCATAAAAATAAACATAAAACATATTACAATCTAAGTAAGATATACACATTAAAATCAAATCATTTGTATGAGATAGTGGGGAACTTAAAATAAAATGTACATTTGTGACGAGATACATTAACATAATATATGCACATAGGACTAACATGAGAGTAAAAATTCCTCTGTTGAGAAATATGCCTTTTTGACTAGGTGATTAAATATAAGGTTTTTGAATGATTGGCGATTGCATGTATTCATATTGTGTTTAATTAAATTGCTGAATTTGTTGTAACATTTTGTTCCTTGATAAATATGTGAGTTTTGTCCCACTGCCAATCTTGAGAAAGGAATATAAAAATTCTCTGCATTTCTTGTATTGTATTGATGAATCCAGTCGTGCCTTACAAGTTCTTCTTTATGCTTATGAACATACAATGTAACATGCATACAATGTGCTCCTGTCATGATTCTAACAATTTTCTTTTGTATCACAAATAGCTTATCAATGTGGCTTGAATTTCCCCAGAACATAAGACAGTAATTGAAAATTGATTGAGCTAGTCCATAGTAGGATAGTTTCAATGTGTCTAGTGACACGGTGTTTCTCAGTTGCCTAATCATGAAAGAAACAGTACTCAGTTTTTTTGACAGATACAAGACATGATGCTCCCAAGTCATCTTGTGGTCAATAAGGATGCCAAGAAACTTGGTATATGGAACTTGTTCAATACTTTTACCACCTATGCGAATAAGACAACTGTGGTCATATAATAGTTATTTATGTAATAAGGATCATAAAGACGATCATTATGGTACAAGTCGTGAATGTTATCGGGCGAGGCGTAGCCGAGTCCGATAACACGGCGTGTGCCATAATGATTGTTTATGATTCGTATTACATACAAAATTTTATCTGATGGCATTTATATTGATTGATTGATTGATTGTCTTTATTACCCCAAGAAACATTTCTGTTTATGATAGGGATACATAAATACATATAAAAAAAAATAATAATAAAGGGTTAACTATAATGAATTCCACTGAAAAATTAAATACTGCATTTTCGACATGTCACAATGACAACTATTTTTAAAGGAGTAAGTATTGTGTAGTTTCAAATATTAGTAGGTGAGTGAGCTGTGCTTTGCCATTATATTAATATTACAAATTGTAGTAATTGTTCTTTTACAATTTATAAAAAATAGTTTTGTACATAGTTATGCATTTTGAATAAACTTTTTTGATCAAACCATTACATGTTTTCCTTATAGAATTTCATTCATTATGGTACTTAGTCCCATAATGAGCTTCCTTATGTCATCAAAATTGAGTGACATAACGTTGTCATTATGACATGCCATCAGATAAAATATTTTTTGGTAAGAACGTCATAAAGTGTGTTTTAGATACATTCATGAGTAAGCCGTGCTCTGTTGATTAAAGATTAAATTGTTGTGCCGCCAGAATACAAATACAACAACAAATTCTCACCACACCAATTCCCCATAGGTCGGACCTGGACGGCATCTCCGAAGAGGACGATGACGGCGGCGTCGGAGGCGGCGGAGACAGCGGAGGCGGCGGGGCGTACCGGCGGCGGTACGAGCGCGCCGTCAAAGAGCTGGAGTTCACCAGGCGGCGGCTGCAGCAGCAGCACGAGGACGATCTCGAGCAGCTGGTCGGGCTGAAGAAGCAGCTGGAGAAGAAGGTAGGCTGCGGCGGGGGTGCCAGGGCCGGATCGAGACCACTTGGCACCCAGGGCACAATATATTTTTTTTGACCCGTGCACATTACGAAATTATAGAAATGGAAAATAATCTGGTAATTTTGCACTTATCATGCAATGGGTTTTTTTTCGAAAAATTTTTTTGGTACTTACGTATTTTTGTCTGAAAAATACGAATTTGATATTGAAAATGTGAACAAACCACTATTTATCGAGATATTTCAAGAAAAAGTTCGAAATTTTGCCTTATTTTCCCCCTTGTGTTGGATGCATTTACAGGTACTTGCTCTTTTTATTTTGTCATTGGACACTTCATATACTCATGATGTACTTCAATGACACACATAATTTTTATGGTGAGTTTTTCCTATTTAGTGAGCAAGCATACCAGATGACCGCCATTTAATCGATGGGTAATCCAAATAGGAGATGTCAAATGTCAATAGATTGCTTTGGAATGACATCACACACGCCATTATTTCAAATGATATTCTTCCTTCTTTTCACTTAACATGGATAAATCACAAGAAAATCATATTTCTAGTTGACTCATATAATAAAAAATATGTGTCCAACATTGTGTGATATATATAAATTGTCCAATGATGGAAAAAGAAGGGCAAATTGTTCTAAATGCGCCCCAAAGACAGGCGGAAAAGAAGGTGAAATTTGTAACTTTATAGTGAAATATCTCAATAAATAATGGTTTGTTCACATTTTCATTATCAAATTCGTGTTTTTCAGACAAAAATACGTAAGTACCAAAAAAAATTTTCGAAAAAAAACCCATCGCATGATAAGTGCAAAATTACCAATAATCTTCTTCTTAAATTATCTTCTCATTATAGTATCGACACTTCTGAATGGCAGATGTTGATGCAAACAAATTGGTTTGGTACAGGATGTTTTCATTAATTTATCTTGAATTCAGCATTTTCATAAAATTAGATGGGATTCGGTGATTACAGCACTCGCCTTCGGCTCGTGCTGCAACTATTATCTTCGTGGGTAATAGCCATCATTATGCGCTCATTGAATAATATACTATTATTGGTCCTGAAAAAGAATGAAAAACTGAAATAATAAAAATAGTTAGTGTGCATAAAAATTATTGTGTAAAAACTTTGACATCGAATTATTGCATTCACATGCTATTGTTTCATTATCCGTAACACACTATGATGAACTTATTCCATTACGAGGGGAATTCAAGAAGTAATTTTTCATAAAAGCTCAATTATATGAGTAGATTGTGGATTGAAAATAAGATTGTGATATTTCCTTTGAAAGGTAATTAATTCTATACTGAATCGTAATTTGCAGAAAAAATCACAATTCTGGTCATACCGGAAGAGTAATATTTGGTCTGATACTAGGGAAATTATAAACTCATGAGATCACATCGAAGTACGAAATTGAAAGCAACCATTCAGAATAGCAACGAAGATACAGGGGGATTATTTGGACAGGGTCACATGGTATATTGAATGTTTAATGTCCCAGACATGTTGGGTGTCTTCTTCATTTAGTATAAAATGCCTTAACCTCATACGGCCTGATGATGAGTCTAACTAATTATTTAATTACATAGTGCACTGTATGTGAGTAAGGTGATACAAGATGGAAAACGGTGTGTTCGTGATCGTTAATAGATTGATTTGCGCATTTCCTGATATAATTACTATATTCTTGATTTCTAATCACAATATAAATGTGCCTATCATTAAATCAACAGAAAGTATTGACATCAGTATGTAGCGTTAATATGACTTAATTTACATGAAACGCAGTATAATCTCATTATCAATACATAAATGGATATGATTTAACAGGTCAACTACCATTATGGCGTAGTCTACAATTATTTCAGTCTGGTATAGTTATTCTGAAAATGGCTTGATCCATTTATTTCGCTGATATTTCATAACTATTATATTTCAAATGGCGTCAAATGCTCCCCAGCTGTCACAAACTTGAACCAATCAGATTGCAAGATTGCAAGTTGACAGGATTTTTTATATTGCATTATCAATATTGAATAGTGACTAATTTATTTTGTGCTATACTGGGTGTCTGGAAAGGTTTGAAAGTTTCTGCAATTCCATGCATATGCATACTCATTATTACTAAACTCATTCATAGTGTTACCAAAGTATTCAATACTGTCACAATAATTTGATATCAATTATGACAATGACTAAAACTATCATGTTGTTATTGAATAGATATAGATTTTTTTACCTTTGAAACGGTTGGGATGTATGTTTTCAAAATGCGATTATTTCTAGAAGGGTAAGAGATATAGGATTGAAATACAGAATACTATTTTTGTAGAAAAAAGAAGAGGGAATCATGCAAACGGTGAAAGCGAAATGTCAAATTTGTCATCTTTGTCAAAAATGCCTACATTAAACGGAAAAAGTTCGTCTCATCCTGTATAAAACATAATCACTGAACGACCGTTTACATATAATCGAAAGAAGCATTAGATGAGTTCATTTAGTTGTTCAAATATCATTGTTTCCATAGCAACCGTTCAAAAGTTATACCTACATGAAATATTTTTTTTATTCAAACTTTCTAGGTCAATAACTCCATAACGAAGTTCGACATTTTTTTTATATGAAGTACTGACATTATCTTGACTCACTATATCTTTGTTTCCGTACGATTTTACTTTTCCGCATGATTTTTATTTTACCACACGATTTTATCCTTTTTTTTTCATAAATTATATGGATAAAAACACTCTTAGGAAAAACATTGCACCTAACTCTTGCGGCAAAGAACTACTTTCCGCAATTGTTAGGTAGATAACTATTATTCTATCCCTTCATCAATAAGTATGGCCATAATAGGGCAAATCTCACGATACTAGAAAGCCCAACTCATAATATCCCTAACATTCTTGTAAAGCAATCAACATGGCCATCAAACCTTCTTTTTCTATAATACATACTTCGCGCACTGTTTCATATAAAGTATATGAGATTTTCTGTATTTTAACCTTTATATATGGTCCTCAATCATGAAAAAATCGAAGAAATCATTTTTTTCTCCAGGTCGACACCATTTTTCATATTGAGCTAAGCATATTATTTTAGAATAGTATTTCTTGACGTTTGTAGAAAAAAATCTGTTCTCGATCAAAGTATCACTTTGCGCACTAGATACAAAAATAACTATTTCATTTTCATCTAAACATTTTCTCACAGCATATAAGTTGCAATTCACAGGCTGCAATGACAAAGTAACAGGTATATGAGGTATAATAATATTATGTAACCTGATAATACTGATATGAAGATCATAATATATGCATATATGCATTATTTATGATGAATCAGTTCTAACAGTTGCTTCTGTTGCTAGTAGGTACCTAGTTCTCGGTGAAGTTCCAAGTATTCCAAGAACTGACAGTGCCGAAATTATTTCTCAGAACAATGCGTGTACTTGAATTTCGATATAAAAAAGTAAACAATGATAAGGATGGTTCTATGCGTTATTCAAACATTTGGTAGCCAGTACTTCATAGTATTCCGGGATGTGAGAGTCTTATTTTTTTTGTAGTAGTGATAGATTATAATGAAATTATTATATGAAAATTAATCTAATTGATAAGGCGATTTATATGGTATGTATTTTTATATTTACATTCTTCTCATTGGAAAGCCTTTCAAATCAACATTGCAATTCCAATTAGTTCGAGGGAAAGTTCAATATTAAAATGGACGAACTTTAAAATTATATGCTAAATTCATTATTCCAGATTTTTTTGGGATTTTCTCCTCGTCTCTATAAAATATGAATTTGAATACTATTTCAATATACGTGTAGTGAGGACAACTCAGCGATATTAACTGCCACATTCAATAATTCATCTCAAAATGTTATGACAATATGTATTTCTTGTCACATGAGCATTCATTTCTCATTTCAAAAAAAATTGTCGCAAAGTCAACATGTCATACATTATTCTGTTTAGAAAAAATATCTCAAACAGATAAACTTCAAAAATCATAAGGTGCCATTTGAGAAACAAAAAAGTTCACAGTCGCTGACTGAATGTTAATTTCTTGCACATTTTCTGAGTAGGAGTTGACAAGAAAAAGTAGTTGAAGAAAAAAACCACATAATTATTAATTTTTAAATGATGACCATAAAAGTATTCGAAGCACAAAGGCAATTTGAATCGAAAATCTATATAGATATCAATATTTTTTCCGTGAATAACGATGATTTTCTTCTGAAATATTGGTTATCAAAATTTTTATTGCAGTTTTAGCAGAAAACCCTCTATTTTTCCTTATGGATTGTCAAAAAAGCATATATTCCTATTTGTTTTAATTTTCTCTATTCACTCCTCATGAATCACTCTGTATTCAAACTTTCTTATCATCATTTACCTCATTTTTAATTCAAATCAGGAGAATTTTGAGTAGAATTGGCTCGAAGAATACAAGCAGCGATATCGAAAAAAGCGGAATAAAAACCATAATATTTACATACCTTATATTTTATCAACTCTCACGAAAATGTTGATCCTATCATATTTGTCATTATAATATCTAGGACGAGTTTGTAAATACCAATAATATGGCTTTTGGCATACCTACTTGTAACCAAAACTATGTTCAGGTGAAGTACACAGTCTATAATACTTATTTTTCTATTTTGTGTCTTTAATGAAGTCATTATGACACCCAAATGCGTATCGAAATAGCTTATATTAGGACACGATGAATTTCTTGTTTCAAAGTTGGTAATGGTAATTTCAACGTCAAACTGTCAGATACACAAGCGTCTAGAGAAAATACGCAACAAATAACTCTAACATTACAGGCCTGTTCCTTCGTGCTTGCTTTACCTGCTAAACTTGATTTCTTTCTATGACTCTCTGTTTACATCATGCCATTAACAGGGAAAAATATGGAAAAAATCAACTTTAGCAAGTTGAGCAATACAAACGAACAGGCCTTACAGGTATCTTATCTTCAGCATTTATTGCCTATCAAATTTGCTGGTAAGTTTGTTGGGACGCTGTTAAGACAAAATTATGCTCATTAGTCTGATTATTCAAGTTATTGTTTGTGAAATGCGACAGTGAGGTAGAGGCAATGTATTGAAGAGAGAAAATAACATTTGAGCTACCTACCACAATTTTTTTCTTCTCAGAAGCTCATAATATTATGTCACCTTCAGCAACTATACTGAGGATTGCACCGCCTCTATTTGCTAGAACGCCTAAAACAATATGTCCAGTAAAAATCTTAGGATTTGGTAATTTAGGATATTCTGCAATGATTCTTGGCATGTTTGAATTTGTGTTAATTCCTATGCAGTAACCATTGCGGTATATAGATCAACAAGTAGGTAGCGTTTACATTTACATATTGTGGTGGTATAAATCGCCGTTTGACACCATACTTAGAAATTGTGAAATTCTTTTTCATAATCTGGATCAGGTTTCTTGGACAACAAATCATTCATGACCGTTTGGGCAAATTCCATCAGTTCAGGAGGGGTGTAACTTGAGTTTGTCTCTTCATTCATTCTCAAAATAGAAAAATTGATAGACCAACAATTTCAAATTATATCGCTGGAATAACTATACTCAATTTTTTTGAATAAAAGAATACAAATAAGTGCAAAATAGAAAAATGGTATATAATACACGTTTTATGAGACATATGGTCGTACTAGTTTTTTTGGAGCTCTCCTCGCTTCGCTCGTCGTATTCCAAACAACGCGTGCGACATAATAGTGTCTTATTATAAAACTTGTATAATAATTTACTATCAACCAACTAGTGTATTAAACGCTTTTTAATATACGTGTTGGTTACAAAAGGTTTCGACTATATTCCTCATTTCTCCTGCAATGACTGACATTATTAGAAAACGATTTTTTTGTTTTAGAAAACATGTATTAAAATCGATTCCGATACTTGGAAAGTCTAACCAGTCAACGTAAAATCTTCAATGAAATCCATATCTTCGATTTGAATGCAGATTCCGTAAAAGCATAAAAAGTGTATGCAACGATCATGTGATGGCTATTACATGATCGTTGCATAGATATTTATTATACCAGGGAAAAAAGTAGTACATTTTAGCTCCAGGTTGTGTTGTGTTGTGAGAAAAACCCGTAAACTGAAATCTAATATTTTTCCCGTGTATAATACATATTTTTTTTTGTGACAGGAAAAAGGACGACCCAATATTGAGAAGGTATAACATTATATTGAAATCAGAAAATTATTGACGTGAAATTTGAAGTTTTTAACAGGAATGTCACCTGCGTTGCAGGCATCTTCATCATTCTTTTGAAGTTATTAAATATCTGTCAGTCTAATTCTGTGATTGGATTTTTAAAAAACTGCGAACTTAGTGGTTGTTTAGTAATTTACGTAACCGCGAAGTCGAATGGAAGGTTAAAGGACTTACAGTTCTTTCTTGGAGACGGTAAGTATTGGCTTGTTTTTCGGAACTACAGCACAAAATTAATGTGTAGTATACAGGGTGTATCTAAAAAACACCGAAACATGTGTCCTAACTTGCTCCGTTTTTGAGATACAGGAAGTTGAAGTTGGAAGTATTAATTGTTTTTATTTATAACCTCCCTGTATGAGTATGGAGACTGAGGAAGCCCCAAAATTTCAGAATGATTCTAATTAGGGTTATTGAGTAATTTCAATGGAAGTCTTGAAAACACCTAAATTAAAATTTGTAGACAAATCGAATTTTATTGTTTCCTCAAAAACTAAGCTAGATACAAAAATCGCACAGAGGATGAAAAAGATGATATTTCGATAGTTCAATCTAATAAAAATTTGAACCTCAGAAAAACCTTACAATGACATTCACCATGAATATCGATAAATTCACCCACTGTGGCGCCACTGGTAATATTATTTCGAATCGAATTGCACTAGAAGAAGCTCCATATTACTATTAACAAAACCACAACGTTTTATTGAAACTGATGAAATGACAATTGAGAAGAGAGAGAAGAGAGTGGTCCGGTTTGTAATACAAAAAAATCATCAGTGTTGTACAGGGTGATTCACCATAAATGTCCCCCCCTCTAGCTCACTTATTTTTGAACCGTTTTGAATATTTGAAAGATAATCTAAAATGATTTTTTAGAAATTTTTTTCCCGTTGCATCAGAAAATACAGGGTGCTCGAAACAAACGATCTACAGAGTACTAATTGATTTTTCCAAATGGAACACCCTGTATTTTATTGTATTTTTAGAACCTTCCTGAAGAGCTGATTTCATCAATGGGTTGATCTAGCGGAAAAAAACTTTATCGAAAATCATTCAAGATGATAATTCAAATTTTGAAATCGTTTCAAAAATAACTGAGCTAGAGGGGGGGGACATTTATGGTGAATCACCTTGTACTCGTTGAAATAATAGAAAAAGGTTATATAAACATATACTTTTAAACGCGTTGTTTCATATATGTAGATATAGGGTGTTGAAAATACGAGTCTGAATATTATTTTTTGAAGAAATGTTCAAAATGGTTTCAGATGAATCAATAAGTTTCTCACAGAACCGGTCAAGAGAGATGAAATTTCAAACTTTTTCCGTCACAGAAAAAATACTATTGTTTATCGACTACCACCCTCATAACTCATCATAATGGTCAATAATAAAATTGTACTACTCCTACTAGTTGATCACAAAAACAATTGACATCAATCTCACCTCTCTGAAATGCTCCGAATTTGAATTTCGATAGAATTAACTATTCATGAAGAAATCATGATTTCAGATGAAATAACATAATATTAGGAACTTATGTATTACTAGTTCAAAAGCCAATATACAGGATATTTCAAAATTCAGTATGACCATTTCAATGGCGTTTGTTTTTAGGTCCAAATAAAGCACTGTTTTTGTTACGCAGCAGATTTAAAATCATTAACTAGAGTATCAGTTTTACTCAAAAATGATAACATTCGTATATTTCCTGGCCAAACTGTCTGAAACTGCATAGAAAAAAAAGTTGCGGGAAGAAATGTCCCTAGTGCCACCTATTTCCCACGCACCTGATCAAAGTTTCAGAAAATTCTTAACATTCCAAAATCGGCCATGAAAAGTACAGTGTGTCCAGTTTTCGATGCTTTTGTGGGATATCTCAGTTATCTTTGGAGATAGAACCTTGCGGGTTTCGCGGTCGTGTGCCACTTTTTTGTGAAACTCAAGATGGCCTAATCAGATTTTGCATAAGTGTTTCCGTTTATGAGATACAGGGAGATTTTGAAAATTTATACTTTTTGGACCCCCTCTAGATCTACGAAGTTTCTCAGCAAAAATGTCTAATTAAAATCTCATCCCATATAAAAGTTCACGCAGAATCCAGTGGCGCACTCAAATTTTTTTTTCGGGGTATGGTTTTGGAGATACGACTCAAACTTATGATTTTTTAAATGGAACACCCTGTATTTTATAAGCTCATAGAAATCCTCATTTTTTTCTCTTCGAAATGATTCATTATGTATGTATATGAAATTTTCAAAAATGCTCTGAAATCACTGAAACATTGAATTTTAATAGTGGGCTATGGATTTTTCTTATAAAAAAGTTCCAATTGAAGGAATATTCATTTTGATTTTTCCATAAAGAGGACAAAAACAATACCAACACTAATTAACTAAGAAAACACAAAAATTATGTACCTGATAGCAACAAATAAATAGTAATAAAAAGTTCATAATGTAGAATGAGCACCAGATCAAATATTTACAAATACAATTGAATTTCGGAATCATTCAATTACTTATTCACTGAATTGTTCAAATTGATGTCCCTTTCCCATAACACACAATTGATACAGTTTCTCAATACGTCTTGATACAGTAAGAGTCATAAATATCTTGAAGAACTTCGTGCAACAACAGAGGCAGTTTTCCAGGAATTACAAAGACATCCTTCAATGTTTTTGAATGCATTAAGACGTATTGAGAAAGCGTGTGAGGAAAAGTGGACATCAATTTGAACAATTCAATGAATAAGTTACTATTCAATTGTCTTAGTGAATATTAAATCAGGTGCTTACTCTAGAATATGAACTTTTTATTACCATTCATTTGTTGTTATCAGTTACCTAATTTTTGTGTTATCTTAATTAACTAGTATTGGGATTGTTTTTGTCTTTTTCATGGAATAATCAAATGAAATATCACTTCAACTTCACTTCACTTCAATTGGAACTTTTTTAAATGAAAAATCCATAGTTCATTATTAAAATTCAATGTTTTAATGATTTTGGAGCATTTTTGAGAATTTCATACCTATTCATCATATTTCATTTTGATGGGGAAAAAATAAGGAATTTTATGAGCTTATGAAATACAGGGTGTTCCATTTAAAAAATCATAAGTTTGAGTCGTATCTCCGAAACCATACCCAGAAAAAAAATTGAGTGCGCCACTGAATTCTGCGCAAAATTCTGTATGGGATAAGATTCCAATTCGACATTTTCGCTGAGAAACTTCGTAGATATAGAGGGGGTCCAAAAACTATAAATTTTCAAAATCGCCCTGTATCTCATAAACGCAAACAGTTATGCAAAATCTGATTAGGTCATCTTGAGTTTCACAGAAAAGTGGTACAGGACCGCGAAAACCGCAAGGTTCTATCTCGAAAGATAACTGAGATATCACGCAAAATCATCGAAAACTGGACACACTGTACATGTATAATATGTCGTTATTTTATCTCGGGCCATCTTTCAAATGGGGCCATTTCTGGGCTCATGTTTATATGAACTCTTTTCACTGTTTTTGTTTTTAGTATCTGTGGTTGAAATATTACTATTTAATTTCGGGACACCCAGTATATGTAATGATTCGATAAACCTGCATACTTACTATTATTCTTCTGTACATTCCATGCTAAAGTATATTTCAATATTTGTCATATAGCATTCCTTTCCATCTTGAATGATATGTCTCTGAAGTCATATTTGCTCTCTCAAACAATAATAATTATTATTTGCCTATTATTTCCTATCATTCATATCTCATTATTTAACGAACGCTACCTATTGAAGTTTAATAGTTGCGGTAAGCCTCATTTATAGAAGAGAATACAATGAACATATTGAATAAGTACTATAGGTAAGTAGATTTGATGATAAAACAAATCCACAAAGATATCTTGGTATCTACTCGATTTGTAATTTTTCGTTCAAAAATAAATCATACTATGAAAATTACGTTAAGTTGTTGTTCTTTTGCTCCAGTATTATAATACGCGAATTGAATATCTGATGTTAATTTATTAACTTTGTGCGTTTCAACACGGATTTTTCAATATGTGGTAGAAGTCCATCGTATCCCCCAAAGTGGAGTGGTTAGTTACCAGGAATCAAAAACACAAAGTCTCCTCCATAATTCTGATAGGGATTGATCACTATTAAAATTATGGGGACGACTTTGTGTTTTTGATCCCTGGCACCTAATTTTCATTTTATGAAAACTATAAAAACACGTATGTGGGTATAATTAAGTGGGTCTGTTTTCTACACACTAAACCACTGAACAAAAAAACTAAAAATTTTACAACTTACCGATTTCGTGTATTAGAATTTTCATAAATTTCAATGCATCGTTTGTTCTAGTTGGGAAACTTTTTCAGATTAATTCTTTTTTTTTTCAGTTGGCTGATTCCTACGAAGAAGTAGAAGAACAGCGACAAGTTGTCGGTCAGTGGAAGAGGAAAGTCCAAAAATTGAACGGCGAAATGAACGATCTCAGATTGCTGCTGGAAGAACAGAACGGTAGAAACAATTTGTTAGAGAAGAAGCAGAGGAAGTTCGACTCCGAAACACAGATGTTGAATGACGAGTTGAAGAAAGAGCGACAGGCGAAAGACAGATTTGCCAGAGAGAAAGAAGTGTGTATGGCTGAGAAGTATGCCATTGAAAGCACGCTTGCGGTAAGCAACAATGAATAATTTGAATAAAGTTAGATAGACATGAAGGTAAATGAGCATCTTGTAACCTACACATACTTGAAATGACTACACTAGACTGTTTTATTCTCGGTTTTACCGCTAACCAAACCAATTATTTTCTTCCTCAACATAAACACACTTTGATATTGAAACGAAATTAAGATCTCGGGACTGATGATTGATGGAACATTTTCCTAGCAAGCACAGACAGGGTGAATCTAAATAACACCGAAAAAATTCATTGTTATCTTGTGTCATTCTAGCAAATCAACTTCATGTAAACATGTGTCCTAACTTGCTCCGTTTTTGAGATACAGGATGTTGAAGTTGGAAGTATTAATTGTTTTGATTTATAACCCCTCTGTATAAGCTTTCATGGTGCCAAAATTGAGTATGGTTGGAGACTGACAAAGCCCCAAAATTTCAAAATGAATCTAATTAGGATTATTTAGTAATCTCAATGGAAGTCTTCAAAACACCTACATTAAAATTTGGAGTCAAATCGAATTTTTATTGTTTCCTCAAAAACTAAGCTAGATACAAAAATCACACAGAGGATAAAAAAGTCGTTAGTTCAATAGTTCAATCTAATTAAAATATGAAACTCAGAAAAGCCGGTGGTGTACAGTGTGTCCAGTTTTCGATGCTTTTGCATGATATCTCAGTTATCTTTGGCGATAGAACCTTGCGGTTTTCGCGGTCCTGTGCCACTTTTTTGTGAAACTCAAGATTGCCCAATCAGATTTTGCAAGACTGTTTCCGTTTATGAGATACAGGGCGATTTTGAAAATTCATACTTTTTGAACCCCCTTTATATCCACGAAGTTTCTCAACAAAAATGTCAAATCAAAATCTTATCGCATAGAGAATTTCACGCATAATCCAGTGGCGCACTTAATTTTTTTTCTCGTGGTATGGTTTTGGAGATACGACTCAAACTTATGATTTTTTAAATGGAACACCCTGTATTTCATAAGCTCATTGAATTCCATATTTTTTTGTCTTCAAAATGATATACAGTGTGTCCCTAGACCAGTGGGACAGTTGAATATCTCCTGAACCAATAGGAATTTTCAAAATATTATGATCCCACATCATATCGCATTATGAGTGCTAACTTCAGGAATGACTATATTTCATACGAGGGGCGCAAGAAAGGCTCACAAAATCGAACATCAATTTTTTCAAATGGAACACCCTGTATTTCTTTACATTTTCATATTCTCCTTGATGAGCTGAATTCAACGACCTAGCACACTTGGGGTCTAGCGGGAATGATTTCCGAGATATAGGGTGTGGAAAATCGAGATTTTTCATTTTTGGGGAATTTTTTGTGTCAAAACTATTCATTATTGGTCAAAACGGATTACATGTCCAGATCTTAACTCTCGATTGACTATTTACTCGTATTTAATTTAAACAAATACAGGGTGGTGTAGAATTCTGACTGAAACTGAAAATTTTACATCACCCTGTATTTGTTTCAATTAAATACGAGTAAATAGTAAATCAAAAGTTAAGATCTGGACATGTATTCCGTTTTGACCAATAATGAATAGTTTCGACACAAAAAATTCCCAGAAATGAAGAATCTCGATTTTCCACACCCTATATCTCGGAAATCATTCCCGCTAGACCCCAAGTGTGCTAGGTCGTTGAACTCAGCTCATCAAGGAGAATATGAAAATGCAATGAAATACAGGGTGTTCCATTTGAAAAAATTGATGTTCGATTCCTGAAGTTAGCACTCATAATGCGATATGATGTGGAATCATAATATTTTGAAAATTCCTATTGGTTCAGGAGATATTCAACTGTCCCACTGGTCTAGGGACACCCTGTATAGAGAATGAATATAAAATTTTCAAAATTGCTCAAAATCACAAAAATATTGAATTTTGATAGTTGGTTATGGATTTTTCTTATAAAAAACGTTCCAATTGAATATCAACACTTATTAATTTACAAAACACTAAACTTGGATACCTGATAGCAACAAATAAATAGTAATAAAAAGTTCATAATGTAGAATAAGCACCTGATTAAATATTTACTAAAATAATTGAATTCCGGAATTATTCATTAATTTATTCATTGACATGTTCAAATTGATATCCATTTTCCCTAACATACACTTGACAAACTTTCCTAATACTCCTTAATACAGTGAGTGGCCCAACATACTTGAAGAATTTTGTGCAACAACAGAGGCAGTTTTCCAGGAATTACAAAGACATCTTTCAATGATTAATATGTATTGAGAAAGTTTGTGATGGAAAATGGACATTAATTTGAACAATTCAATGAATAAATCACTGAATAATTTCGAAATTCAATTGTTTTAGTAAATATTCAATCAGGTGCTTATTCTACATTATAAACTTTCTATTACTATATTATATTTGTGGATATCAGGTATCTAAGTCTTGTGAATTGCAAGTTAATTAGTGTAGAAATTTTTTTCCCCTTCATGGAACAATCAAAGGAAATATTCCTCCAATTGTCAATTTCTTTATATGAAAATCCCTCGAAAAACCCATAGCCCACTATTAAAATTCAATGTTTTAGTGATTTTTGAACATTTTTGAAAATGTTATATTCATACATCATATATCATTTTGAAGGGAAAAAAATAAGGAATTTAATGAGCTCATAAAATACAGGGTGTTCAATTTAAAAAATCATAAGTTTGAGTCGTATCTTCAAAACCACACCCCGAAAAAAAAAATGTTTTGTGCGCCACTGAATTCTGCATGAAATTCTCTATGGGTTAAGATTTTGATTTGACATTTTCGCTGATAAACTTCGTAGATATAGAGGGGGTCCAAAAAGTATAAATTTTCAAAATCGCCCTGTATCTCATAAACGGAAACAGTCCTGCAAAATCTGATAAGGGCATCTTGAGTTTCACAAAAAAGTGGCACAGAACCGCGAAAACCGCAAGGTTCTATCTCCAAAGATAACTGAGATATCACGTAAAAGCATCGAAAACTGGACACACTGTACAATGACATTCACCATGAATATCGATGAATTTACCCACTGTGATGCCACTGGAAATATCATTATGAATCTAATTGCACTAGAAGAAGCTCCATATGACTATTAACACCGCAACACCGAACTTTTATTTCTAAAATATCACAAGGAATCAGCCCTTTTTCGGTGTTATTTAGATACACCCTGTATATTATAAGAAAATAATTTGTTGGGTATGGGCATAATTTGTGAAACCATAACATTTTTATGTTTTTTGGAACGAAATGGAAAGGATCAGTCATTTTGTGCCATCTGTAGGCAGCAATTACTGTCAAATTGAGTTTCATTTGTCGAATGCATTGCCTTCTATCAATGTCAATTATTAAGTTACAAAAACAAAGGGTCCAACTAGTTGTTCTTGCACCCATCTCCAATAATTAACAATTCCACGGGTTTTTATCTAGTGGTGCGGGTTTAATTCACATTTTGGGCATCAAACACCTTTGTAGGCAACCTCACATTACGAAATGGGCCATGCATTCTTGAATTTCCAGAAGGTCCTAACTTCAGCTCTATCTCTGTTACATTTATTAGTTCCTTTGCAATATGAGTAATCCATTGTATCTAGAAGAGTCGTCTTATGCTTGCATTACAGCTGAATATATTTACTACTACCTCATTTCCAACGATTTTCCTCGTAGGATCAAGTGATTCAATACTTGAAATTAAAAATTTTCGGAAAGAATCACCAATCTTTAGAGTGGTGTATCTCGAGATTTATTCGATCTACAGGACTGCGGTCGAGCTCAAATTGTGATAAATTTGGTCTTCTTCAAAAATATCAAATCATGCCAGTAGGATACTTGCGATCCAGTACATTATTGTTGGGAGCTTCGAGATTTGTTGTCCTGGTTTGTTTTATTTCCAATATCAGTTGCACAGATCGATGACACACATTTTTTCCTTTATTGGAACTGGACTCAACTTGAACACAATGACACTTCAGTTCCACTTTACTGCGCAACATTTATTTATTTATTTATTGAACAAATAACTTCCAGACAAAATAGGCTCTGGTATAAGGGAGTACATAACTATAAATTGGCAAACAAAGAATAAAATTTGTAAAAAGAAATGGTAATGGTATGATTAATTTTATCCAGTTCGCTCAGAAATAATCAGTTTTTTACTCCATTTTTGAATGTACCTATATTTCTGCAATTTTTTATATTGTCAGGTAGTTTATTGAATTCAGTTAAGGCTGAATGAGTGAATTTTTTTTGTCCGATTATGGAGCTAGCGGCGTCAAGATGAAACAAGTTATATTGTCTAGTTTCATGATTATGAATTTCAGAATTCCGTTTCAAAATAAAATTCTACTTCAATTTTTCATTAATGTTATATGATATTTCAAGAGTTTCAATTCTATATATTTCATCTAGAGAATTCGTATTTGTTATTTCATACAATTGATTGGTTGGTGTATCAAATAATAATAATAATAATAATAATACATAATACATAATACATTTATCAAATATTTGATACGACTCAGTATCAAGTTTGGGACATCTTCTCAATGCACCAATAATTGGAGATATATTTTTTTTTTCAGAACATCAATATGTTTGTCCCACTTCAACCTGTCATCAAACCAACTGGATTGATTCTATCACTTGTAATACTGCTGCTTGTGTTCCACTGTTTTCTTGAAAACCAAATTGATTAGAATCAAACCTATATTTTTTGTTGATGAATTATACAATGCGTTTCTTGAGAATTTTTCCAAGAATTTTAGAAAATATACTTATTAAAGCTATTGGTCTATAGTTAGTTGGATGCTGAGTATTTCCATTTTCGTAAATAGCTCTTACTGATGCATGTTTCAATTCACGAGTTTTTATTGCCAGATGTCACCGTAATTTCAAAATTGCATTAAATGATACAACTTGATCTCCGCCTTCAACTCTTTGTTCTTTCAACTCAAAGAGCTTTAAAAATACTGATTTTCTGCTGGTTTGGACAATTTTGTGTCTGTGATGGTGGCGGAGACATTTAGTTTTTTTTTTCAATTTTTTGCTTCCAATGGCGTTTTGAAAATCATTATATTGTAATTTTGTTAGATATTACAAAAACTGAGGATTGGGATAGGTATAATTTCATCTCTAACGCTGTCAATGTAGATTTAGCGGAAATTTCAGCCTGGGGAACCAACAAGCTAGTTGAATTCACCGCCACCAAAACTCAAGCCTGTATTTTCTTGTACCACCATTTCCACCAAGACCACAATATCTATTCCCGATATTACCATCATCAATACTCTCTCATGGGAAAATCATGTCCGATTCATCGCAAAAGCTGCTTCACAAAAACTCGAATTCTCGTTCCATGCGAGAATCTACTCTACATCTCAACAGCTTCTCATGATCTACAAAGCACAGATACGGACAGAAATTAACATGGAAAAAATATATTGACATCCTCATAGGAAAAGTATCTCCCATTATTGGTGCTTTAAGAAGATGCCCTAAACTTAGTACATATACATCAAATATTATTCTTTATTCACATATATTCAGTCGAATTAAATATCTCATAAATATTTGGGGATCTTGTTCCAAAAATAGTTTCAACAAAATTTCTGTTCTATATAAAAAGGCATTGAAAGTATTGTATCGTCTCCCATATGATACTCCAACGAATCAACTGTATAAGGAAACAAACACATTTTCTTTGGAAGAGCACTTTTTAATCAATACTCTCAAAATTTCCTATTATATCATCAACGAAAAGCTTAAATCAAATTTCATATTAATTAGGAATTCCGAAATTCATGATCATCACACTAGACTAGACAAATTATAAACTTGGACAAAAAAAGTTTACACATGAGGCAATTTCGAAATTCAATAAATTACCAGATGATATCAAAAACAGCCCAAATATTATACAATTCAAAAATAAAGTGAAGAAATATATTTATATGCAAAAGAATGATCAAAGCTGAAAGACTATGAATTTTCTTTATTTCTTTCTTTTTCACTGTTTTTTTTTCCTTCTTGTTCACTATAATATGACTGTTATTTTGAGATATCTTAATGATATGTAAGTTTTGTTCACCATTTGTAATTTCGATTATACAACAGTCGATAATACTTCATGAATGATCTTATACCAGGAATTACTGTCTGATCATTCATGTCATTCCTACTAGAAAATTAATTATACTTTATATATTATCTGTATGAAATGTATCAATGAAGAAGATAATGTAATGCAATAACTGAAATAAATTAATAAATAAAATATATGGGATTCAACACCCAAACATTCGCTGAGGCTCTTAGATTGCATCCAGAGAAGAGCCATTCGCCTGGTGGGTGATGTTACACTCACTAAATCTTTGACCTCATTAGAACACCGTAGAAAAATCAGCGACCTCCTACTTTCCTATAGATACTTCCACGGGAAATGTTCCTCAGACGAACTCGATAGGCCGAGTCAGCACATCCCTTCGTTGTAAACCTTGAAAAATGTCGAACAACACTACCAAAATTCGTTCGTCTATAGAACGGCGAAGCTTTGGAATTGTTTGCCAATGAAAGTATTCGCAAGAACTTATAACCTCCAGAAGTTCAACACCTACCTCCTCTCCCTATCGTCTCTAGGTACGCACGATGTTACACGAACATTATAGGAATTTTCTTTCGTGCGCTCCAAGAGATAAACAAACACAGCGGCAAGTTTTGAAGGAAACTTGTATTTAGGTATTGCTTTTTTTCTTTTCTTTTTCTTTTTCTTCTTTATTGCATACCTCGTTGGTCCCAGCACCACAGTAGAGAGCTTACAGAGCTTACAGAGCTCTCTACTGTGCCAGCACTGGGACCAAACGCCCCATAAGTCGAAACTTGTGCGGGGTTAGGTATACATACAAACACCAACATCCATGGCCTAACTAGGCCTTACTAGTTGAATATATTACCCCTAGCATGTCTCTATATAATGAAATTAGCATGTTACATTCATAAAATAAGAAACACTCTTCCTAGGCATATGGACATACATTGCTATCAAACCAGATACAACCAGTTGATATATCCAAGTCAAAATAACCTTCAAATATCATCAAGTGGTCCATTTTCAACTGGCATAAGAGTCTATAACCAATTACCTGAAGAGATAAAGAATCAATCATCACACTCCAAGTTCCGAAATTCCATTAAACATTTTCTGATGGCAAATCTATTTTATGATATCAATGAACTGTTTATGTGACTGCATTTTTTATTACATTTTCAATTTGTGTGTTGTTTTTACGTAGGTACTTACATTTTAAGGCATTTTATAATTTTATACATAATTATTTTAAACAAACAAGTATTGTATTTTGACCTTGAAAAATTCTATACCTGAATTAGGTCTTTTGAATGAATAAAATATTTGATTTGATTTGATTTGAGGATTCGAACCTAGGTCTCGGTGGGAGTCCCCATAGGAACTCAGCGCCTTCACGCTCTCGACCACCTGTTTGTTTCTAATGGATAAATGATAAATAAATGAATAAACCCTCATTTCATCCCCAATGCAGGACACGAGACTGGAGCTGGAACTGAAAGAGGAACGGCTGCTGGCCCTCCAACGCGAATTCGACGAGGTCACGTGCGGCGGCCGGACCGAGGAGGAAGTGACGCTGCTGCGCAAGCACAAGATCGACAGCGACAGGCGGCTGCACGACCAGGAGGAGGAGCTGGACGAGCTGGCCGGGCGGGTGCAGCTGCTGGAGCAGGCGAAGCTGCGGCTGGAGATGGCACTCGAGCAGACGCGCAAGGAGGCGAAGAAGGAGGCGCAGGCGCGCGACGAGGAGGTGGAGGAGGTCAGGGGCAATGCGCAGAAGAAGGTCAAAGGTACGGGGTCGGGCTGAGTAGGGTTCCTTGATGCGAATTGATGTATTTGCCATCTAACAGGGTACAGACAGATCTTAGCTCCTTTCTCTTTTAATTATCTAGTGACTTTGATTTCGTGTATTGGCGTCCCTGACATGACATTGCTGTCACGTCACATTCATAGGCGTTAATGGCGGATACATGCAACATTCATTATAATTACATTTTCACAACATTAAAATTACATTTTCACTAGCCGCGAGGTACCCGTTCATGCAAATTATGCTCCTAATGAACTTATTATTTGAGGTTATGTGATTTGCTTGGATTTCCCAAATGTTTATGTAATTTAAGGATATATGTGTTTATTTTGAATATAATATCTGAGGAGAATAACAAATAGTTTTTGTGAAAAAATGGTTATTCAGTTATTTAATCTTGCAAATCAGTCGTTTTCACTAGAACTATAATTTAATTATAATGTATAGTTGTAAGTTGGACAACTTCTTAGTGCACTAATGTGATGAAAATGTAATGAAAATGTGTTAATGTGTTGCATGAACGCATTCTATGAAATAGGAGTTTTCAACATTCTTAATTTATAATGTAATGAAAATGTAATTATAATGACTGTTACATGAATCGGCCTTGAAAGAGATCTTACAAAATTACTACAGTATTCAATTGTGTTTTGGAAGGATGGTAAAATGTGCTGTGTTAGGCTGTATCAATCAGTTGGATGGCAAATTTGAATTTGTCAGCTTTCCATCAAATGCAAAATAACTTAGAACATGGAAAGTGGAGTGACCAAATTGGTAAAATTGGTAAATACATCAGCAAAATATTCGACGTATAACTAATACAGAATCACATATTATACTTTATTATTGTACCAATAATTATCCACTCCACAAGTTTTTGAATGCATTTCAGTAGAAACAGCTTTGATTAAATCAGAGGATTAAAAGAAGAGGCATATGCCCTACCATTTAAAAAATAATACCTACATCCAGATAATATTTAGTGTTCGTGAAAAACTGCAAAAATGATTCCCAACATGAATATATACAGCACACACGACATATGAGCACATTAGTTTGAATACCTACATAAAATTTTTCACCATTTCCCAACCATAAGGCTCAGTCTGAAATCAAAATTCATTCATTGATAGGTACTGCCTAAGAACAGTCCCATTTGGTAAAACGTATCAAACTTTCAGAAAAAATTGCTCACTGCCTAACAAAAATTTTGCTGGAGTTGAAAAATCAAGAACTCGAAAATTATCATCATCATTTGAATATAATATGTAGAGTTGAATGAGAAATTACAGAAGTACGAAAAAAATTCCAATACCCACCTCCTGTCTCTATCCTCCCTAGGAACGCACGATGTTCTTTGAACATTAGAGGGATTCCCTTTCGTGCGCTTCAAGCGATAAAAAAAATACTCCAATGTCCTCAATATAATTTAAAAAACAACAAATGTCAGAAATCCAGTTTTTATCCCCAGAAATGAATGAAGATGGAACTATATAACTGTTTCACAAACACTTGAGAGTGAGAGGAGACGAGGTTCTGTCCGTACCCTGTTAAGATGACAAATACGTCAATTTACATCAAGGGACCCTGGGGCTGAGTTTGATGATTGTTCTACTTCACATGCTACAAGCAGGCTTATTCTGGTGGCCATTAGATATTGGCTATTGACGCAGTTCCAATAATCATGGCGGATTCTTAAGGTGGTCTTTCACGCCAGGTTTTTCTTGCTAGCTTTTCGCAGTGAGCCAATCAGGTTTCTCCAAATTTATCTGCCGCTTTCTCAGGTCATGATGCTTGATTTAGGCCCAAGTTTCACTTTTCAGCAGCAAATAGTTTCACATCTTTGTCTAATTTGATGCTATGCTATTAAAAGAAATATATCTGAGGGAATGTCTGTCATAGTTATTTACGTGCCAAGTGTGATATAGACATTATTAACGCACGCATGTGAGGATTGCACGACGAAGCCGTAGGCTGAGTTGTGTAATCACATGAGTGCGTTAATAATGTAGTATCCCACGCGTTGCGTACAAAATTTTATCTACAACTATCAACGTTCAACTATCTTTAAATACCTCATTGATATTCCATTTCGACATACCTACTCCTGACAGATTTCTGATAATTGAAAACAGGTACAAAGCCGTTTATACAGTGTCATTCATAAAGTCGGCATCATATGGGAAAAACTTTTATTAATGACTCATTTTGAAATTCGAGTTGGACGTTGAGTTTTGCTTCAAAAAAGATGGAGAATGGCCTACTCAATCGGGGTCACGTGACTTTCACTACATGTCAAAAGTGACATTTTTTCAAATTAATCGCTGAAAGAAGGCTTATTATATCGAAAAAGTTTACTCAAAAAACTTGTTTCTGTTTCAATTTTACACATGCTATTTGAATTTGATCTCTTTATTGCAACTTTTAGATTATTATTTTTTTTATTTTTCGAAATTTCTGTAAAATTTGAAGAATTGTTAATTCCACAAAACTACTTCATATCAGTAGCTTTTTCATGCTACCAACTTTCAATTACTCATTAATTATCACTGATTATGGACAGAAATATGATTTTCTTCAGAAAATGATAATACCCGCTTCCAAATTCTGTTATGTTTGATGCAAAGTTGATATATCGTCAAGCATTTAGGAACGAAATTCATTTAAACTGATTTTGTCAGTACTGAAAAGATTTCGAAGCCATTCGATCAAAATATCATCGAACTACTGCATGTATCTGAGTAATATTCAGTATTTTTATGAAACAAATCTATCTTGAATATAACTGCTACTGGCCCAGCTATGAACAGTCTTTGAAATTGAACAATTTTGCAGGAGAGTAGGCTTTGGAGATGAATGAAATGGGTAGTCAATGACAACAATTTCATATTAATAATAGTTTGACAGTTAAATACGTGGTTTTGTATACGTTTGAAGCAAATGAATGTAAGAATGTTATCGATACAAGAAAGAATTGAAATCATTTTAATGTGTGGAGAAAATACACCCCATCGACAAGTTGGAAGAAATATACAGCAGTCGACTGTTAGTAGAATCTTGGCAAAATTTTAATTGATTCCAAAATACCACATAATCCAATGAAAAACAATGAGGAAGTGCAATTGAATATCTGTTTAGATGCGATAGAGCATGTATTTTTATACTTTCTTTTTGTACATTTTATAAGTGGCTTGTCCGTTAATAGATAAATAAATGAATAAATGAATCTATGGTTGTTATCATAGCTTACCCATTTAATTTGTCTTCATTGCCTATACTCTCCTGCAGGATTGCTGAATATCAAAGACGGTGCATCGCTGGGCCAGTAGCGATTGAAAAATTTAAGATTCATTTATTCCGTAAAACTCCTGAAGGTTGGTTAAATACTTAAAGTAGTTCGATGAAATTTTGGTCGATGGCTTTGGCATTTTTTCACTACTGGAAACATCAATTCAAATGAATTGCGTTTCTGACTCAAACATAACAGAGTTTTCATGTTATGTTTGCATCAAACATAACAGAATTTTGAAGCGGAGATTATCATTTTCTGAAGAAAATCATATTTTTGTCGATAATTAGTGATAATTAGTAATTTGAAGTTAGTAGCATGATGAAGCTACTAATATGGAGTAGTTTCATCGAATTTACAATAATTTTTTTAATATTACAGAAATTTCGAAATTTCTTACAAAATATCGAAATCTTAAAAAGGTAATAGAAAGATAAAATTCGAGTCACATTATGTAAAATTGAAATAGAAACAACTTTTTCAATTGAACTTTTTCGATATTCGAACAAATAAGCCTATACTTTCAGCGACTAATTTGAAAAAATGTCACTTTTGACATGTAGCGAAAGTCACGTGACCTCGATTGAGAAGGCCATTTTTCATCTTTTTTGAAGCAAAACTCAACATCAAACTCGAATTTCAAAATAAGTCATCAATAAAAGTTTTTCCCATATGATGCCGACTTTATGAATGACACTGTAGATATTAAATTAAATTATCAGATCGATATCCAGGACTATCATTCCTTGAGTGAAAATGTCTTCAAGTGAAGTTGATCTACCATCCGATATTGAAAATGCGGCGAAAACTGTTATTTGAATTGATTGATTGAGTGAATACTTCGATAATCATTTAATAAATCACTCAGTCACTAGAAAGGACCAATAGTCTTGATTAATACATATATGCATAGTTTAACCTAAAAATCCCTTTTTTAGCATTGGAACAGCAACTGGAGAATGAGCATGACGAACGAACGTTGCTACTTAGAGAAAAACACGAATTGGAGAGGAGATTGGCCGCAGCTGCCGAATATGAAAGACACGACCGAGCAGGAGAAGAGGCCCTCCTACAGAGGCTGAAGAGGGACTTGAAGAGGACCAAGGCTTTGCTCAGGGACACCCAGGCACAACTTGACAGACAAAAGGCTGAAACACCTGGTAAGTAGTCAAGGGTGATTATTCATATAAAAAAATTAGAATTCTGTTTGCACTTTTTTTTTTTTTATTATTATTTCAGTTATTGCATTACATTCTCTTCTTCATTGATACATTTCATACAAGTAATATATAAAGTATAATTAATTTTCTAGTGGGAATGACATGAATGATCAGACAGTAATTCCTGGTATAAGATCATTCATGAAGTATTATCGACTGTTGTATAATTGAAATTACAAATAGTGAATAAAACTTACATATCATTAAGATTCAGTCATATTATAGTGAACAAGAAGGAGAAAAATAAAAACAATGAAAAAAAAAGAAAAAAGGAAATCCATAGTCTTTCAGCTTTGGTCATTCCTTTGCATATAAATATATTTCTTGACTTTATTTTTGAATTGCATAATACTTGGGCTGTTTTTGATATCATCTGGTAAATTATTGAATTTCGAAATCGCCTCATGTGTAAACTTTTTTTGTCCAAGTTTAGAATTTGCAGCTTCAAGATGAAACAAGTTATATTGTCTAGTGTGATGATCATGAATTTAGGAATTCCTGATTAATATAAAATTTGATTTAAGCTTTTTGTTGATGATATAATAGGAAATTTTGAGAGTATTGATTAAAAAGTGCTCTTCCAAAGAAAATGTGTTTGTTTCCTTATACAGTTGATTCGTTGGAGTATCATATGGAAGACAATACAATACTTTCAATGCCTTTTTATATAGAACAGAAATTTTATTGAAACTATTTTTGGAACAAGATCCCCAAATAATTATGAGATAGTTAATTCGACTGAGTATATGTGAATAGAGAATAATATTTGATGTATATGTAGTAAGTTTAGGACATCTTCTCAAAGCACCAATAATGGGAGATACTTTTCCTATGAGGATGTCTATATGCTTTCCCCATGTTAATTTCTCATCAATCCAAATACCAAGGTATTTGGTATGGGCAGTTTGTTTCAAACGTTCATTTTTTCTTCTAATATTCAGATCAATATTTTGTTTATTTCTTTGACGAAAAATCATATATTGAGTCTTATTAGAATTGAGAGAAAGAAGATTGGAATAAAGCCATTTCTCAACTTTTTTCAAGTCCTCATTTATGATATGTTCTAGAACTACTGGGATTTTATTCTCATATAGAAGCACTGTATCGTCTGGAGATCTAAAATATCCCATCAAGGGACAAGTATCTATTCCTGCCAATCTCGTTTGTCGAATTGATCGGTTGATTGGTACAACGTGACATTAATTATTGCTTAAACATTTTGAGTTCTCAGATTTTGAAAGGCATTTTACTTTATTGTTGATGGCTCTTGCAATAGTTCCGAAAAATAAGCCATTAACACCGTCTCCGAGAAAGAACTGCAAGTCCTATTATCTTCCATTCGACTTCGCGTTATGTAAATTACTAAACAACCAATAAATTCGCAATTTTTCAAAATCAAATTACAGAATTAGACTGATAGATATTTGATCACCTCAAAAGATTGATAAAGATGCCTGCAACGAAGGTGTAATTTTTGTTAAAAAATTGACGTGGTTAATTTTCTGATTTTAATATAGAGTAATATCTTCCTGTTCCATTCCTGTTAAAAACTCCAAATTTCATGTCGGTGATTTTCTGATTTCAATATAATGTAATTTCTTCACAATATTGATTCGTACTTTTTCCTGTCATAGGAAAAAATAGTGTATTATACACGGGGAAAATATTATATTTTAGCACACGGTTTTTTGTCTCCCTCCGCTACGAGTCGGGAGAACACGACCTGGGGCTAAAATCTTCAACTTTTTTACCTTGAATAATAAATAACTATTTCAATACCGAATTATTTCATCATGTAATTTTCAAGTTCTCTGTTAAATATTATTTGAATAATTGGCAAACTTTGTATCAACGTTAGCAGAAACAAGACTTCGAGTATCTAATCTTTGCAAATATTAACACTAACTTCATTTGAAAATGTTCATATAATTTCTACATATCAGCTGAAGATAAACCTTTATAGGTTTGAACCATGTTCTTATTGTATAAGATTGTCGAGATCGATTATTTAGTAGGTAGTAGGAGTTATTTTTTTCATTAGTACAAAATGATTAAAATGAGATGAATTTTGTATGTTTATTATACATCATGAGTTAACGCGATCTATGTAATGGAGAACTAAAACAAGCATGATTCTTAAAATTCATAGGAATGGTAATGGAAACATGTAGAATCCGGCTAAAATTATTTCGTAATTGTGAAGCTATGGGTTTCTCTCGGGAAGTAACGTCATCTTTGTCATTCTCATTAGGACACGCGGTATTTTGCAACATTTTCGAATTCTTCTCGATCCTTATTCAAATTCATGTATCATACCCTATACCTAAAATGAACCGTTTTTGAGTTATTCGAATTTTTATAAAAAAAAGTGACGAATGCAGCCTATGGAACATACGCAATTTTCATGTTGATTACAATGGGCGAGTGTACTAATAATGAATTTTTGGCATTCAATTACTCCACCGTGTCGTTAGGGACCTAATTTAATTTTTGCAACACTTTTCACACTTTTTTTATGTAAATAATGAGTGTATGCGTTGTTCGAAATTGTTGAATTTCGTAGCTCATTTCAAACGTACCGTCATGACCACCATTTGGCGATACGTTGAATGAATGGTGACGTCAGCTTTAATGCTGTTTCGTTATTGGTCAGATGATCTTCAATTCCCACTCACGAAGCAAGGTTGTCAAGTCACCAATATCAATCAAGTTATCAAAAAGATAAATAAAAGAGTCCTGCCGTTGAATAAAACATAATTGGAGGAACCCATGATATTGATTGATTGATTGATTGTCTTTATTACCCCAAGAAACATTTCTGTTTATGATAGGGATTCATAAATACATATAAAAAAATAATAATAAAGGGTTAACTATAATGAATTCCACTCAGTGGAAACGAATTAATATTGTGTCTTATAAGATTAAAGTTATATTTCATTCCTAAGTAATCAAATCATGCCACATATTTTTCATTCAAATTTTCCTAAGCAAGTATTTTTTAAGATTGATTTTAAACCTTCTCGCATCATGTATATTTTTCAACTCATTCGGTAATGAATTGTATAAAATTATTCCATTGTGAAAAACAGATTGTTTGCCAATGTTTGACTTGAATGTATTTGCTATCAAGTAATTCAATTGTCTAGTCCCATAATTATGGACTGTAATTTGATATTTTCAATTTATTCCTGGCAAAATGAATAAAGCAACATATTTTAAGTTTATATAAGAAAATCAGGTTCAGAAAATGTCTTGGTTTGTATAAATGTATCGTTGGTTCTAGAAAATGTAGATGAAAAATGCACTTAATTGATTTGTTTTGTAATTTCATTAGTGGTTTCAGACGCGAAATATTTGTACTCCCCCAAATAGAAATTAAATATTGCAAATTTGAATAAATGAGGCAAAAGTAAATACATTTCAAGTATTTTATGGGAATAATATTTCGGATTTTGAATAAAATGCCTATGATCGGATTTATTTTATATCTCAAATAGTTTAGATGTTTAGTCCATAATAATTTTTCGTCGATATAGAGACCTAAAAATTTTGTCACGTCTGTATATTTCATTAATCTATTGTTGAAAGTTATAGCATTATTCGAAATATTAACCTTAAAATGAAAAATGACCTCTTAAAACAAACTGACCAGATGAAATATCTTGGAATTTGGTTTGATGACAGGTTGAAGTGGGACAAACATATTGATGTTCTCACAAAAAAAATATCTCCAATTATTGGTGCATTGAGAAGATGTCCCAAACTTGATATTAAAATTGCAAACATGATTCTCTACTCTCATATACTGAGTCGTATCAACTATTTAATAAATGTTTGGGGAACTTGTTCAAAGAACAATTTCAATAAAATATCAACATTATATAGAAAATCGTTAAAAGTATTGTATCGTCTCCCATTTGATACACCAACCAATCAATTGTTTGAAATAACAAATACGTATTCTTTAGATGAAATATATAGAATTGAAACTCTCAAAATATCATATAATATCATAAATAAAAAATTGAAGTCGAATTTTATGTTGATACGAAATTCTGAAATTCATAATCATGAAACAAGACAATATAACTTGTTTCATCTTGACGCCGCTAGCTCCATTATCGGACAAAAAAGATTCACTCATTCAGCCTTAACTGAATTCAATAAACTACCTGACAATATAAAAAATTGCAGAAACATAGGTTCATTCAAAAATGAAGTGAAAAAATTGATTATTTCTGAGCGAACTGGATAAAATTGAACATGCCATTTTTTTTTTACAAATATTATTCTTTGTTTGTCAATTTACAGTTGTTGATATATTTTGTATAATGATATGTTTACCTATAGGTATATAATTATGTACTTCCTTATACCAGAGCCTATTCTGTCTGGAAGTTATTTGTTCAATAAATAAATAAATAAATAAATAAATCTTTTGGAAATATACATATATGAAGATTTGTTATAATTAAGAGTCAACTTCGACCAACCAGCATGTTCCAAATATTTCTTATACTCCATAAGAAAATATCATGTTAATGTTGGTGACTGGTCAACATTGTGCTGAATACTGAGAAGGGACAAGACCACGCCCACAAGTCGTGCGCGTCGTGTTATCACGTTCACCGCTTCAAATGTCCTCTAGTGTGAATTAATATAATTAGCAATAAGCCACAAATCATAAGGGACCATTTTGGGACAATTGATTTTGTATTGCTAAATAGGAATACCAATACATAATTGAGAATTTATTAATCTTTGAATAACTAATTCTGAAGTACCCAATCGTATTTCAACACATGGCAACTGTGCTATGGTCTGCCCTTACTTGTGACGTGACGTCAGTTTTTACTCGCGGCAAATTTCTATCCGTTTGAAAATTACCATGGTATTATTGATGATTTTAGCACCTAAATATCGACCGGAAATTTCTGAAATAATATGAAATTGAAAGGTATTTGAGTGATGATTCTATTTAAGAAATAACAAAAAATTACTCCACTCGCCTATTCTTAGTGATATAATGTAGTGATTGTGTCATAAATGTTGAAGGTTGAACGGATCACTAATTATAATCAAAACCACTGAATAATTTAGAAGTTGTGCAGGAAATGAATATTTCACATATTGGAAATCTCGATTTTTTAAAATGGAAACCCCATGTTTTTTTTAACAAAAATGAGCTCTGGTTCTAATAATTATTAACTACCCTATACCCAAAATTCATAATTTCGGAGATATGTCATAAATAGTACTCAATTTTGCATTATAATTGCCTGAAATTTTGGATGTCTGGTAGGCTGTGCAGAATATCTATCGACGAATTGAATAAATTTGGTTACAGTCAGATTCATCATCTCCAGAAGTGCAATGTGGATTGAATCTTATTGAACCTACTTAACGAATTCTTCAATATTATACCCAACAGTTATCATGCAGAATTGAGTAATATTCGCCTGGTGAGTGATGCCACACTCACTAACTCTTTGGCATCATATTGGAACACTGTAAAAATGTCGGCGACCTTTTATTTTTCAATGGATACTTTCACGGGAAATGTTCTTCGGAAATACCAGTTAGACGTACTCGACAAGCCCAGTCAGTATATCCTTCCATTGTCAACCTCGAAATATGTTGAACAGCACTTTATCAAAACTCGTTTGACTTTAGAACGGCAAAGCTCTGAAATTCATTGCCTGAGGAAGAGTATTTCTAAGAACTTATATTCTCCAAGAGTTTGAAAAAATTCCAATACCTACCTCCTCTCCCTATCTTTCCTAGGTACACACGATGTTCTTCGAACATTATAGGGATTTACTTTCGTGCCCTCCTAGCGATAAAAATGTATGTAATACTTCCGAAATTATGGGTTTTGGGTATAGGAATGTTGATAAGAACTAGGGCTCATTTTTATATTAGAATTGATTGATGGGACGAAAAATAGTTTTCATTGGAGAAAATTAGGATTTTCAATGTTTCACAATCACTTTCTGGTCCCAGTTTTGTGCGCACCCTGTAGATCAATCAATAGCTGTGATTATGATGGGTGATCCATTCAACCTTCAATATTCACCTTTCAGTCATTGCATAATACTAAATAATGTAATTAATATGAATATGGTGTATGTTCGATATGCTGCATTCGTCATTTTTTCTGGAAAAACTCTCAATAACTTTAAAACGGTTCATTGTAGGTACAGGGTGAATGAATTCTAATCAATATCAAAGGTGAAATTGAAAAAGTTTGTATAATTCAGGGAGTCGAATTGAAAATGACAAAGATGACGTCACTCACGGAGAAACCAGAACCTTCACAATAACGAAAATATTTTGGTTGAATTTTCCATGTTGTTTCACAGCCCCCTTCCAGTTTTCAGAATCAAGCTACTTTCAGTTCTCCACATATATTACTCATAAAAATATACCCTGTATTTTTCAATCTAAATCGGTTTGTTGAACTGGGTGTGATACATTTTCATATAAACCGTTTAATATTTATTTCTCTGCACTTTAAAATTCTATAATTTCTTCTAATTTTCATATGATTTAAGACTTCCGATAGCTAAAATTTTGTGGAAATTGGGAAATAGATGTGGCTTCATAGTATTTAAGGTACCAGGTGAATAAATATTGCCCATACAAACGATATGTTTTCCCCCTTCTGAAATGCAAATACTAAAGTGGTGCTGCTAGAAGCAGGACACACACACACACACACACATACTCACCTTCACACACACCCTGACACATACATGATAGCATAGATAAACCTCAATATTTCGACATATTCGATATTTTTCAGGTAAGGCGATGATTCGCCAGCTCAGGAACCAAATAGAAGACCTTGAATGCGCCCGATCCGTAGCGGTGAAAACCAAACAGAGCCTCGAAACCGACCTGTTGGAAACTCAATCTCAGCTGGAAGAAGCGCACCGGCAGAAACAAGACTCCGAAGAACGCGCCAACTGTCTCCTCAGAGAAAAAGGCGAGCTGCAGTCGCAGCTGGAAGAGAACGAAGAGGAGCTGGCCGAGGTAGATATTATGACTTCATCTAATAAATAAGAAAAATATGCGAAAAAGCATTCGAATCTAACTTTCAATATCAGTCGGAAAGTTTCATTCAGATGTATATTCATAAAATAAGTTCGGAACTCCTCAGTTTCATCTTCACGCTGTAGAATGGCCATCGATAAAGTCCAAGTCGTTTTTATTTCCAAATTTTCCGATTCCAATTTTCTGGGCGGCAAACTGTGACGACGTACAGTATGAATCTAGTCTGACTTTAGCTGATGATGAAGAATAAAGTTATCGAATAGATAACGAATGGAAAACGAATTCAAAACATAGAAGAAAAAAAATTGGCGTCGTTGTTGATTTTGACTAATAAAAGAACTATAAACTGTAGACATAGGCTAACGAATGAATCAAGGATAAAAGTTTAAGTTTTCTCTTCAGAATCGAATTAAGAATAGTGAAATTGGACTTTTTGACATAACTCGTGAACGTGATGTTGGATATTTCTTTTGATGTCATCATCGCAATCAGCCGAAAAAATACTATAGTTTGTCCATTGAAATGACTTTGTAGCTCCAAATATGCCAGTCAGGCTCAGTTTCGATCCTGCCTTCGTAGTGGTTATAAAAAGTCGCCCTAGATACGGTGTCGCTGAGCGTCAGCTGGACAGAGGGTCCATTGTTTGATACACCGATGGTTCGATAATGGAAGAAGGGATAGGCGCGGGTGTATATGGACCTGGATGTAGGCTGATTGAAGCCTTAGGTCACTCCTCCACTATCTCCCAAGCTGAAATACATGACATCAACCTATGCGCCCAAAGGTGCCTGAGCAAAGGTCTGAGGGGTGCCAACATATATAATTGCTCAGACAGCCAAGCCGCACTAAAGCCCTTAAATCATTTGTTTTCATATCAAAGATTACATGGGACTGCTTTGAAACACTCATGCAACTGGGAAAGAACAACAAAGTCACACTTATGTGTGGAAAGGAATCAAAGGAAATGAGGCAGCTGATCGCCTTGCAGCATCTGCACTCTTTGGTCCTGAGCCTTTTTGTGGGATAAGCCGATGTCACCTAAAGGGTGAACTCAGGAAATGGGAAGAAATTGAAAAGTCCTCCTACTGGAGAGCAACTCCAGGTCAACGACAAGCGAAAAGGTTCATCATCCATTAGCAGAACCGAGCCAAAGATCTACTCAGCCTCAGAAAACCAGAGCTATAGCTTATCACAGGCTTTCTCACAGGACACTGCCCCTGAGGTACCACCTTAAAAAGATGGGCCTGGCGGAGAAACCCCGGAGCACATACTTTGCTCATCTGAAGTATTAGTCCGCCAAAGGCTGAATCACCTAGAATAGGTCTATCTCACACCTGCTGAGGTGAAAAATTCAACCGTCTGGAAAACTCTAGGCTTAATCAGGAGTCAAACAGCCAACTCTCTATTTTTATGAGTTATGACACTTGTAGACGTTTTAATTTTGATGGTATTTTATTATGTACATTGTTGATTTTGTTTTTAGTATTATTATTATTATTATTATTAGGTGCTGAAGAAGTTCAAGGGCACCGTGCAGCAGATGTCAATGGACCAGCTGGCGTTGCAGGAGCAGGTGTCGCTGGTGTCGGAGTTGGAGGTCGAGCGGAACCAGCTCAAGGAGCAGCTGGCTGAGCTCACGACTCGGCTGGAGTCTGTCGAAAGCATGGGCGATGCCTCCTCGAACCTGCTAGTGAGACGGTAAGATACTCGATCGATTTCTGTTGTTTCTTCATAGACCTTTCGGAAGTGTTAACTGGTTTTCTGAGAGAGGTCATCAACGCCAACATGTTCGTACGAATATCAAATTCCATGGATGAGTAGATCACGAAATAAGATTCAGTAGGTACATTTTCTGGTCAATTTCAAGTTTTTCCATAGTTCCTTATACCATAAAAAGCTCACGTCTCGGCTGGAGTCTGTCGAGAACATGGTCGATGCCTCCTCGAACCTGCTAGTGAGATGGTAAGATACTCAATCGATTACTGTTGTTTCTTCATAGACCTTCCAATAGTGTGGACTGGTCTCCTGAGAGACCATTAACGCCAACATGTTCGTACAAATATCAAATTCCAAGGATGAGAAAAACCTTATAATAAGATCCGACAGGTACATTTTCTGGTCAATTTCAACTTCTTCCATTGTTCCATATATACCATATAAGGAGCAGCTGGCCGAGCTCACGTCTCGGATGTAGTCTGTCGAGAGCATGGGCGATGCCTCCTCGAACCTGCTAATGAGACGGTAAGATTATTGCAGAGACAGTTGAGTGCTAATGATCCAGTGCCGGATTCAAGGGAGGGTATCATGGGCTACAGCACTGGGACCCCTATAAAAAAGGGGCGCCCACAAAAGAGAAAAAAAATCCTTCGAATTCCGACGATTTAAGACTAGTAAACAACTTTGCCTTTAATTTTTTCATGAAGTAGTCATTTGATTTACTACGCAGAAAACCCCAAGATTTAATGCGGGGGCTGGCTTTGAATCTCCTTTTCTGCCATGTGAAACATATTTTTTTTGCAAATTCGCTTCAATTTCACGCAAAGTCCAAATGGTCCATCATTTTGTGTTCACCCAGTCATTGTCGATTTTGATTACTAAGTTGATTCAAATTATTACTCGGAATGTGTCAAAGCACCAAACACGTCGCCCCATCTGACGGCAACAACTTGAACACTTCTGAGCGGTTTGTTTTGATGATATGACCAATGAGCACGAAGAAGAAACACATGTGATCCAATAAAAACAAAGCAAACAGGCCGCTTTGACAGCTTTCAAGAACATAGGCTTATTTTCTATCGTGAATACAGTCATTGATTATTTTAAATCATCGTGACTATTCTTTTTATTAATAATCACCTATCCAAAACGCTAATTCTTAATTACGTGACATACCGATAAGCACGAATTATTATGATCTGGAAAAACTAACTTTATTTTTGTTTTTTACTGAATGAAAACGGTTATCTTCTTCATCAAGTTACAATTTTAGTGCATTAGCTAAATTGCATAATGGGGTTGATTACATAAGTCGAATTTACGTCACATTGATCGTTCGTGATAGTATTTGATATACAGTCATTAAGTGTTTTGAATCATCGCAGGTAATTTTTTTGAGATGAAAATAATCACTTATCCAAAACGCTAATTTTCGATCACGTAACTTGCCGATAAGCACCAATAGTGACTTTTCGCAACAGCCAATGAAAATATATCCTCATTCCACATAGGAATAAGAACTTACTTCCATAGTAGACGTATACACAGTACATGAGTCGTATCGTATATTAGTTGTACCGCATTTTTCACGTTATGACACGTTTCATTATCGTTATTCAATTTACAGTTCAGAACTGAAAGTGAAGGAGCTCGAATCAAAGTTGGAGTTGGAACAGACGACTAGATCGAGACTAGAAGTCCAAATAAGTAGACTGAAAGAAGCAGTAGAAAAACTACAGAGTGAAATTAGTGGTTCAAGAGCCAAAGAACAACAAGCCCAAGATCAAATCAGAAAATCACAAAGGCATTTGAGGTATGTTGACATTTTTTTCTGTTCAAAATATAATTCGTCTCTAGAGAATTGATCAAATCAATAGTTGTTATTGACACCACTGAACAATTGGAAAAAATACTCCAGATATTAAAGAAATGAATGAAATGATACAAATCGAAATCTTGTAAAAACTCTCTTATGATTAAATGCAAAAGACGGACGACCACAGAATTATATATTACTAAAAATTAGTGTAAGCAGTAGCACTACGGCCATCATCAGACACGAAACATTATACCTGTAAGGAAATCAATGAAAATTATACAATTGCTACTATCTAGAACAATATCTTACCTATAAAGCAGTCATGTGCGAATAATTAGGTTATAAAAACTGACCTGGTTGTAACATAATCATTCGCACATGGCCTTTTTGTAGATAAAATTTCTTTCCGGAGGGTAGCAATTGTACAATTTCAACTGTTTTCCTTATAGGTACAATGTTTCGTGTTTCTAGTTACATTATCGAAAAGGAATATTCTCAGATAAATTAAGAACATGAAAAAATTAACATATATATAAAGAACATACATTGAGAATTCGCATTTTCTATGTAATGAAAATATCAATTCTTCCTCGGTTTATTCAACAGAAAACAGCTACTTTCCTGGCTATATGCTACGACGAACATTGAATTATATCTATTGAGCACACACGATAAGAATTTGAAAACAAAATCCTCTGAAGTTGAGAATTTGCATCATTCTTCAGATAAAATTATCTATAAGCACACAATATCATTTTGAATATTCAACTAATTTATTTCAGGGTTTTATAACTTTGTGGTCGACGGACATCGGGGTTTTTCCCTTTTATTTAAAAAATTCTGGACCACTCTGAGAATAATGAATGGTTTCCACGACTTCTTGTGCAAGAAAATGAATGGAACGTATTTCATTGAACTTTCGAGGCATTTTTAGAATATGTATAGGCTAATTTAACATTTTACAATTACCATTGAATTTCGCAACTTTTTATGTTCATATATTACCTAGGGGTTCTTGGTAGGTTGAGAAACTTCCCATTGAATTTATAACAGCTTAGGTCCATTTCAAATTTTAATGGTATGAGAAAGTATCATCCACACTGAATCTTCAAAGAACTATATCATCATTTCTTTAGGGAAGTGAAAGAAGAACTCAACAAGAGTCTAGCCAAAGAATCTGAAGCGATACTGAAAAAGAAAGATTTGGAGAAGAGGTGCGAATCCATCGAGGCCGAAGCAGCATCTGCGAGAACAGATCTGCGACTAGCCTTGAAACGGATCGAAGACTTGCAGTCTGCTATTCAAGGAGATATGGAAGATACCATCTCTGATAATACTGATAGGTAAAATAATAAACTTTGAGTCCTTCATCCTGGTTAATTTTTCATTTTTATTTCAGCGAACAAGATACTTACAGTTCCGATGATTCTGTGAATACGTTTTTGTCGAATAATAAAGCGGGCTCGCCGAAAATAGAGAAGAAGACCATCGTGAATGATATCAGAAGGTTAGTTACTATTCATATCATGGGCAAAACACTGGTTTTTATTTTTTAAACTAGATCTTCACACTAATGCGCTCAATTTTATAATTTTTAAAACATCTTCTGAATATATTTGGTTGCAATTTGCCACTCTAATGATTGCAGGACTCATTGAGGGAAACATATTTCTAAGTACGTCTGCAAATAACAGGAATTGTATGGCTATGAAAAGCCACAAATCATGTTTAATTGATGAATATGTTCTTCGAACATCAAAGGGATTCCCTTTCGTGCGCTCCAAGAGGAAAGAAAAGTTACTTCATTCTTAACTGAATAATATTTCTTCGTATGCGTATGTGTAATAACTGTAAAAATAGCCTACTGATATTAGTTAAAAATTGTGCCTGGATACGGAATAATGTTTAATTCATTACTGTATTCTTAGGTATTTATTTCAATAGTGTTCTTAATAATGTCTCAAAAGTCCCCCAGGTAGACGGCTACGCCAGACATTTGGCAGCAATTTAAACGTCAAAAAACTGGCTTTGATTTCGCGATTTTCTTGATTTATATTGATTTTACAATCAAAACACATCGATAAAAAGATTCGATATATCTACATGAAAAAGGCTCTGTAAGATTGTATTTTCAGTGCAATACTTTCCATGATGAATCCCCGCAATAAATTATATACCGGGTGTTTCATAATTGAATGTCAATTTTTGGGAAGATGATTTTTGGGCCATTTCAAGAAGAAAGTTTCATATGAACGTATGACTTCAACGTCCTAACTTTTGAGATCCAGGGTGGTAAAGTTCTCAAAGATTGATAGTTTTCTTATTAATATCTGTATACCACCTCAGATATTCTAATGAAATTTGGCGTACATGTACTATGTATCAAGAGGCATCGGTTAGTGTACCACATTTTTTTGGTTGCCACCAGTGGCATTCGTATGGAATTTCACATACCTATTTTGGCAGACATTGATGGTACGCCACTGATTAATTTCGAAATTGAAATCATTCCTGAAATTCACAATCATTTCTAAGCAAATTTGATCACCACAATTTTTTCAATCCGATGCACGGTTTTCGTTAAAAAAATAAAGAGCTTTTCACTACATGATTATAGCAACATCGTTAATATGACAATATCACAATGCAGAGAAATAGATTTTATTTTTTATTTGGTATTTTGGAATTATAACTTCCCATTGTAGTGAGCTATATTAATTTTTGAAAACTTCACCACCCTGTATCTCAAAAGTTAGAACTTTTAGGTCATACGTTCATATGAAACTTCCTTCTTAGAATGGGCCCAAGAATCGCCTCCTCGGATATTGACATTCAATTATGAAACACCCAGTATATGAATTAGAATTATATAGAGAGAGGTAACTATGTTAGCATCTTCAGGAGAATATTGAAACTTCTTAAAACTCAATCTTCTCCTGAAGATGCTAACATAGTTAGCGAAACACGTGTCGAAACGTTCAAAAAATCGACAGTGTAGGTAGTGGATGATTATTCCATGTCAAACTGACAGACTTTGTTTCGCTATCCATGATTACATCGTTGAAAACATCAACGCTGACAGTCCAATCAGAAGAGAAAGACAGCTAATGTTTTCGCGATAAGCACATGTTGTATCTGGCTTGTGATTGGTCAGATTATGTGATGAGTGAAATAGTCATCAATATGTGGACAAAAACACATATTTCTTATCATTTCTATTCTTAATTCATTCCTGAAATAAGTGCACACTTCCAAAATTGCTTAAAAGTTCACTCAATAAAGTTCCCATCATAAAATAAGAACTTGAGATTTTTCTCTAGGAAATCCTTGAAATTTGATTCATTCAATGAAATCACTTTGTTCAAATAAAACTCACGAGCATATTATAATTATTATGAGGTTGAGATTAACCTTCAAAAGGTTTTTCTATAGTCTGTAGCAAAATAGAACGTCTTTGTTCCTGAGCTGCGAGTGACAAATAATAGATCAAACACATGGAGATTTTTCCATAACGGTTCTGATACACTGAAGGTTTGACGAGATGATTCACCTGTGATATGTGATTCCATGGATATTTCCGATGTTTTGATAACTAATATCTGTTCAAGTCATGATATTTTCATCAGACTATTGTTTTTTGAACCGATTTGAATAAAAACAAGTGGATACGAATGCACAAATACCGAAATGAACATACAAAAACAGATGAGCTGAATGTGTTACGTCAAACGATGTAATCAAAGCGCATGCTCACACTCCGCTGAATCTGCCATGTTATGTAAACGTTTTTTTCGAATAAGTTGGGAACTAACTTTCATTCTACTCTGGGTTATAATTCTGTGCGGCTTTATAATTGTTCACTATGAATTTCCATCAAGAATTTTGAATGCACCAAGTTGATTGGGTAGTAGTTCTTCAATCTGAATTTATGCAAAAACGTCAAGATTGTTGTTGTCAATTTTTTTTACAGACTATCTAGCACAAGTCGCTCCAGTACCTCTGGAAATTTGGGCAGAGAACCTTCATATACCTGAGTGGCGGTGAATATCTGCAGGACCATATCATTGACTTTCTGCAGGCAACAATCTGGTGATATTGACAATGCGATAGTAGAATACGTTTGACTTACATCTGAACTGATGAAACCATGATAATCACCCTAGATAGTCCTAGCGAAAACCGGCATTAAATATTGTTAGTTTTGTGATAAGACTGAGTGTATCGATCGATTTTGTGAGAGAAACTTATACTAGTGATGGAAAAAACGTGTTACCACTACTAACCTGAGAAATCACTATTATTCAAGAAAATAATTGTATAATGAGAAGTTTAAGACATTCATATTCGTTCATTATGTTGTTATTCCCTCACAGAATTGAATGAATATTATCAAGACATGAAAATGTTGTGCTCATATATTTGAAAGAAACATCACCCGTAAGTTAGGTAAATATATGAGAAAATAAGTCCCCATAAACACAACGTAGGTACCTGAGGAAGTTGAGATTCTTAGTAAACAGAAATATTTTTGAGAATGCCTTGAAAGATTTGTTGTAGCATATTTAATTCGATCATAAGGCCATATGAGGCAACATTTTTTTGTGTGGATTCTAGAAGATGTACTGCTCGTGGGGCGGGAAAATGAGACAGGAAAAAATAAGAGTCATAACTTTCTGAGGAAGTATTTTTGGACATATATTTATATTGAATTTTACTTAGAAGAATTAATTGCTAGGAAATCATCGATCGTAAGTATGTTTGTTCAATTTGGTTTCAACTCCCTATTTTATAATATCTTGAAAATATCGAATCATCGGGATCCAGAGACTTCGACAGTTCACAGAATCTGAAAATGAATTAACTTTGATGTACAGAATGTCTGGACACAGATGGAAAATATTCTGTTTTATTAATTTTTCAAAAATTCTCTCACGTTTTTGTGGTGTTAAATTATGAGCTGAAATGAGAAATGTAAGAAAAACTTTTTTAATTTCTGCCTTTCACTGCATATTTTGCATACCCATCTGCGTCAATATTCTAGGATGTTTTCAGGCACTGATTTGTCCTTTTATGACAAGTATTAATAAGATTAATCGACCCGTGGACAAATCAGAAAATAGTATTATATCAATTTGTTTATGTAAATACACTTCTCCAATGTAATTAATCGATGTATCATATAGTTTTTGTAGGGCTGTATTACTTAAATTGTAATTAGTTTTTATAAAATCATTGTATTATCTAGAATTTTACCAACTTGTCTGTAATATATCAAATGTTGTGCAAAAATAAAATGAATGTATTGATTTTTCTGGTATGTTTTCACCTACACCAAATGTAATGGTATTTCGAAGGAATAATATCTCATAGAATCAGTAATTCATCGCGAAATAAACCAGCATAATATAACTCATCATGTAGTAAAATAAAGAAATGTATTCTATAGGAACGTAAAACATCATACCGTAAATCTTAGAAATGGTAATTTATCAAAACCGTATTTCATAGCGACTGTAAAACATCAGAATTGTATTTTGTCGATACGATATCGCATAGGAACTGTATTTCATAGAAAATGTAATCGTGCATAATTGTATTCCATAGAAACGGTAATCCATCAGAACCGTATTTCATAGCGGCACTAATAATTCATGACCGTATTTTGCCGCGACATTAGTCTATCAAAATCGTTTTTCAAAGAATTGGTAGTTTGACAGAATTGTGTTTCATCGCAACTGTATTCCATCAGAACCGTATTTCATAGCGACAGTATTTCATAGGAACCGTATTTCAAAGCGACAGCAAATCATAGGAAACGGAATCGATAGCGACAGCAATCCATCAGAACCGTAATTCATAGCGGCAGTAATTCATAGGCACCATATTTCATAGCAACAGCAATTCATAGGAACCGTAATTCATAGCGACAATATTTCATAGGAACCGTATATCATAGCGGCAGCAATTCATCAGAACCGTAGTTCATAGCGACATCATTTCATAGGAATCGTATTTCATAGCGACAGTAATTCATAGGAACCGTATTTCATAGCGACAGCAATTCATAGGAACCGTAATTCATAGGAACCGTAATATAGCGACAGTATTTCATAGGAACCGTATTTCATAGCGACAGCAATTCATTAGAACCGTAATTCATAGCGACATCATTTCATAGGAATCGTATTTCATAGCGGCAGTAATTCATAGGAACCATATTTCATAGCGACAGCAATTCATAGGAACCGTAATTCATAGGAACCGTAATTCATAGCGACATCATTTCATAGGAATCGTATTTCATAGCGGCAGTAATTCATAGGAACCGTATTTCATAGCGACAGCAATTCAAAGGAACCGTAATTCATAGGAACCGTAAGTCATAGAAACCGTATTTCAAAGCGACAGTATTTCATAGGAACCGTATTTCATAGCGCCAGCAATTCATCAGAACCGTAATTCATAGCGACATCATTTCATAGGAATCGTATTTCATAGCGGCAGTAATTCATGGGAACCGTATTTCATAGCGACAGCAATTCATAGGAACCGTAATTCATAGGAACCGTAAGTCATAGAAACCGTATTTCAAAGCGACAGTATTTCATAGGAACCGTATTTCATAGCGCCAGCAATTCATCAGAACCGTAATTCATAGCGACATCATTTCATAGGAATCGTATTTCATAGCAGCAGTAATTCATAGGAACCGTATTTCATAGCGACAGCAATTCATAGGAACCGTAATTCATAGCGACAATATTTCATAGGAACCGCATTTCATAGCGGCAGCAATTCATCAGAACCGTAATTCATAGCGACATCATTTCATAGGAATCGTATTTCATAGCGGCAGTAATTCATAGGAACCGTATTTCATAGCGACAGCAATTCATAGGAACCGTAATTCATAGGAACCGTAATTCATAGCGACAGTATTTCATAGGAGCCGAATTTTATAGCGGCAGCAATTCATCAGAACCGTAATTCATAGCGACATCATTTCATAGGAATCGTATTTCATAGCAGCAGTAATTCATAGGAACCGTATTTCATAGCGACAGCAATTCATAGGAACCGTAATTCATAGCGACAATATTTCATAGGAACCGTATTTCATAGCGGCAGCAATTCATCAGAACCGTAATTCATAGCGACATCATTTCATAGGAATCGTATTTCATAGCAGTAGTAATTCATAGGAACCGTATTACATAGCGACAGCAATTCATAGAAACCGTAATTCATAGCGACAATATTTCATAGGAACCGTATTTCATAGCGGCAGCAGTTCATCAGAACCGTAATTCATAGCGACATCATTTCATAGGAATCGTTTTTCATAGCGGCAGTAATTCATAGGAACCGTATTTCATAGCGACAGCAATTCATAGGAACCGTAATTCATAGGAACCGTAATTCATAGGAACCGAAATTCATAGCGACATAGTTGGGGTGAAACTTGAAAGTTAGAATAAAAAAAAAAGATTTCCATGTACAACTTTTGAACGGATGCCATGGTATCAATGATATTTGGACAGGTAAATAAACTCATACTTATGCTCTTTTCCATACGTAAACGGCTTCTCAGTGAATATGTTTTATACAGGATGGGACGAAATTTTTTCGTTAAATGAAGGTATTTTTGACAGAGGTAACAAATTTCAGATTTTGCTTCCTCCGCTTGATTCCTTTGTCTTTTATCTACAAAAATGGTATACTTCGTTTCAATCGATATGTTGTACCGTTCTAGAGAAAATCGCATTTCAAAACCGTTTCAACGGTAATAAAAGCTCAATTCACTTTCTTCAATTTATTGAAACACCAACAAGTTCTTGTGAGAAAATTTGAATATTCCATCACTTTTTTCTGGTTAATAGTTCCGAATCAGTCTTTCAGAATTTTTCCAGAATTTTCAACCTAAAAATGAAGAATTCCATTTTTGAACTTTCAAAAAATTCGAGAAATCGTCGACAGACGATACAACGATTTTCAGATGCCAATAATTCACAAAGATGCGGAAAATCTCGCAAGTATCCCATTTTCTAGTAAAAGAAGCCGTCTTGAATCGATTGAGACTTGACCAGGTTGCTAGAACCTATAGTTTTTGAGAGATATTAGAGGTAAAAGTGCGCGAAAAAAAAAACAATTCACTTTCTTTAATTAATTAAAACACCAACAAGTTAGTGTAAAGAAATTCGGAAATTTCATCACATATTTTTTGTTTACAGTTCCAAATCAGTCTTTCAGAAATTTTTCAGAAAGAATTTTCAACAAAGATATAAGAAATTTCATTTTTTAACCTGCAAAGTAGATCGAGAAAGCTTCGACAGACGCTACAACGATTTTCAGATGCCAATTATTATGAGCTTACACGATTTTTTTTTTCAAGTTCGAAAGTGAACATTTTCTTTTCTATGAAAGACTAATCAGGAACTGTAAACCATAAATATGTGATGAAATATCCGAATTTTTTCACGATAACTTGTTGGTGTTCCAATTATTCAAAGGAAGTGAATTGTTGTTTTTTAGCGCTCTTTGATCTTCAACATCTCGAAAACTATAGGTCCTAGGAATCTGGTCGACGTGTCAATCAATTCAGGACAAACTGGCTTCTAGGAAATGAGATATTCGCAAGATTTTCTGCTTCTTTTGTGAATTATTGGCATCTAAAAATCGTTGTATCGTCTGTTGAACTGTAAACCAAAAATGTGTGGTGAAATTTTCGAATTTTTTTACAATAACTTGTTGGTGTTTCAATTAATTAAAGAAAGTGAATTATTGTTTTTTAGCGCACATTGATCTTCAATATCTCGAAAACTATAGGTCCTAGAGACCTGGTCGAGGTGTCAATCGTTTCAAGACAGACTGTTTTACAAGAAAATAGGATATTCGCAAGATCTCCTGCTTTTTTTGTGAATAATTCGCATCTCAAAATCGTTGTATCGTATGTCAAAGTTTCCTCTATTTTTTTGCAAGTTCGAAAACGAAATTTTTCATTTCTATGTTAAAAATTCTGAAAAAATTCTGAAAGACTGATTCGAAACTGTGAACCAAAGATATGTGATGAAAATTCCGAATTTTTCAACTATAACTTGTTGGTGTTTTAAATTAGGTAATTGAAGAAAGTGGATTGTTGTTTTTTAGCGCACTTTGATCTTCAATATCTCGAGAACCATAGGTCCTAGCAACCTGGTCGGAAAATCAATCGATTCAGGACTGCCTGTTCTACTGGAAAATGAGATATCAGCGAAAATGTTTGCTTATTTTTGTGGATTATTGGCATCTGAGAATCGTATCATCTGTCGAAGCTTTCTCGATTTTTCAAAAATGAAATTCTTCTTTTCTATGTTAAAAATTCTGGAAGACTGAAAGACAAAAACTACGTATCTGAGTATCCGATATGTTCTTTCATTGAATGACTACTTCACCGCTTCAATCAAACACTCAGATTTTGATACAGGGTGAATCGAAAAATCAAAAATATCAAAATTTGCCATTGAATAACTATAACACCCTATATGAGATTTTGCATTCAAATTTCGTATGGGGATATTTCAGCTATGCCTGAATCGAATAGGTAAGTCACTGTTTCGGAACGAAATGCCTAATAGTCGTTTTCAAAATTTTGAACACTTTAACAATAAAAGTAGGCCTTGAAAATCTGAATATTTTGGATTTGTCCATATTTTCAAATAGAGCTCGTTGGGTACTATATTATGGAATTTTTCTTTTTGAAATCGGTTGACAGGTTCCAAACTAGGAGGGAATTGCGGGTTGAAATCGCACACACTGAAGGTATATGAGAAAAAATTAATTCTGTCTATTCGTAACAGGAATACAGGGCATTATTTGAATTCGAAGCGAAACCTTGATGAACGATATTTTAGGAACGCCTCGATGTTTTCGACTGGAATTCACTAGCAATTTACCTCTTTATACCACACGATGGCCTACTATGAAAGAAAAATTCCAGAGCCAGACTTGGAAGCCTCATTTTCTTTTTAAATGTCAAAATTTCGACTTTCTGAATCGTATTTTTCAAAAACTTTCATCAGAATCAGAAAGATCAGGAAAAACACTGCAAGTGTAGCCTTTCATCAATTTGTACGGCACACTTCGACCGGATTGGTGAAAAAATATCGAACAAAATTCAGATGAATATTCTTCAATTTCTGGCGGGCCGTATGTATCTACCTAAGCATTCCGGTATAGGATTCGGCACCTACTCAAATTCCATTAGCTGATTTGGATTTGTCTGATCAATTGGAGGCGAAGTGTTAAAATGTGTACCAGAATGTTCAGAAGTGCTGAAAAACAGGTCGAAAAGCTGATGGAATAAAAGCTCGGAATGTTTGTGAACTGAACGCACTTTTCAATAACTCTAGAGATTTTCATTCACATTTTCTATGTTAAAAATTCTGGAAGACTGAAAGACAAAAACTACGTATCTGAGTATCCGATATGTTCTTTCATTGAATGACTACTTCACCGCTTCAATCAAACACTCAGATTTTGATACAGGGTGAATTTGGTATGTACAAAAGTTGAAAATAAATTATTATAATGAATGAAATGGAATAATGAATTCAAAATAAAAATCATTAGAACACTTTGTTGATGTCCGTATGTCCTATTACATGGGACTCAGCGTTTGGCTGATTTTTCGCCACGTTAGCTGACAAACTGTGTCTTTGTTTTCTAGGCTTAGGTTCTTCCTTGGAGCTAGGGTTACTTGATGGATATTGACGTTAAATTCATCTTAACAGGGTACGGACAGATCATAGCTGCATTCTTTTTTAATGATCTAGAGACTTTAGTTTCGTCTACTGGCAACCCTGACATTGCTGTCACGTCATATACATGGGCGCTACAGGAAATCATTCGAACTTTTAATAATAGGCAAGATCATATGGCGAACGAGTTTTGTAATTATTATGATTCGATTCTATTCAAAATTGGAAGGTATTTGGGGTTTTCCGGGGTTGGAGATAATGATTGTTTAGTCAAACTTGGAAAATTCAAGATGACGGATCCAATATAATAGCGAAAGAAATTTCTAATTATGATCTGATTCTATTTAATATTGGTATCTGAGGGTTTTGGATGTCGAACTTTATGTTTCGTAAAAGAAACTGGACTTTGTTCATGATTAATTTCAAGGTGACACAACAAACTCCAGTGCATTTCAGAGCTATACCATACCTACAAGCTACGAAGCTTCACGCAGGAACTATTCAATACCTACGACGCGTCTGAACTGCCATCCTGAATATCTGCCTAATTTACAGATATTTACAGATAACTGTGGATTATAGGCAGGAAAAACTTTTTTTTCTAAATCGCAGTCTCATTGCTCGCAATTTCTCACCAGACTACCAGACATATATTTTTTTATCGCTCGGAGCGCACGAAAGGAATTTCCTATATCAGGTTTTGTAATTTTTTTTTAACTTTCGGAGGTTATACACTGTGCCCTAGATAAGGAGGGCCGGTATGGGCATCTCGAAAACTACGAGAGATACAGATTTAGTTAAATGGAAAAAAAGTTGCGCGAGTGAAGGACCAACAAAATGAATGTTAAAATTCTCCGATTTGACATTTCGTTTCCAGCGAGTTAATTTCCGTATTTTCAGTGACATTTTTTTTCAAGCGTTAATAATGAAGTTCTTACAAATATGGAACAACATCTCAAAGGCAACTTTCGATGCTTTTCAATTTGGAGTGATTGATTTTCTGATCCAACGTTTCATCTCTGAACAACTATTATGAATTTCATTTATTCAAATACGTTCCTGATATTTCGATATCAGATTTGAGTAGTCCTTTCTGATTTCGACGACATGCTGCATATTGTGGTTTTGTTGCGTTTAGAACTTATTTTGGCCATCATCAAGTAATTTTTGTAACACGGACCTGAATTTCTCATAATTCTGTGGAAGAGTTATTTGAATTCACTCTCAAATTCGCGACTGGTGGAAGTTCAGGACTGTTGGTTCCAGTAGGATATGGTGCACCAGCACATAACTCACGAGCTGCTAGATATTATATCTATTTCTTACTGTTTTTATTTTTCAAATTATCGATTATTCACGTATTCTAAAATGAGTATTGATGTTGATGTCGCATTGTTGAATGTTCAGTTTGATATATAAACATTTTTCCACAAAATTATGAGAAATTCAATATGAAGCATATCGTCAAAATCAGAATGGAGAGGGCTATTCAAATCTGATATCGAAATATCAGGGCCGTATTTGAAAAAATGAAGGTGATGATAGTTGCTCCGAGACGAAACGTTGGATTAGAAAATAGATGACGCCTCATTGGGAAGCATTGAAAGTTACTATCAAGATGAGTTTCCGTTTTGTCATAACTTCATTATTAACGCAAAAAATATAGAATTGAAAATCCGGAAATTCAGTTTTTTGGAAATAACTCCGACAATTTATTTGAGAAAAAAAAACGCTCATCCTGAAGATCCTGATCATGATAATGGAACAAAATTATTGAATGATGCTATTGTGATCGGCCCTTGATGAATTTCAATTCAATTCGACGTTTTGAAGTTGGTCGAAATCAAGGAGAGTAAATAGAAACAATTAGTGTCCAAAAAAGGGCAATTCGTCTCGGGGGTGATGCCTCGCTCACAAACTCACTCACTTCTTTGGGACACCGTAGAAAAGTTGGCGATCTGGCTCTATTTTACAGATTTTCCATGGACTCTTCTGAAATATCAACAATTGTTCCTCTCTTGGCAGCCCTCGCGAGATTAACCCGTCGAGTTGAGGCTTCGCACCCCTTCTTGGTCACTTTGGAGACCTGCAGAACATCTCTTTCCAAAAACTCGTTCATCCAACGAACAGCGAGGCTCTAGAACACATTGCCAAGGGAGGTGTTTCCCAAGGAATATAACCTCCAGAAATTCAAGATGAACACCAATTCCAACCTAATTTCCCTTAGTTCTCACGATGTTCTCTGAACATTACAGGATGTACCTTTTCGTGGGAACCAGAACATATTAAAAAAAAATCAGCAGTGTTTGAGGAAGAGATGCAAAAACCGCATGTCCACTGACCTCATACACCGTGGCATGCAAATTCAAGGTCAAAATCACGTTCGAAGATTCTGTTAATAGGAACAAAAATATCAAGCTCATATAAGCCTGTTAAAAAAAGGGGTCCAATGCATAAACCAGTCAAGTCACAAAGTATTGAGATGTAAAGACCAATTTTGAGGATAAATTATACATATAGCGATGTTTTCTGAATATTTTTTTAATTTGCAGGTGATCTCTGAATAATATTTTTTAACAGTATATTGAGATGTGTAGCAGAAGGATGAATGAAATATGTGAGAAATAACAATGAATTTGACTCCTGCACATGCAGTTTTTCGAGTTTTTGGGGTTGAATATAAAATATTATTGTCATCAATCGATCCAATATGAAATGATTTGTCAAAATTTGATACTTAATGTTTTCAAATATTATATTATTTATTAGTTTATTATAATTGTATAGTTTTAGGTATTATTGTTAACTATACTTCCTTATACCAGAACTTGATTCTGACTGGAAGTAACATTTTCAATAAATGAATAAATAAATAAATAAATAAATAAATAAATAAATAAATAAATAAATAAATAAATAAATAAATAAATAAATAAATAAATAAATAAATAAATAAATAAATAAATAAATAAATAAATAAATAAATAAATAAATAAATAAATAAATAAATAAATAAATAAATAAATAAACTTAAGAACAGGGTCACACAGACATTCCACCTGTTGAAAGTTGAATGGCCGAAATTGTCTTTCAACAACGCACTATCAGACGCATTCTGCTCGGTCTCAAAACGAATAAATCCAATGGTCCTGATGGAATTCAGCCCATTATTCTCAATCAGTGTGCACCAGAATTGACACCGATTCTCTGCAAGCTATTTACCCATCTCCTACAAGTCGGGTATTTTTTCCATCTTGTTGGAAAATAGCTAGAGTCCAACCAATCCCCAAGAAAGGAAACAACAGCCTGCCCAACAACTGTAGGCCAATTGCTCTGTTATTGGTCATCTCCGAAGTGATAGGAAAAGACATCATCAACATTGAACTCATCAAATATCTGGAAAGTTCAGGAATCATTAATGATAGACATATGGTCACTCATATATGGCAAACTTATTAGAAAAACATGTGGAAATCTCTAGCTGTAGCGCTAGATATATCGAAGGCATTCGACCGTGTTTGGCACCAAGGACTGCTTCACAAACTACCATCATACGGCTTACCACCTCAGCTATGCCATCATTTATCGAGTTTTCTTTCAGGCAGATCGCTTCATGTGGTGGTGGAGTAAGTATCGTCAGATACCATTGTCATAAATTCCGGCGCTCCAAAAAGGATCAATTTTGGCACCAACATTGTTTCCACTTCATATCAAAGATCTATTGGGAGCAACCACTTATCCTATCCACAGCTTTGCAGTCGATAGTACTTTCCATACTGCGTTTTCATTTAGAATTCCAAAGAACTTGCGACGAAGGCTGGCCAACGCTGTCAATGACGATCTTGCGGAAATTACAGCCTGAGGAACCAACAACCTAGTTGAATTCAACGCCACCAAAACGCAAGCCTGCATTTCCTCTATATTTCCTGTTGAATTTTCTATCTTAAAATGTGTCAGTGAAGTACATCATAAGTACCTATATAAAGTGTCCAATGACAAAATAATAAGAGCAAGTACCTGTAAATGCATCCATCACAAGGGTGAAAAGAAGGCAAAATTTCGAACTTTTTCTTGAAATATCTCGATAAATAGTGGTTTGTTCACATTTTCATTATCAAATTCGTGTTTTTCAGACAAAAATACGAAAGTACCAAAAAAAAATTTCGAAAAAAAACCCATCGCATGATAAGTGCAAAATTACCGATATTCCTGATCCCATATTATCAATATATAAAATTGAAATGATAATCAGAGAATTGAAGGTTTTTAGAATAATAATAGATCCCTGAAAATAATATCCATAAACCACTGATTATATTTTTAATATCTACTTCAAAAATTTCGTATTGAAAAGCCTACATGAAAAAATTATTTTAGCGAATTTCCCTATGTTGCATCACCTTGTTTGAAAGGAATAGGTATCTTTAAAAGCACCAGATTTATTTAAGGTTGAACGACAATCATTCATTTGTTCTGGCACATGAATATACTCTTGGTTTGCAGGCACTGAATCAAGCTGAAAAAGAAAACATACCTTTTGATCCTCAGATTTTTTCCATTTCAGCACACACACAGGTCATGCATCACAATTTCACTGTCTACTTCAGAAAGATGTTCAATGGAACCTTCCATATAATCTGAATCTAATTTATAATTCAAACTACACTGACACTTATCCACAACAGTTTGTTCTCTACCATGACTCACCATGATGTGAACCGAATACAAGATACCTAAATTGACTAATACAAAAAAAATAGACTTAATTATAATTCATAATTATATACTACAGACTACATAAACACATTTTGACAATCGAGGTTGAATAATTTCTTCTCTTTAATTTCAACCATTGTTATGTAAAAAATGTGAGGTTTACAAAGCATTGGAAGAAAGAAAACATATTTTGACATTTGAAGTTGAAGAAGTTCTTCTCGTTAATTTCAACCATTGTTATAACGATGTAAAAAATGTGAGGTTTACAAAGCTTTGGGAGAGAAATAATTGAGTCATCTGCAGTACTTCCGCTGCACTGCATTTTTCCCATTAGCCGAAAGTGGTTTGAGTCTGGGGTTGTCATGAAATCTCGATGATAGAATCCTTTCAGATTGAATACATGAAAGGATCATTTCAAGATGTGCTTGACAAGTTCCCAACATTGGATAAATTAATAAGGAACACTGATACAGGACCAAAAAACTACGAAATTCCAACTGATATTCATTTATTTCAACAAAATAACAAGTCATCATCTGAAAATTATGAACTTAAAAATTGACAGTGTACATATTCTGGAAGCATTTGTTTTATAGTGTAGAAAAATTATCAGTTCGTCTAGTTTTAGACGCCAAAAGCGTAGACTTAAATTACATTGTGAAACAGAAAAATTAAAAAATTCACAAATATTTACAATGGGATCCCTTATACTGCTAGAAATATTTATACTTACTTTAGTTATTTACATTCCCAAAAAAATATTAAAATAATAACATGTACACATTACAGAAAGAAATATACAACTTTTAAAATACACTGATCAGAAATTGAAGTAGAGATTTGCACTGATGCCTCACAGAACTAATGTGTATATAAAAATAAAAAAGGCGAACATTGGAAATGCAAAGAACTGGACACACAATTGCATAAAAATCAATCAAATAATTTAGTTGTTATGCAATATTTTCATCTTACTAATTCTATATCGACTTACATATACATTTTTTTATGTTCACATAATATGTACAACATTTCTAAGTCGTGTCTAATTAGTTTTTGTCAGTATCAGTGAAGTAAAATATATTTATCTACAAGTTACAATAATTGTAAAATAACTGAATGCTGGACGCTAACAAGAGACCCACCCATTCATCTCGACGGTTCCAATATCTCAAATTCCATAGTTATACAGATAAATAGATTTTAATCGAAACTTTTACACCCACAAGAAATATTACAAGTCTTGAAAAACCGAAAGATTAATACAAAAATATGAGAAATCGTTCTTGAGATAGCTGGGCCAGTTCAAAGTGTAAATTACGCTGATTTATACTAATATATCACTTATATTAATCATTCACATACAAAACAAACTTTCAAGAATGTCTAAAACACATATACCTTCAACCGTTAATCCTCGTCCGATAAAGGTTCGTACTGCGCACTCAGTAAAGGTTTAGGTTCATTATTCCTCGAACTATCATTGGCAGTGCTATCTTTATGAACAAAGGAATAGAATCCACCCTGCTGTTGCGATGACTGCTGCTGCTGCTGCTGCTGCACAAAGTCGTTCTCATGCTTCTCCTCATCAATCACCATATCTCCCGGGCTATCACGGTCTTTATCCAGAGGATGCGAGTCCTGAGCCTCTTTTTTATCGTCTTCGGTTCTCATCACTTCGACTATCCTGTTCTTCACATAGTCCAAGGGAGAAATATGCGGCTGACTTTGTGGATACCGCCTGAAGTTCTGTTCAGACCAATGGTTGTTTTCCGGTGGCGACACCGGTTCCAGTCGTTCGAGGTGGTATTTCTGCGAGGGTTGAGCTATCCGAATGATCTGCCTCTCGTCTTGATAGGGAGTCTGAGAGCGCTTCTCTTCGTTATGTTGCTGCTGGATCCTCCTCTTCCATTGCTCGTTCATGTTTTCTTGCAGATGATAGTAGTTGCTCTGCCTCGCGCCGAAATCATGACTGATGACAGAGTCTGTCAGTTCTTTCACTGTGAGATTTTTGTTGACCGATTCCCCATCTAGGTCGACACTTATGACGGAAGGCGGACGTTCACCGTTATCCTGGCTCTGTTGCGGCGGCGGCTCTCCTCTGTGAAACTTTTGGAAAAGCAAATCACCAGCCCTCTGCTCTCTACTGTTTGTCACCACCTCTCTGCCACCTTCAGCAGTTTGATTTATCTGATGGGTTATTATAGCGTCTATCAAGCTCGCAGCAGTTAAAGTACTATTGTCAGGACGAGGCTGCTGCTGTTGCTGCTGCCTGGACTGCTGTTGTTGCTGAGCCTGCTGGGTTTGCTGTTGTTGCTGCTGCTGCTGCTGTTGTTGTTGTTGCTGCTGCTGGTGGAAAGCAGCCCTCCTTTGCTCCTCGATCCGTTCGAGCCGTTGGTGCTGCTGCCGCATCTGCTGCTGTTGCTGGATGATTTGATACCTGTGAGGTTGCTCCAACATATTGTCAGCCATCGTTTTGCCGAGGCCTTCGTGAGGGGTACTTGGGACCGGCAAAGACGGCTGCTGTACGGCGACATCGACCAAAGAAGAGAGAGCTTCGTGCCCAGGCTGGAGATATTGGGGCCTAGAGTGTCTTTGGATAACTCCCTGTCTCTGTTGCTGTCCAGACTGTGGGGGTGGAGGAGGAGTACAGTGCGGAGAGCCGGTGGGATAATACTGAGGCTTCTCGTTCCTTCGGCCGAGCATTTGCTGCGACGTAATGTAGTCGTTGATTATAATCTGTCTAGAGCTCAACTGCTGTTCTACAGTGTAAGCTGGTTGCCTGTTGTACTGTCCTGGATACTGCAAAGGCTGACCTTGGTTCGGCTGATTAGGTATGGGGCTTCTCTTTGCGTAAAACTCGTACATTCGTTTATCTTGCATATTGTGAGGAACGACAGGCGTTCCTTGCGTGATAGATCCCATCTTAGCCTCTGGCATTTGCCTCAAAACTTCGTATCTGGTCTGTGGCATTATCGGTGTTCCCAAAGTGATCGAGCCTGATTTCGGATTGGCTGGTTTGGGACTGGGCAACTTGGGCTGCGATCTGATAGGAAAAGCCGGACTCTTTCTCTCTTGGTGGTACATGTAGGGATCGGAACGATGCATCTGAGCCTGCTGTTGCTGCTGTTGCGGTTGGTGTTTGCTGTGAGCCGGTGGTGGCAATTCCCTCGGTTTCTTCAAACTGAGATCTAGAGTTTCCGGTTCTCTGCCATCTGGCACTTGCAGTACGATCAGATCGTCTCGAGACGAAGGCACAGGATCCGGCTGAGGCTGGGTCTGAATCGGTCCAGAAACGGGCGTAATAGTTGCTCCGATAAGCGGCGTGACTAGTTTGGCTAAATTGATATCGGCGCGTTGGGGCGGTGGCTGTCTCTGTTGGTTATTCACGTTATTGAGATTATACTCGCTTACTATCGTCACCTCGTTGGAGTCGTTGTTCAATATAGAGGATATCGTCGGTGTCATGCCGCTCGCCGGTGGGTTCTGCAGTGGCTGCTGCGCGCCAGCATTCTTCATCAGCGAAAACTCTATCACATTCAATACGAGATCCTTGACGCTGAGCGGCGACGTATTTTGCCTCGGTTGACCGTCATTCATGACAGGTGTTATGGTAGCCGATCCTTGGTAATGGTCCGGCGTTTGGGCTTCGTCCGCGGTTTCTGTAGCGCTCGAATCGTAGTCGACTCGCTTAGCCGCATTATCGGCAGATCCTTGAACTGGTGGACTTTCTGCTGCGCTAGCTGTATCGCTAGAATGTCGGTCCCCATCTATCATAGACTCCTCGCAGCTAGAGGTGCTGGAGCCACTCTCCTCGTCTGTCGACAGCGTAGGTTTGCGGTCGTCTTCCAAGCATCCCTTCAGTTTCTTGCGATTAGCCGTGCAGTACATTTTAACTTTCTGAGGTGGCTTGTTTAACCTCTCGCCCAATAGCTGCCAGTTGGAACCGATCTCGCTCAGAGCAGCTTTCAGTTTGTTGACCTCCTCTTCGGGCCAATCCTCGACTGGCCCAAGTCTGCGTTGGATTCTGTTGTAGCAGGCGGAACAACATTTCGTCACGCCGTTCGGGATACGGAATTCCGCAAGCAGCGGCTCTCTGACCTCGGTCGGTAGGTCTTGCAGCCTGTACGGAAAAGACCTCAACCTTTTCACCCTGCCCCGCGAATTGGGGCAGGTCGGAAGGGGGCAATTCGTGTAGCGCGACCGAACCGATTTGCATCTGCAAGTGTTGCAAACTCTCGAGTTGGGTGGTATCTGGTCTTCGCGCAGGCCATAAAGGGAGCCCTGGCTCGGTCCTAGAGGTCTGGAATGAAGGTGAGGGCCGAGTTGTGCTTGACATATGATGCAGTTTCCTTGGACTGTCTTGTCTGAAACAAAAGTTGGATATTACTATCGATATTGACTTGAGAGACATAATATCTTCCCTCTACTATTAAATGCAGATGTGGAAGTTGGTGGGTGAGATCACGACTCAAGAGGAGTATCCTATCTTTTTTTGGGACCAATAGTTGCCTCAAAGTGTGGAATGTTCGAAATGCAGTTATCCTCACACTAACCAGTTATTCAAGGAGATTTTTCGGACTAGAGATAGCACTACAAATCTTAAGCTGCCATATTTTCCAAAAACTGTTCCGACTTGATTATATCAATTTGTCTTCAAAAGATGCCTGGACGCTTGGATCTGAAACACCCTATTTATCGACTAACACTCGTTTCAATTCGAATTGATGATGTCAAACAAATATCACATGTCCGTTTCAAGGGATTTTGAGGATCATAATCAAATTTTAATAGAGAGACAGAGTATATGGATCACGGAATCCCTCCAGAGTCAGAAGAGCACAAATGGCGTGTGTGACAATTACGATATTGCCGGATTGATTGGCCGATAATTATTGCGATACGAATGTTAATGTATACAGTGCGTTGGAAATACGAAACGATTAGTCGGCGTGATTGATGATACATTTTCGTTGCCATCATTGTAGTTGAAATGATAAAGCCGTTCGTTTTCCTCTTGGGAGTTTTCGGGGTAATCGCATAGAGTCATGAAAATTATTGTCAATTTTACGAGAGAACGTATTGGTAACTGAGAAGCCGAGTAATGTTGCAGGTCCGCTCCTTATATTTGCTGGAATATCATTGACTTAGGACCAACAAACCAAAGCAGAAGTCTTCAAGAGAAAGAAAATTAATTTTCTGCGAAATATTTCATTCATTCGTTTTTAAAATGAAATATATTCCACCTTACAGCTATGTATCTAATTAGGCCCGTATTTATAGTCGTTTCCTCAAGAACTGCATCTGAGGATTCCTTGAGGACTCCTCAGCACGTAAAACTTATTTTACAGATCCCCCTTGAGTAGTCCTTCTAAAAGAAGCCCTCACACTTGCCAACAGTGCATAATATTAGTATTCTGTGAACACATTTGTTATTTCATGTCACGTGTTTGTCGCAAAATGGAAAATGTCAAAGACAAAAAATCTCAAAGTTTTACTATGGACATCGAAAGAATAAGTAATCCCGTAACAGTCTTCAAAGTTTGATATATTGAGCCATATTTTTTCGGAAATATACAAGGTTCCGCAAAATACAGAAGAGGTCGAAGAGTGTATCAGGGACGATGTTGAAAAATTACAATACGAAAATTAGGAACAGATTCTTTCGAACTGCAATGAAATAATATGTTGGGAAGAGGAAGAATAATCCATTTGATTGAATACTTCGAATGAATTATTAAACAAGGCAGGTAATGTTTTTAGACAATCTGTATGATATCCGAAAACGTCAGCAGATTCCACTGTCAATAAAATGTCATGGCATTAATATTTTTATGTGACAGAACAATAATTTCAACAATTACTTTTGGATATTGAATCTTTGAAGTCGAGCACATCATAGCCTATATGACACAGAAGGCAATTTTTTTAAAAATATATTCTTCTATAGGTCGCGTGCACAACGACCGACCCTGGAGGCAAAATATTGGAACACAACCTCACTCACTCTTCTGTGAATTATTGAAACACAACCTCACTTTTTTATTTGGTTACAAAGGAATCAGAGGATTGAAATAGTTTTTCACAATATTATGGCAAACGAATCGTGTTTTTTGCGCTATTCATTAATTTCAGCATGCCTTCGCAATGTGCTGTTATACAATGCACAAAAAATTCAGCGAGAGACGAAGGAATATGATTTTTCAGGTAAATAGTAATCTCACATAGTTATCATTATGAAATGTTGTCATCCTTATGAAAATTCCACTTCTGCAATACAAGCTAATACTGCTAATTGATTGAAAATGTCTACAACACACGATCATATTTCGTCAGCATGTCAGACCAGTCCTCCCGTTTGATTGCATGAATCCAATATTCTTGAATTATTTCAGAAATTTCATGGGTATTTCTCTTAGCTCCTATTGCAGAAGGAATTCCGAGAAATCAGGGAAATTACATAATTTCAATAATGAAAACTATATATGAGTGACTATAGTAGGTACTTACTTTTAAAACATAATGTACCAACAGGATTCCTTAGTCTTCTGCTGGAGTTTATGTGCATTGTACAAGAGCACAATGTGATGACATGAGCGAATTAATGAATAGCCAAAAAATACGATCCGTATGCCAAAATAATTGTGAAAGTTATTTCAATGTAAACAAATAAGAAAAGTGAGGTTGTGTTTCAATGTTGTGCCTCCAGGGTCGGTCATCTGACAGTTCTTGCACGCAACCCATTCATGAATATATGATAAAGTTCTAGTTTCATCAAATAACAGATGAACGTAGTAATCTTGCAGTCGGAACTCGTACTATTAGTATACATTCTTATAATTATTTCATGGAAGCATTCGATATCCCATTTTCGGATCAATGATTAAGATGCAGTGATCACAGATTATCAGAAGAGGCCATATACTGCGAGTTAAAGGAATGATCTTCATAAAGGTTTTGATAATGTATGTTTCCTTTGGAAAATATAGTAGGAGAGCCGGCTGCAAATTCGGACCGTTTTCTGATAACTGAATTTTATATGTCCCAAAGGCATGTAAAAATATTGTATTGTATCGAACGGCACCTTACACTATTCTAAGCAGTATGATTGAAAAATTACACGTTCCTGTGCGATAACTTGCACTCAATTTCGCGATTTGATATAACGACATAAGATATTATGCCATCCGATACCAATTGAATGGTAGATATCAAAAACCTATATATGTGTCACTCCTCAATCTGAGTCAAACACACGGCACAGCGATTTATTTGCAGCCAGTATTCCCGACATACTTCTGTTATGTGATAAGGAGTTGAAACAAAAAGCAAATGAAAGGGGATAATGTCCCCTTTGCGAATATCCAAACGGCAATATTTCCGATAATATTTCGCCCCTGTCGGAAGATAATATCCGATGCACCAGTATTCTAATCCACATGATGAGTTTTACACTGGTCCATCGGATATTATCTTTCGAGAGGAGCGAATATTCTCATCAATATTGACATACTGCCACCAACTGAGATCAGTTTGAATCGCGGCACGTTTGGTATTCGCAAAGGGGACATTCACCATTTCGACTACCGATGAGGGCGCTGCGAGACGTAAAGAACAATGAAGGATTGTGAGTGATGTTTCTTGTTTTGAAAAGTGAATCGGTATGATACAGTCGTTTCTGAGTTTTATGAGGGATTATTTTGAAGTATTGAAGACTGTTGGAAAGTTATTACTAACTAAATCATATTATGCCCATTACCGATTAGTCACTAGGTAGGTTCACAATTTTACGATCAGGTAGCGCCTAGAATTTTGGATTCGCGAATTATCCTCTTGTAATGTCTTTTTGGTTCAAGATCTACCATCAAATTGGTATCGGATGGCATAATTCTTATCGCGTCATCAAATCGCGAAATTAATTGCAAATTACCGCACAGGAAAGTGCTGCTTTTAGATTGGAGAGTTACACGAGTTACAATATTTTGTAGCTGTCATCAGCATCAGATTGAATTATTTGAAAAGGTTCCGTATATTCCATACTCTGTAATTTTCCATTAAGCTTTAGAGCTTCAGAATTCCGAACGAAACCAAAAAATGGAATCAAATGGAGTCATACCGAATGAAGAGTACACACACTTTTCTGTAATTAAATTAAATATTTATATCCAATTTGGCCCAGCCATATAATAGATGTTGGCGTACAGAGGGCGCTTAACTTTGAGAATATTTTATTACATTTAAGTGTTTTGGACGTAATGAAAACCGTTTCATTTATACATTTATCTGAAATTACACATCTACCTTCGGGAAATTGTGATATGAATTTTCCCCTATCTACGCTCGCTCTCCACCATGGAACAATATAATTAGTCTTTCACATTATCACAATCGTTTGAGATTAATCATTGGCGGCAAATAGGCGAATAATGAACATTTAATTGCTTCTGCGCTTCTAATATGAACAGAATATCGCTGTATTAGCAGATGATAATCTCAGTGGACAATGACAAATGTGAAATTCAGTCAATTAATGTTATTATTACATAACATTAGTTGAAAATGCATATTTCGCACGAGGTGCATTCGAGTTGTGTGGTATACTTTTTCTACGAGTCCATTTCCCTGTAGGTTCTGTCGTTCTGTTATTGATAGGCACATGCACATTTCCAAACAGAAAAGTGCATATATTTTTACAGTGCGCAATAATTTACTTTTCTTTCACCGATTGACAAGAATAAAATTCGGAGCAATCAGAAGGAGAATTATCTATTAAACCTGAATTGGATCGAAGATAACTGATGAAAAATATGAAGTATTGACGTTCAGCTAAAATTGACCATAGCATGGCCAACGAATGAAGTCAATAATCAACCTAGTCCTTTCGCTCATACTGTATTCAATTGAATACACTCAATTTATATATTTTTTCTGAGTAGATACGAGAAAATGATCACGTCATTTCATAATGTATCCAATCTACCATTCATAATATTCGATTTCAACCATGTGCTAGCGTCTAAAAAATAATATTTCAACACATAGGAAAATTTATACAGTCCCGTCTAAAGTCCGTTTTGAACCACCTGGTATATCTCAACAAAATTTGGAGAGCTTTAATGGGACATAAAACCTACTTTCTCATGAAAAAATCATAGCCAAAATTTTAAAATCGCGGCTGAGCGTCATCTTCAATTTGTTTTTCAAATAGTACACCCCGTGTATTATTACAATTTTCTCTAATTTACTTTACTCCTGAATTCCATTGTTTTCGAAATATTGACACTTGAAAGGTGAAACGTCTCGTTTACTGTCAAATTAACTGTAACAGTCAAATAGTCCGTTGACCGCCTCAATCATTTTATGAAAAGTGCGATCATGGCTCGTAGTTTCGACAATACATTTGAAGCAGTTTTGATATTTTGCAGTCCGTATTTTTTAAGACAGATTTTCCGAGAAAGGAAGTGACCAAAATCCATACTTCATTTCATACCGGAAGGTCACCTTTCAAACGTAAATATTTCGAAAACAATTGAATTTAGGAGTAAATTGTATTAGAGAAAACTGTTGAGACCAAATTTCGAAAATGAAATAATATACAGGGTGTTCTTTTTTTTTTTTTTTTTTTTTTTTTTATCGATTGGAGCGCACGAAAGGGAATCCCTATAATGTTCAAAGAACATCGTGCGTTCCTAGGGGGGATAGGGACAGGAGGTAGGTATTGGAATTTTTTTTGAATTTTTGGAGATTATATGTTGTTGGGAATACTTCCACAGGCAATGAATTCCAGAGCCTAGCCGTTCTATGGATGAAGGAGTCTTGATAAAGTGCTGTTCGACATCTTTCGAGGTTGACGACGTAAGGATGTGCTGACTGGGCTTGTCTAGTTCGTCTGATTGGTATTGCTAGTGAAGGGATGATTGCAGAGATTTCCGAAGAACATTTCCCGTGGAAGTATCGATAGAAAAGTGAAAGGTCGCCGACCTTTCTACGGTGTTCCAATGATGTCAAAGAGTGAGTGAGTGTGGCGTCACCCACCAGGCGAATGGCTCTTCTCTGGATGGAATCTAAGAGCATCAGCGTATGTTTTGGTGCTGAACCCTATATGTGGGAACAGTATTCTAGAACAGGCCGTATCTGCGCTTTGTAGATCATGAGAAGCTGTTGAGGTGTAAAGTAGCTTTTCGCACGGAACAAGAATCCGAGTTTTTGTGAAGCAGCTTTTGCGATGGATCTGACATGATTATCCCATGAAAGAGTGTTGCTGATGGAAATACCGAGAATAGATATGGTGGGCTTGGTGGAGCCAGACATTACAATATCGGGCATACTGAGTTCCGCCTTTCTAGAGAAAATGCAGGCTTGAGTTTTGGTGGCGTTGTTTAAAAAATAAATTGAGGATGACGGTCAGCCGCCATTATAAAACTTTTAGGTTTGGTTTTTTCAATGAAAAAGTTGGTCTTTATCTCCTATCTCGTCTCCTATTAAAGCCATCCAAATTTAGTTGCGATATACCAGGTGGTTCAAAAATTAGTAGGGGGAGAAAGGACTTTAGACGGGCACTGTATAGGTTGTATTGTGAAACAGAGTCTGGGTAGAATAGCTGTTATTCATATGAGTCAAAATTCGATACAATAGAATGAAACAGGTTGTTTATTTGATGTTAACCATTGACGAAACATGGCTTTGTGGATTGAAACACTCAAGTTCCACACATTTTGAAGAGTTCTGCATGAAACTTATCGGAAATTGGTCTATCCAATTGAATACATTGTGAACTGAAGGTTGAGAAAATCATGGGTAAATATAAGTATTCTTCATATACAGTGTGACCCATTTAAAATGGAACCACCCCTGTATCTTACGTAATCGTTGGGTAAGGATCCTGAAATTTGCTGGAGCGAGGGATAAACCAAAAATCCACTCTAAGACGTAATTGACTTTATCTTTGGACTTTCTCTTCCTCCGGCAAATTTCAGAACCCTACCTCAATAATTACGTGAGATACGGGGGTGCTTCCATAAAAAATGCGACAAAATTTCATTTTTCCGAACTGAAAATTTTCCAGGAAAAATTTGAATAGTTAGAAAATGGGGCGTCCTGATTCCAAATCTTAAGTGATTTTCGACCTATTTTGACTCCTAATATCATTTTTCGGAAATTGGGGTAGTTTCATGGCTGTTGGCGAGCAGTGTATATCACTGAAGATGACCCCACTTGGTCATAGAATGCATTTTTGGTATATCTCTCGCTCCAGCAAATTTCAGGATCCTTACCCAACGATTACGTAAGTTACAGGGGTGGTTCTATTTTAAATGGGTCACACTGTATATAGGCCAAACCAAGCGACCCATAAAAACAAGGTTCAGAGAACACCTAGCACATTTGAAATATGGTAGGTTAGATAAATCGTGTGTAGCCCAACACATTTTAGTAATATGGTAGTAGCGTAATGAATAAAGATAATGGACCTATTACCTATTATAGCCCTCTGGATATAGTTCAGTGATATACGATGAAGGAAAATATGTGAACTCAACCATGACAAACATTAACTTTGCGGTTATTGTCTCTAAAGATGCTAACATATTAGTTAGCGAACACGTGTCGAGGCGTATAAAAAAATCGGCTTGGTTAGTGGTAAAACAGGGTAGTGTATTATACTTTATATACCTTCGTCACAGAAATGGCTTCTGTTCTTGTCTATTAGCAGAGTAAGGGAAGCGGCTATTCTATGAAGGAATACGTCGAATATTCGAATAAGTTTCATATATGCAACCTCACTCAATCAAATATCAACTAGTGGATACATCGTTGAATTCAGAATTTATATAACGTATACATAAAGGTGGAAATGAAAATGATAAATAGCGAGTAAGTAGGTAAATGTAAATGGAATCAAACATAGGTAGAACAAATAACGTACGTATATATAGTTCCTGCGAACCTCTATCAATTTTCTCGCTCTCAGCAATTTAGTTTGTATACTTACCTATACATACAAAATTAATCAATTTCGCGGGTTAATAAACGAGTAGTATATAGTTCTCATTTGTTTGATGTTCACCTCAGAGTAATTACAAATCATCTTATATCCAAATAAACTAGATTATAGAGATACTATGATAACACAGATTTTTTCCAGTTTCCAAAATGTATAACATCAGTGAATTGTAGAAGTTTTCTGAAGCTCTTGAAATTCCAAAAGAGATGAAATATTTCCATATCATTGCTGATCAGATGGGACATCATGTATCAAACACTGCGTCCAACATACGCACCAATTTGAGGATATATCGAAAATAACAAGAGATGCGGATATTGTTTAGCAAAAAATAGTTGTGCATCTGTTATATATGAAGTCAATAGTCGAATTCAGATAACATGCATTTAATGTGGCTCACAAAAACCAATATTATTAACAACTGAACTTATCTATCTATACATAGCAACTTGAAACCAACGTAGAACATTATACTGGAGGTTTAACCATACTCAGTACACAACAGCATCTCATACCACGTATTGTCAATTTTATTTCTGTTTGATGTTGAAATTGAAGTGAAATATCTTCACTTCACTTCACGATGATGTCAACTTTGAGTACGGGCCAACATTTGCTGATGTCATTTAAATCTGAAATCAACACTACCACAAATCATAATTTGTTACTCATAGTTTGACACTGAGAAGTGTCAAACAACTTCCAAAAAGAGATATGTTGCATTTTTATATTGAAAACGGGAGCAGATTCGGTCCCGAAACGTCCAAAGATAAGTAAAAATTCGATATTTTTTCAAATATATTTATATTTCTTTCCATGCAAACATTTTTCAAACAAATTGTCACTGACAAGCTACTGGATTATTCTTTTAGGCTCTCTGATAGAAAAATTTGTTAAACGCAGTGACATTTAGGGGCAAATCATCTGATTTGTCCAACTACGAATATATTGAGATAATACGCATATTTTTATTTATAGAAACGAGGAGAGAAAATCCCAAAAAATCGAGTAAAATGAATTTACCACCTTCTCGATTAACCTACAGATGGTATTTAACACACTTGACTCCTTGAAAATGAGTAAATAATGTTAGGTTCTATAGCTAGTGGTGAAAAAACAGCTATTATTTTCCTCCATACCTCACTTTATTCACGCAGTATATGTATGAATACACAATTTTTGTGGTTCACCTCTTGTTTAAAATTAACTCGAGTAAGATATAGTAGCATAGATAAAACTTTCACAAAACTTAAGGATTCAATTTCAACACGTTTTCAACGACGAGCCAATCACGAATCACATCCATATACATCTTTTTTTCATTTTTCGGAAAGTTGAAGCTAATGAAATTCAAACAGCAGGAAGATGTGTACACATTTCGGGAATGATAATTGGTGGCTGAGCGGTGGATAAACGGATGTGGATGTGCTCTCTCTCGCTTAATCCACGCTAATTAGACGATAAAATCAACAACCGACACCGAAACTCCTAGATATAACTTGCTAATTGCCGAGGAATGGAATTCCAACAGCCGGATAACGATCAACTTTGGAATCCTTCTTTTAACTGTGTAAAAAATTAATCCATATTTTTGTGAATAAGAAAAATCGAGAAGGATCTGCAAACTGCGTGCCCCATCTGAAACATTGGATTGTGGTTCTGTCGAAGGGTGGTTCCAAGAGGGGGTAGAGGGGAGGTATTCCTTCCCCTTCCTTCAGACTGATATAGAGTCACTAAGTGAAGGTGACTTTCCAATTAAGCTTTTTTGCGTGTTTGATCAATTTTGAGTTCATTTCAAAGAAATATTTGCAGTATCACTGACGTATCTACCTAATTATCGAATTTCCACTGTGGATTAAAACGATCAGACATGGCCGCGAAACGTGTGACGTCAATGCGCGAGCAATTTGGATTGATTATGCCCTCACCTTCTCACGGGTGCCAATAAAATGCACAATGGACTTGACAATGATGACAATTCGGACAGAAAGCTAGTGAATTTTTCTTTTAGGCTCTCTGATAGGGAAATTCTTCAAACGCAGTGACATGTTGGGGCAAATCATCTGATTTGTCCTTACTACACATATATTGAAATAATATTCATATTTTTATTTTGTAGAAACGAGGAGAGAAAATCCCAAAAAATTTGGAATAATGTATGATAAGTCTGATATTAATTGCTCGTATTTTTCATTTCAGCAATATTCATTTTCCTTACAAGTGCGGAAAGTGATTCTTTCCCGCACGCGACTACCGTTGACACGAACGACGTGAACCGGAGTTCGGGCAAGCAGACGAGTGCGGGAAAGACACTTTCCGCATGAGTTAGAAACAATATTTTTTCTACAAGCGTAGAAAATCGATTGCTTTGTTCAATTAACTATTCATTCATTCAGGAACAACTAACAAGAGAAATATATTCTCTATCTACTGATTATTAGTAATTGCTATTATGAACTTACAGCTTGACGCATTTTGAATAGGTTCATTGCGGAAGCCAGCAGGCCCATAAAGTGTTTGGTCTCTAGGTTTCAGCCACTTCTAGGGAATGATAGCCAAAAATACTTCTTCTTTATTCCGTATTTTCATTTCTTTATTGTTGCACCATTCAATAAAACGCGTGTATAGTTTCTTATACCTTTCTTAAGACTTCGTTGGCAATAACGCATCTGTATCGCATCCCTATAGCTGGTAGTTTATCACATTGTCATTGTGGCAATTCCACTAAATCGAAAATGACAGTAACGCTGTGTCTGTCACTTCGACAATTACAAACTCATTTGAGGTTTGATTGGCATGACAACAATAATCGTTTTCCATCAAATCAATCCAAATCTATAGGGGAATTTGTATAATAATCAATTTTATTTTCTGATACCTATATCTTAATTTTCACAATAAATAGTGTAATTTGATGGATGATTCTGAACATACATACTTAATACTGCAACAAACAAACTCAAACTCAATTCAAGGATTTCATAGAGACCTGGCAACAGCGGCGTGCTTTCCAACCAATCAAATTGCAAGGAGGCACTGTCATCACAGCTCGGTAGCGTTTGAATTCACTATTGAAATAGCATTTTCAATATTACATAATTCATTTGTTCGATTTTCTCAATATGTGGTCAGGTTAACGTTGTTGTCTTCCTTCCATATCATAATAGCGAAAAAGGGTGAAATACTGGAAAGGCCCATTCCCAATTATGAGTCACCAACAGGAGCGTCGCCAGGAAATATTCCAAGGGGGTACCCGAATTGTACCAAGGCAATGATCTGTATAACTCAGAAACGAACAAAAAATGCGCCGCAGGTGAATTAGTTCATCAAGGTCAAATGCTTTCAAATGAAAACTTGTTTTTTCACAAGTACCACAAGCCACAAGTGCGTTATGTGATAAAAAATAATCACCCAAAATTATAGAAACTTTTTCTTATACACAAATGATGAATTCGGATTATTTTCATTCATCAGAATTTATACTCAATGCTATACTGAAAACTTGATATTGGTATACAACTATGCTCGTTGAATAACAAATTTCGAACATAAATTCAGTTGAAAAATCTACTTGGCTGTGAAGATGAAAAAAAACACCTATTTTTTGTTAGGTGTCTCTGTTACGTAAATTTAGTGCTGATACGCCACTGGCGAACTTTCAGTGTCCTGTCAACCGAGGTGACGATGACATAATGATGACCTTATCTGCAGGGAACCGTTAACATGGCTGTAGCCACATGCAGAAAAAAAGGCGAAATTGTGAATCCAAAATCCAGACATTATTCAGTACCAATTCGGATTAGGCCGAGTTCTGATCTTCAGTTGATTGCTCATTTAACTGTATTCTATAATTCATTATTCTTATTCCTTTTGTGTAATTTCGACGAATATACATATTGTTCAAAAGTTACGCGTTGTTCATCAGTGTGTATACTTCAAATCCTAGACAAGAAAGTGTATTACCAGAATCAGTACCCTATTAAAATACAGTTCACTAAAACCATCTACCGAAACAACGAAACGAAATAACAGTCTCTTTGTTGAAAAAGTTGTTCAAAATAACATCTAACCAAAAGAGCAAATTTCAAAATTTTGATTGATGAATTATTATAGTGGCTATGGTTTTACGAACCACAAGTAGTTAATAAAGTGAAAAAACTACCTTGGCATTGAACATTGAAATATCAGTTCACGACTTCAAAAGGAGTAAGTAATGGTATATTGTTCAACGAGCACGGAATGATAGTGATTTCCTACGAGAATGAAGTTTACAGCATGAGCCATAGGCGAGTAGGAAATTAGCATTCCGTGCAAGTTATACACTATAGTTTTTCTACGGCTATAATAGATTTCTTCGTCTTGAAGCCATTTGATTTCCTGTCAAGTATTGCTCATCTATTAGACAGAGCTATCATTGTTTGAAATTTGACATTCCCTGGGCTATGAGATTTTTCTGAAATAATAACACAATGGAGTCATTGTGATATCAGATACGGAAATAAAATTGATGACAAACAAAGTACATCATTGATGTATCGAACACAATAAAACAAGAGCAATTTTGTGTTATAGCCGTAGAAAATAGTGGGTTCTACGTTTAGTCACGTTTAGTAGTAGAAGTTATGATTCAATATTGTTCGTGTATCTATTACCAAGAAAAGAAGTTGAATTCTGTTGAATATCGAAACAATCATTTCAAATATTTTTGATAATAAAATAAATAGTAAACTGAAGTCGAACAGAAGCGGAATACATACACGCCCGGAGCTACTTTTTTCCAAATGAATTGCCAGTGTTTACCCTCTACTTTATTTCATTAATACGGGGACTGTTCGGTAAATACGCCAGATATCCTATTGAATAAAACCAAACAAACACACGGTCTATATTGGATAGGGTTCTGCTTTTGCATACTTGAAGCCTCACAATAAAATATATGATTATTGTTTTCTGTAGTATAATATCTATTGGCCGACTTAACTCCCCTCTATGTCAATATAGTGTGTGATTTTATTATTGCGTATAGTGGTTCTCCATTTGCACTGGTGCAATTTTCATTGCTTTTTTTTGTAAAATTGATGCAAAGTCAGTTGAACAGACCATCAAATGAATGTCGGGATGCGCTGCCGTACTCTTTGAACTTTCAAAGGGACCGACGGCTTGCGGTGATGTGTTTTTCCAACTGCCTTTGCATAAACTATAACAACTGAGTATCTCGTTAGGACGTTTACGACATACGTTCATGGATTTTTTTTAATGGGTCGAAGAATTGCCCCCTCGAATAGGTATATTAGCATGTCATTATTCAAAACGAGATCAGCCAGTATCGTACCGTAAGAATCAATCAGTTCACCTATTCTGATTCTTAAATTTTTTTTCAAAATGACATTAAGGGTTTTTAATGACACTTAACAGGTAAAAGAGGTGTACTTTTTCTTAGAGTCACTGGATGTTATTAGTTTGATAAGAGTTCGGACACAGAAATGACAACGGTTAGGGTTTTTGCATATTTAGATTTATTAAGTTACACACCTTGCATTGTGACAAGAGTACCATAGTCGTCCTGCGCTTTTTCATTCAAAACTGTTGAAATTTGACAATTCATTTTATAAACGTCAGAATTGAAATAAAATTTCATGATTATACATTCGAGATGATAAATTAGCTATGGAAATCACTTGCTGTGTAATAAATTGTGCCAATTCTGAAAAAAATGGATATCATTTATTCAATTTATGGAAGGAAGATATGAAATGGCCTGGGTGCAAAATCAATTTGAAGACGAGCGAAATTTGTGAGGTACTCATTAAAATTCACTTCATATAACAGCATCTGATTAGAATGAAACTATATTTTAGGCCCATTTTCAAACAGATGATTTCAAAATCTGTCTGAGAGAATCTGATGCTGTTTCATCAATTAACAAAGCAGACGATTTCAAGAACAAAATTCCATTATTATCATCACACAAAATACAAAACAAAATAATCATGGAGAAAGAGGACATTATCGCAAAATTACGTAATGAAATTGAGAATTTGAAAACGAAACTGAGAAAAGCAAGTAAACTACAAAGTGATATATTATTGAATGGCGTTTTTGGTGCCGAGCAAATTCAAAATTCAACAGTGAAAAGTGAATAGTTATTTATGAATCAAGGGCCTAATTAACGCTAGAGGTTATCGTTTTGGAGATATTTTTTATATCGATCCATGTTACTCAGCTCCTAGGGCGCTGAATGAAGTAGTTGAGAACTTTACAAAACCAAGTATTTTGTAGGTCTAGTCAAAATAAACTACTTTTTTTCTATCAAATGTTTCTCGAAAAATGATTTGTTCTCTGTATTTCAACACCCTGATGCCTGATGTATCTCTGAAATGAAGCAATTCCGGACACAAGCTTATATAGACTTTATTTCTTATAATTGTCTCAGGAATACTTCACTTGAAAGTACTTATGTTTTTTTTTTTTTATATATCGATTGGAGCGCACGAAAGGGAATCCCTATAATGTTCAAAGAACATCGTGCGTTCCTAGGGAGGATAGGGACAGGAGGTAGGTATTGAAATTTTTTTTGAATTTTTGGCAATGAATTCCAGAGCCTAGCCGTTCTATGGATGAAGGAGTCTTGATAAAGTGCTGTTCGACATCTTTCGAGGTTGACGACGAAAGGATGTGCTGACTGGGCTTGTCTAGTTCGTCTGATTGGTATTGCTAGTGAAGGGATGATTGCAGAGATTTCCGAAGAACATTTCCCGTGGAAGTATCGACAGAAAAGTGAGAATACCTACCTTTAATTTGATATTAATAACTTTATGTTTTATACTTATCAGTGGAGTACAGTTTTACATACAATAAGGAATTATAGCTATAAGTTCATCCATATGTGTATATTTTATAATATTAAAATGTTGTTACATGCATTCTTTTCATTTATATAACAGTTGTTCTGCTAGAAGTGTATCACTATAAATTGTAGTGGGTGTTTGTACCTTATACCCATTGTCCATCTACTGCTATGATTGATTTGACAGAAAATATAACCTCTAAAATCGTATTTGACAGTCAGGCGCTACTAGGGAAATTGAAAAGACAAAGAGCAGAATATATGTCTTATTCTTTTATTCACATAAACCATTATATTATAGAAAATAGAAAAGGACAAGAGTTCAGCTGTGTCCGAACTCTTATCAAACTAATACCATCCAGTGACTCTACTTTTTCTGGCTATGTAACGTTCCAAGAAATAATTGAAATCAAATTGGTAATCAAAATTAACAATGACTGCGTGATACTTAAACGAATTTGGAGAAAAAAATTATGAAGTCAGAAATTCAATGCTTTGGCTGGATTCCTAGCCCCGGCTACGCCTTGGCTATGAAACACCAGCCGCGGCATTAAATGTGGTGCTTTTCTGCCTAGTACAACAAATAACTATTCTTTTCTAATATATACACACTTCAACAGAAACGTTAAAAAATGTTTCATAGTACTAATTAACAAGATATGTCCCAATTATACTCGTGGCAGTAGTGGCGTAAAAAAAAATGTAATTGATATTGGGAAAAGACAATACATCTGTCAAAGCAATAACACAAAATGCCTCACCCTTCCCGAGTATTATTCATCATTCAATACATAAAATTGTATCTAAGAACAGGATAATCAATACCTAACTCATATGAGTAAAATAAATTGGCTGTATCACCTAATCCAAGTAGAAACAAGTATGTTTGATTTTATAAGATGACACTCTAGGTACGGTGCACATCAAAGCAGAGATGTTTATATTGAAGCATTACGGCTAGGCAGTTTCATCTCTATCTTATTTGTTTGTTAGGTACTTCAAATACTTCAATTCCCAACAGCACGTCAAACAAGCAGCAAACAATCGATATCTGGTTTCAAATAAATTGCATCATATCTGAAAAATTTCTAATGCATTTTAGCATTTCTTAAAATATTCGAATAATCTAAAGAAATTATACTCTTGATCGTGGACAAATTCCTAATTTCAATGATTCCAGCATTATCAATGCGAATTTAATAATCCCAATTTAGATGTTATGGAACAAAAATCTGGAAAATAAATAAACATGCTAAAACCATTCCCTAAATTATATAACAGGAAATGCCCGCAGTAGGCAGTTAACAAATTCATTGCTAATTAAATCAGCGAACGATATATGTTTGAATGTTTGATTTGTTTTTGATTACCTTGCATACTGGTAATTGATATACGTTGGCATTAGGATTGTTTACCAGCGTTTTTATGAAGTACGACAATCGATGTGGATTTCACTGCGTTAACAAATTTAAAATCTGCCAATCAGAATATGCACAAAAAATCTAGGTATATCGTATCGTATATCGTATCCAAACATGCCACAAAAAGTGTCACTTCACCTTCTTGAAATATTTAACGGCAATGTGCTTCTTTGCACATTCTATAACGTATTGAGCGGTGGTTATAAGCGTAGTAAAGTTTTGTGTGACTGGAAAAAACGGTCTGAAACAGACAGGCAAACATGAGAAACAAGAGTGATCCTTTTTTTGAAGCACTGGACCCTAAAGACTGACTCAACCTGTATACCATCATTATTGACCGATTCATGTAATTTCGAGTAATTATGCATCACATTCAACAAACGGCCGTCTATTTGTTTTGAACGTTTAATTTATATTGCGACTCCTCGCGATATATAAATTAATTAAGAGACTTGTGCAAATATTAAAATACATCGAGTACTTTTCATCTCTCATCTTCCGAAGGCCCTCTCCAAGCTACGTTACGTCTGCTATTTTTAATGTTGGTAATTAATTCGTAACCACTTAATTAACGGCGCTTTTCGACGTCTATTCAGGGCAAGTTTGATTTTTCCTGACTATATCAGTGGAAATGTACCAATAGTAGTGGAGTAAAAAGTAGAGCGGCAGAGGCAGGAGTATTTGAATTTTTATTATTATTCTTATTATTAACTGACCATAAGGGCAGAGGCAGAGCCTATTATGCCCAGAAGTATAACATTACAGTACAAAGTGAGTGATATATCGTAAAAACATAAGAATCGAAAATATCGACAATAAGGGAAATCAGCACAATAGGTACATCAATAAGAAATTAGATCACTGGAACGCGTCGAAACCATTTTTGAAACTGAATGCTTGGAGCTGTCACAACCGAGGTCACAACGGCCTCTGGGAGCGAATTCCATAGCCCAAATACTTTTTTCTGCAACCGACACAAAAGTCGTCCATTTTGATACCAAAATTAGCTCTTGAATTGACGTTTCTATTACTGACACAGAAATAGGTATGTTGCTAGGCAACATATTTAGTTCCTAGGAGCTAAAAAGTTGAATTTTAGTTCCTAGGAGCTAAAGTTGAACTTTAGCTCCTAGGAACTAAAAAGGATCTACTGGACGTCATCAAGAATAAACAACATTGTGACGGTTGGTTATTTGGGTTGAGACGCATAACTGATTTGTTTCCGATTTCAGCAGATTTGGTATTTCATACCTATGCTGGAGATATATATACACCTTATTATATTTCAGTATTGGGATTATAAACATCTCAGTTAAGTATTTTTGTTTTGATCAGGGAAGCCCTCATGATTCGAATACTTGCTTGATCTGTATTTCATTCGTTATTCTCGGGATGGATAACTTGTTTTTGAATAATCACGGCAAGCAATAGTTTTTTTTTGGTCTCAAACAACGATATTGTTTAGCTTCATTTGATTATCAAGTCGAACACAGTGTAGTATGCCAGTATGGAGAGGAATAAATAATCACTATTATCATTATCATTGTTGATATGCTCACTAACCTAACATTTTCCACGTCTTGTTCCTATAGCTGGCACTGGCGCGGTATTTGCCATTAGAGCACCTGGTCCATACACGAGTATGTCACTCTGTGGTTGATCTATATTGAAACTACAATTCGAACATCCTAGACAACCTAACTTGATGTTAATGCAGGTAGAATATTTTCACCACATGCATTATTTGTCAATATTTGTTGCATTGCATACATATGGCACGGCATTGGTGGTTACTTCACATGTTTATTTGAGTTAATTGTTTCGGTTGCAAAAAAAACTCGCAAATTTTGCTTTCGCTCGGCCTCGCTGAACGCTCCGCCTCGCAAATGCAAAATTCGCTTGTCAAACAAAGTGTCACTTTTGATCCTAATGAAACAATCTACTATATTGGCGAAAAAACTTTGCCTGACGGTGGACTTGAAGTTTTCGCGTTTAAGCTTCATTGTATGTCATCTCAGTCTGGGGTCCGTGTTCAGCTCAAAAATATGCTGCATATCGATGGGAAATGTGTCGTGCAGTATGCTGGTAGATCAGAATAGCATCTCCTCTGGCTCTTCTGTCTTTGAGACATGGAATCTTCAATCGGGTTAATATATCTTCAAAGGATAAGTGCCTGAGTGAGGGTACCATTCGGGTTGCCAGACGTTGGGTTCTCTCTAAGAGTTGTATGTCTTTCACTAGGTGTGGAGACCAGATTTGAACACCATACTCTAGTAGAGGACGTATATACGACTTGTATAGTTGACCAAATAGTTGTGGACTAGGATTGGTGAAACACTTGCGCAGTAGAAAGATGCGACTGTTTGCTTTGTGTACAATATCTGTTACTCTACTCTCGAGTGTCGAACGAAATAATATGTCGTATGCGACATATGTCGATAAAAATTGTCGCACAACGTTTAAGTGTGGTATTCTCGATTGCTTTCGACTTCAAACTCGCATGAGACGAGTTTTGTCGAATAATAATGGCAGTGGAGAGAAAAAAGTTATTGTGCTTTATCTCAAAAGGAAACACTAAACTCGATGAAAGAAAAATAAAATGAGCCACTTTTATCTGGCAAAATACATGCAGAAGACTCATGTCCCTGTACCACAAATGGTTCTAGCACTCGCTAGCAGTGCAATGGAATCTCACTTACCTAAATGTTTTTATATATTTAATGTCCGATAAAAATCTGAACGCATTCTTATACACGTTCTCTCGTGGCCGTTGATGATTTTCTTGATTTTCCAAATATTCAATTTATATTAATGAAGCTGCCATTCTCAAAAAAACAAGTGAAGAAATCAGTCAAATATTCAATCTCGCATTCGACATCAAAATGTCGACTGCTATTAAGACCACTGTCTATTGAACATTTTCGAATGCATCATTCGGATGAGCACTCACGTTTTTTGTTCGACAATGTTCTATCTCGCATGCGACAAAATATCTCAACATATGAGAATAGGGTCCCGCGAGAGTTTTTTGTTGATGGTGATACCTAGATCACGTTGCTCGTCGACGAACGGCACTGTATTGTTGAATAAACGGTAGTTCTGGAATGGATTGTTATTGCCAAGATGTAGTACACAACATTTGATGTCATTTTGAATAAATAAATTATCTCAATGTTAATTCAACACCTTGTATAACAGCTTCAATTTCAAAGTCGACCTTGAACTCGTAAGAAATTTCGCCTACGCCGCATCTTCAATTTACTTTATCGCCCTGGCCCTGGACCTGCTGCTGGATCCGCGCCTGTATTTTTTCAAAAAGGGGGATTTTGAAAGTATGTTGGGCAACACTTGATTCGTCAAACAACTTAGGAATTCTTTGCCAATAGGAGTATCCCCAAGAACTTATATACTCCAGAAATTCGATAAAAAAATACATCACCTATCTCTTCTCCCTATCTTCCCTAGGTATGTTCCACGAACATTATAAGAACTTCCTTTCGTGTGCTCCAAGAGATAAAAAAATATTTTTATCTGGAGTGGGCAATATGTTCTTCAAATCTTGTGCATATGTTTCGAGGTGTTTGCCTTATATATTCTATTATATAGTCATTACAACCTATTTCATAAATACCTGACTCATCTTTCGGATTGCAGACAAGTTTATGAATGATAACTTTTGCAGTGAATACGTTTACTTCACTTCATTCTAATAAAAATTGATTGATTATTCAAGGTGATTACACTTTTGATGACCATATGATGGGTACTGCTTTTTATCTCTTGGAGTGCACGAAAGGAAATTCCTATGATGATCGTAGAACATCGTGCGTACCTAGGGAGAAAAGGGTGAGGAGGTAGGGGTTGGATTTTTTTCATTGGCGAAAAATTCCAAAGCTTTGCCGCTCCATAGACGGACGAGTTTTGGTAAGGTGTTATTCGACATATCTCGAAGTGGGACAACGGAAGGATGTGCTGACCGGGCCTGTCAAGTCCGTCTGAGTGGTATTGCTAGTGCTGGAATGATAGTAGAGATTTATGAGGAACATTTCCCGTGGAAGAATACATAGAAAAGTGAAAGGACGCCGACTTTTCTACGGTGTTTCGATGAAATCAATGTATTAGTGACTGTGGCATCACCCACCAGGTGGATGGTTCTTTTCTGGATGGAATCTAAGAGCATCAGCGTATGTTTGGGTGCTGAACCCTATATGTGAGAACAGTATTTTGAAACTTGCCGTATCTGTGCTTTGTAGATCATAAGAAACTTTTGAGTTGTAAAGTAGATTTTCGCACGGAATAAGAAACGGAGTTTTTGTGAAGGAGTTTCCGCGATGGATCGGAGATGATTTTCCCATAAAAGAGTTTTGTAAAGTAGATTTACCTACATTTGAAATAAGTTTTTTATAGTCAATGTCCGTCTACTCCTATGTACAATGAAACAGTACCTACAATTACAAATAATTTGGACAAACATTTAAATGAACTTTGAGTCTATCTGATGCACCGAATTGAAAAAAAAAATAGACCGTAGTATGGATATATAAAATACCTCTCTAACAAGGTGTAACTTGACCCTTTATAGCATTTAAATTTTTGGAAGGGGTTGGAGGAGGGCAGGAGGTTGACAGGTGGTTGAGAAAATTTACGAACGAAAAAAATGGTTTTCGAAAATAACAATCGACTTGTCCCAGGATTTTTCAAAATATCTTTCTGTTATGAAGATACGGATTTAATTCCATCATATGTTTACTCACTGCATATGAGTTTACAAGACTTCAACGGCAATATCAAATATTTTTAATTTTGGTACAAATTTTGAGTAATGAGGAGAAAATAGCATTTTTCAATACACCACTGACCAGATTACAATACATGTCTCAATTATCTTATTCATTGATCAACTTTCCGCTTCTTGAGTACCTACTTGATGCTGAACTCAGAAAGTTTGCTATTTAACAAAACAACCTATTTTTCATACTAGTATCATTTGGTATTATTTAATCCAATGAATTATTTGCAATGTATGATGTTTACCAATAACCATAATTTCGATTCAAACTAATAACTATTTAGATTGGTAAATACTATCTTCAATAACGATAATAATTCTAATTGAATTTTGAATATACAGAGAATTGTAATCAAAATGAAACGCATGCAGCAGCTTTATTGGAAGCAAATAAAATATCAATTTGATTGTAATACAATCATTTATAATTCCACATTATTAATAATTCGTTGAGCTGTACATGCAAAACAGAATTTGACGAATGGAAACGGGAAAATTAATACGGTTCAGAACACTATAATAGAAGTAATAATGAAATTGTTGATATTATCGAGACCAATAACTTTATATTATCTTGAATTTTTAATGTAAATCGCCTCCATTTGGGGAATAATACACACGATACCGGAAAATGACTTATAATAAAAATATTATTTGTCTAACATGTTCATCGAATTCAATTTCGATAAGTATCGGTAGTTATTTCTAGAGATGTGGAAAGGTATTTTGAGGGCAATAAAAACTACGTTTCATTTAATTGAGGAGAGCAAATTTTTCGGCAGAAAATAAATAGTTTACAAAATAGTTCAGCCATTTCGGTTTCGTAGACAAACTAAGTGTTCATCCAGATGACTCGAACATTTACTTGAATTGAAAAGATAAATTATGAACATGAAAAAATGGATATATACAGAGTGAGTCATCAGTGTGGCAAAGTGAGCACAAATATTTCAGAGATGATCTAGGATCATGGGCAGCACATTTCCAAATTATTTTGCTTCATACAGGGTGACTCAGAAATGCGTGGCGTATCAAAGTTATACTTTTTCTAATGGGACACCCTGTATTTCATTGCATTTTCGCATTCTCCTTTGTGAGCTGATTTCATCAATGTATCACACTTGGGGTCTAGCGAGAATGATTACAGAGATATAGGGTGTTCAAAATCGAGATTTTTCAACTTTAGGATTTTTTTGAGTCGAAACTATTCATTATTGGTCAAAACGGCTTTCATGTCGCTATCCCAACTTTTGATTTACTATCTACTGACAAGCGATAGCTTGATACAAGAATCACACAGAGAATAAAAAAGTTGTTATTGCAATAGTTCAATCTAAAAAAAATATGAAACTCAGAAAAACCGGTGGCGTACAAATATCACTACCAGTCATTCTTTGCATGAATGAATGAAAATCAATCAATTAATCAATTATTATTATTATTAGAACACCACGACGATAGTATTTTCCGATATTACAGTAGAGTAACTTCTCCAAATGAAAAGTAACTAAAATAAACTTGCATTAATTTCACTTAGGATTTCCATCAAGTAACGGCCGAGTATTTTCAAAATAACAAATTATATCTCGTCAAGAATCTTCCTGTAGGTATTTTGCATGATTTCATGCTATCATCAACCGATCCCTCCATATTTTTCATTCTTCTACCTTTCGATAAGAAATAATTGAAAGCGGTAAATGAAATCGTTTCAAACAGGCATCAGGCACGACGATCCCGAACAATCAGTGTCGAAAAATCCCAGAGGAAATACGATATAAATGTTCGAAATTCGTGCGGAAAATCTTTCCATTATACGTCACCACTATCAAGCGCTCTAACAAGCTCCGTCATGTTTGAAGGGATGATCTCTGGGGGTTTCAAAGTGGGAGGTGGGGGAGTTGGGACGATACGGACATTGTTCGCCTCCTCACGTTGCTCCCATTGTACTCTTTTATTGAATGTCAATCTTGAGATAATTGGAATGTTGTCTTTGCAACGTAAATTTGCTGAATTGTGTGGTTATAGCCCCGGTTTTAGAGTCCTTTTTTTGAGAAAAAAATACAAATTATTGAGATATGAGTTTTTCTTCCTTCAAACTCAGGGCGTGAAAAGAAAATTCTGAATTGATTGGAAATGAAAGTATTGAAAAGGAATATTCTCAGATAGACAGGGTGGCCCACGAGGTTTCGGCCAGTCGATATCTCGAAAACTATTTGAACTACACTTTTGAATTTTTGTGGTTCTGAACAATGGAATGCGGTGACCATTTTTGGTATAAGAGGGTTTTATTGCAACATCGCATTTCCAATCACGTGATATCAACTTCAAAATTTTAAATGGAACACCCTGTATATTATTGCATTTTTGTGAAGACCTTTCTTATGCAAATACTACGATACCATCATTGTCAGGGTTTTCATGTGAAACGGTCAAATAAATGGAAAATTTATTAAAGAACAACAGTATAATTAGGAAACGAAACAAAATAAGTAGAAAAAGCATAACAGTTGATGCTCAAATTGATGTCCATCTTCAGTAACGCAATGCTCAAATCTTCTTAAAAGATTTCCAGTGCATGCTGCTCTAATCATTTCAGGTGTAACAGTTTGGCACGATGCTCTGGTTTTGTTTTGCAAATCATCTAAATTTGTAGGCTGTGTAGAATAAACCAAACCTTTCAAATATCCCCAGAGGAAAAAGTCTAAAGGTGTCATATCTGGGGAACGAGCCGGCCAATTTAATGTACCATTTCGCCCAATCCATTTTTCATGGAAAGTATTATTAAAGATATGTCGTAACTTGCCGGGCATAGTGAGGAGGTGCACATGAGGTGCACTATCCTGCTGCCACCACATCGTATCTCTTTCGTTCAAGGGAATATCTTCAAGTAAAGCGTGAAGCATATTCTGGAGAATATCTAAATACCTTTCGCCGGTCAAAGTTTCTTGATACAAATACGGCCCAATCAAGCGGCCGTTGAATAAACCGCACCAGTCTGGAAATTAGTTTCTCGCATCCATTTCGGATTTTCAGCCGACCAGTAGTGACAATTGTGTCGATTAACAGTACCGTTGTTGTGAAATCGACTTTCATCAGTCCACAATATTTTATCTAAAAATAATGGGTCATATGCGAGTTTTACTGTCATTTCAGCTATAAAAATTAGTCTTCTTTCAGGGTCTGCAGGGTTCAAACCTTGTGTTAAATGTATTTTGTAAGGATGATAATTATGATTCTTTAATACTCTCTGGATTGTAGTTCTACTTACTCCACATTCTTGCTCAAGACATCTAGTTGAGATATGTGGGTGTACTTGAACATAAGCCATAATATTAATCACGTTATCCTCTGTTTGAATAGGCTTTCTGCGTGGAATTTGCTGTTTTCCACTAGGAAAAGAACCATTTCTTAATTTCTGTTCCACATAAGCGAAAGTATTTTTACTTGGAGTTGTTCGGTCGGGAAAACGTTTTCTGTACAAGTTTCGAGCACGCCTACTATTTTTTCGACACTCGCCGTACTTGTACACAAAGCCAATCTACTGATACTGATTGACAGCCCTTGATAAGTGCGATGTATTTCTGTTGCTAGGATACTTTTTCTCTTCCTAAGCTATCACGTTTTTTGAATAAAAATACAGAAATGTTCATAAAAACCTCTTTATCTTAACTGTAGTGCCGAAAAATCGCTGACAATTATGGTATCTTAGAATTTGTATTAGAAAGGACTTCATGAAAATGCAATAATATACATGGTGTTCCATTTGAAATTTTGAAGTTGATGTCACGTGATCGGAAATGCGATGTTGCAATAAAACCTTCTTATATAAAAAATGAACACCACATTCCACTGTTCAAAACCACCAAATTTCAAAATTATAGTTCAAATAGTTTCCGAGATATCGACTGGCCAAAACCTCGTGGGCCACCCTGTATATGAGAAAAATTATATATACAGAAACCACTTTCTTGGCTATATGACACGACGAACATTGAATTATCTATTGAACACACAAGAAAATAAAATCTTCTGAAGTTGAGAATTTGCATTCCCCTTCAGATAAAAATATTCATGCACATGATATCATTCTGAATATCAGTCATTTGTCAATTGCTTCTGATTCATTGTCAATTGACCATTGTCAATTTTGACCTCAATAAAAGTTTTTCCACAATTTCTCACTAAATTCTAGCATGCCCTGTGTTTTGGCATTCTAATATGATAAAAATAAATTCCATTTTGCTGTTGCAGTATTAATTGGATCTCAAATCGATTGTTTCAATGTATTACAACTTTCTAATGTGTCTTGTGTATCAACTATCAACAATTTACTATTTTTCAACGACCATTCTCACTGACATTGTAAGTATTTTACCTAATAATTGTATCAATCAATTCATAAAAAAAGTTGTTTACAAAATTTTGTAGCTCCCTGATGATGAGAATATTGATTGTCGAAATATTGGAAATATAATGTTACAAGAGTACACCTTCGTTTTGCTGCAGTCCCAAATAATTTGAGAGCTTTGTAACCAACTAGTCCTGGCATATAGCCAGGAAAGTAGTTGTTTTTTGTTGAATGAACCGAGGAAGGATTGATATTTTCATCACATAGAGAATGCGAATTCTCATACAGGTATTGAATGTCAACAAATAATTCTCAGATGCCTGTTCGTTATAGTTTTAGTTATATTATAGAGAGATGAAAATTGTGTATCTGTATATCATGAAAAATGGCTGAAAGAATAACTCGACTTCAGGTTACTGAGGAGGGTTTGATATCCGAAATGAGTTCATTCGAATGAAGTCATATATATAACCTGTTTGTGAGATTCCCATATCACTGATACGAATGATTTTTTTTCAAGTTTCAAGCTCATGATCAGAGTTTATACAAGAATACTTCTTTTATACATTTCATTCTTCATTTCAATACCTAACATATTGGTGAGTTATATTTTAATATCATAATACATCATATTATTTATTCGATTGGAGGAAGAATGTCAATTCTCAATTTCAGAGGATTTTTTATTTTTCATGCTCTCCTTTTGGATGTTCAACAGATATAATTCAATATTCGACGTGGCAAATAGCCAGGAAAGTTATCTGAAGGATAATGCAAATTATCTACTTCAGAAGATTTTGTTTTCAAATTCTTATCGTGCGTGTTTCATTAATTATATTAAAATGTTCTTCGTGGCATAGATTGAAGTTTCATCTATGCCACGAAGAATTAATATTTCATCACATGGACAATGCGAATTCTCAATGTATTTCTTTATATATACAGGGTGTTCTTTAATGATATGCTAATATTCAAGGGGCCGATTCGTCGACCCATTTCAAGAATAAAACTTCATATGAACATATGTCGTAAACGTCCTAACTTTTGAGAAACAGGGTGTCAATGATGAAAATATGCATAATTATTTTTTTGTCCACCCTGTATAGCTTCTCGTGATGACAAAATGCAGTCTGCTATGTGACTGAATCGGTATACGAATTTCAAAATGTTACATACGGTGGTTATCCAGTAATGGATGTTCTGAAAGGAGTACTCAAACATCAAAATTTGTAGTCTGGTCTCGTGAAAACGAAGCGTTCTATCAAATATCAACAAGAGGATATTTTTTGTACATAACTAAATAGCCTTTTATAGCATCGTATGAAGTTTGAAAATTTTTCGTCGTTGCTCACTTTTAAGTAACGTAACGTTACCACTGTCAATAAGATGTATACTATACAGTCTGTCCAAGATAAGGTTGAACAGCATGGGGATCTCGGAAACGGTAGGAGATACGGAGTCGTTTAAATAGGGAAAAAGTTGCGCATTCGGAGGCTCATATCAAGAGCCTTCGAAAATTTTCAAAATTATTTTTAGTTTTCGAGTTATATCGAAAAAAGTGAATTTTTTGAATATATTTTTTTTTCTCCGTTATTATTAGATATACAGAAGAACTGAAAATACTTCTTCATAGCAACTTTTGATGAAGTTTAACGTGGTGATACCGATTTTTTCATGCGACGTTTTGTATCCGTATAACCATCATCAACTTTTGTTTTTCAAAAACGGTCCTGATAATTTTTTCACAGATTCTGAAAGGTTTTTTCATTCTGAATTCAACCATGTATTATACAAGGTGATTCGAATGTGTTTTGACCTATTTCTATCCATCATCAATGTTTTTTCGAACTTCCAAAGGAAAAAAGCCATCAGTTCCACTCATTTCTGATCATACAGTGTCAACTTGATGGATTAGTTATTCAATACCTACTGAAAAGTAAATAAAAAATATTTCACTACATCATTCGATCAATGCAGGGCTTAAAATTGTTGATGAATTCTTACACGAATTACTTTATCAACTTAACTTTGACAATACCTACAGAGACATTAATAACAAATGTTCAAAATGATAACCATTATTTTCTGAACAAAGATATCCTCTTCTCACAGTTGCTTCTAAGACATTGCTTAGCATTTCTGGGGTTATTCTATTGAATGCTTCGAAGACACTGTCCCTTAGTTCTTCTTCATTATCAAAGTTATTTGCGTATACAAAGTTTGATATATTCCCTAAGAAAAAATCCAGCTGTGTCAAATCAGGTGACCGCGCCGGCCAAGGGACTGTAGAATGAGTACCAATTCATTTTTCTGGATAAAAACGCACGGACTTCTCCGGAATTATGTACCGGCGTACCATCTTGTTGAAACTAACAGTTCTGAACTTCCGCAATCGGTAAATCATCTAGAGCTTCCTCAAGATGATTCTCAAGCAAATTTCTAAAACGTTCGGAAGTCTGTGTTTCATAGTAAATAATTCGTGTACCAAATATTGCAACCCACATATTGAAGCCGAAACGGTGTTGGTGTCTCACTGTAATGTATAAATGTTCAATTTCTCGTAAACAATAATATGTATTTTTTTCTATCGAAGATACCATGATTAGTGACCATGCTTTCATCAGTCCAGATGATTGTTCGAGGGAAATCTGCAAAATTTTGACATTTCCTGGTATACCACTCATAGAATGTCCTGCGCCTTTCGTCATCGCTTGGTTTTAGCGCTTGACATATTCGGAATTTGTATGGATGGAATTTTTGTTTCCGCAAAATGAAATGGGTTGTTGATTGAAACCAGTTGATGAGGTATTAGTGTGTTGATTTCCTTCAAAATAAGTGGATCTGATGGCATTTCCCCTTTGGAATTTCGAAAAAACATTGATGATGGCTAAAAGTAGGTCGAAACACACATAAACCACCTTGTATAATACATGGTTGAATTCAGAATAAAAAAAACTTTCAGAATCTGTGAAAAAATTATCAGGACCGCATTTAAAAAACAAAAGTTGATGATGGTTCCACGAATACGAAACGTCGCATAAAAAAATCAGTATTACCACGTTGGACGTCATCAAAAGTTGCAATGAAAAAGTATTCTCAGTTTTGCTGTATCTATTATAATAACGGAGAAAAAAATAAAATAGATATTCCAAAAATTCACTTTTTTCGATATAACTCAAAAACTAAATATAATTTTGAAAATTTTCGAAGGCTCTTGATATGAGCCTCCGAATGCGCAACTTTTTCCCCATTTAAACGACTTCGTATCTCCTACCGATTCCGAGATCCCCATGCTGTTCAACCTTATCTTGGACAGACTGTATTGGCTTAGTTATCATAAAAAACTGAATATTTTTCAAAACCTCATCACCCTGTATCTCAAAATTTAAGACTTTTAGGAGAGTCAGAGAATCCCCCCTCAAATATTAGCATGTCTTTAAGGAACACCCTGTATATCCATTTTTTGGTGTGCATAATTATATCCGAGAATATTCCTTTTCCCTATATTTTTAATTTTAAATTTTAAATTCATTATAATTTAGTCGATGTTGCATGAATCCACCTTCAGTCTGACCATCTGTCTGACGAAACAATGAACATCTCTATCGTAATCACCGAATTAACCCTTCACAAGTGATAGGTTCATCTGAATGCGCGGAAAACGAAGAATTTAAATGGCCGGAACGAGCGGCGGCGGCGGCATATCGGCCCGCCTCTCCCACCCCCCGAACTTGCGGGGCGAATTTATGGCTATAAAGTTCTGACATGTTATGAAGATGTCCGTCAGTCGGAAGTGAACGTTGCATTGTGTCGCGGTTTTTTTTTCTATATCGAATAAATCGTTATCGAATAAAGTTTTTCGTCAATTAATTTGAGTTTTCGGTGTTTCTGCAGGTAAAGTTTCATTCATAAGGAATAGTTTTGGTCATGAAACTTCTGATGATGCACGATTAGCAAACCACCCAATATGAGTTTTGTGAAAAACTCCTAAAGTTCTATATTTATAAAAAAAAGAATCTGTTTCTGCAGGTAAAGTTTCATTCATAAGGAATAGTTTTGTTCATGAAACATCTGATGATGCACGATTAGCAAACCACCCAATATGAGTTTTGTGAAAAACTCCTAAAGTTCTATATTTATAAAAAAAAGTTTCATTCATAAGGAATAGTTTTGTTCATGAAACTTCTGATGATGCACGATTAGCAAACCACCCAATATGAGTTTTGTGAAAAACTCCTAAAGTCCTATATTTATAAAAAAAAGTTTCATTCATAAGGAATAGTTTTGTTCATGAAACTTCTGATGATGCACGATTAGCAAACCACCCAATATGAGTTTTGTGAAAAACTCCTAAAGTTCTATATTTATAAAAAAAAAGTTTCATTCATAAGGAATAGTTTTGTTCATGAAACTTCTGATGATGCACGATTAGCAAACCACCCAATATGAGTTTTGTGAAAATCTCCTAAAGTTCTATATTTATAAAAAAAGAATCATTTTGAAGTGATTATTATTTTTTACATTGATTATCATTCAATGTTACGTCACTCTGAATAATTTTTATGTCAATTTATGAAACAAATAATAAATACACACAAAAAGTTCCGAATTCATGGCTATAAAGTGCTGACATGTTATTAAGATGTTCGTCAGCCGGATGTGGACGTCCCATTTTGACGCGTTATTTTGTTTCAAATCGCGCGTTGATATACAATTTCTGACAGTGATCAAATTGATTTTTTTTTATTTTGAAGGTAATGTTTTATTGTCTTCATGATTTGTTCTGTTCATATAACAGACCCAATGCGTTCCGAATTTAAATTTATAAAGTTTTGCTATCAAGATGTTCGTCAGCCGTATGTGAACGTTTCATTTTAGTGCGTTATTTTGTTACAACTCGAGCGAAATAATATTAATTTATGCCTTCGATCAATATTTGAAGGTACAATTCAATTTCTTCCATATTTGGTTCACTCATGACACCCAGTATGATTATCATGATCAACTTCTACTTTGAAATTTGCGTTCTATATTCATGACAAAAAAAAACTTATCAATTTGAAGTGACTCTTTTCTCTTGTTTTCATTCTTCTTGAATGTCACGTCACTTTGTACAATGTTTGTGTTAATTGAGAACATATACACACAATGCATTCCGAATTTATGGCTACAAAGTTCTGACATGTTTTGAAGATATCAGTCAGCGGGATATGAATGTTCCATTATAGAGCGTTGTTTCTATTTTAAAAACGACCGAATCGGTACCGAACAAAATTACATTTTTCTTCAACTTCTATAATCAGTGTGTTTCTGCGGGTGAGAAACAGAGATTTATTAATTTTGATCGAAATATGATGGTTGTGAATAAAATAGTATACAAACCTCGGTAGGAAGTTTAATTCCTGTCTCGAGATCATAGCTAACCTCGACGCTTTGCGTCTCGGTTGACTAATTAATCTCACGACAGGAATGAATCTCTTCCCACCTCGGTGTGTAATATACTATTTATTTATAACATTAACTGCAAATGTGGAAATTTTTCTGTTAAATATCATGCCATGGAGATGCTGCCCTCCCACGTGCACCATCTCCTCCAAACGTTCTCTGAAATTGGCAAACACGCGGTCCTAACGCAAAATGACCGACTTAACTGTCATTGAGTATACACTGAAATGTCTGCAAATCTGAATCAGTTGATGCAAAGATTTCGAGATGAAATTAGAGCAATAAAACAAATGGATTTCCACATTTTGTAGTCAATTTTATAAATAGAAAATATTTTCTACATTTAAGACTGAATGAGTCATGATTTTTTAAAATAATAATCAGCGAGCACAAAGATCCCTGGGATGTTTTGGAATATTTCGAAAATGTTGATATGAAGATATTCCTTTGAGACGCAATATGCACATTCCAAAGAGGTCTTTGAAGGACATTGAAGTATTCTTCTGCGGCATTTCTTTGTTTGCCTACTGAGGAAGTATCCCTGGGATGTTTTGGGATGTTTTAAAAATGTAGGCATCAGGATGTTTTTTTGAGACGAAATTTGCACTTCCCAAAGAGGTCTTTGAAGGATATTCGAAGTATTGTTTTTGTTCTTCTGTTGCCCCACCACAACCACGATTATGTTGTTCTTGTTCACATTCGCGTTTGCAGCGTCTCACGCTCAAGTCACGCTTCTGTCTTCATTTGACTGACTTCAACATCGAATAATAACTAAAACAAACCAAACCAAAGCTACATAAGGCTGCGTGTGAATTGATCAGTGTTTTATAAGCGGGATCTCAGTTTCTTAAGGAATTTGGTGAAGTTTATTGTGTCAGCAGACTTATTTTCTCATTTAGTTACTACTAATGATCAGCAAATGCAAGATGTCTTGTTCAGTGTTTCAATGTAAACAAGATGAAAGCACAAATTTATCGATAAACAGCTTCTTCGCAGATGCAAAACTATGCAGTGTGGCAGAGCATTTTAAAAATTGGAAAACCTATTTCCAAATACCTACTCACATGTCCGTGTGTAGCGAGCACTACTAAGAAACCGATAACTTCATATCAAGTAAATATTTTGATGTTCAATCTGTTTTAATGCATATTGCATATTGCATATTGCATTGCATAATGCAAAAGTGCATTCGCACAAAAGGCTTCAGAAAATTTCCTAAAAAATTGTTCATTTACAGCAATTTATTGTGCGCAAGACGCTTTGAAAATGTTATGTTGTGTCCATGAAAATGCTATAAAAAAACTAGGGAGAAGGCGGACATTGGCTGTTCCATAAAAGTTCTATTCATGTCGCAGGGTATAACATGAAGTTCTAGTCATGTTGTAGCCATCTAGTGGCAAAGCTCTAAGGTAGGATCAAGAGATCGCGACACACATGGTATGGCGTTGCCATCTATAGTCACACGTACAGGCCGTTACGTCTAAAGTAAACCACTCTGCTGACAGATGGCACTACCTGACATATACTTGAGTGGATTTTTCCACCGACCTATTCAACTGCTAGATCTCATAACTAAGAGATCCAGAGGATGAACAGAGTTGCCCCAATTGTCAACAGGAGCGGGACAGTATTGTTACGACCCACGAGGTCTCATCAGCCGGCTCGGTCTGCTGACAACTGGGACAACTCTACGCTTCGGGTATATCACTCATTTCGAAGACGCAGGGTATAACATGAGGGTATAACATGAAGTTCTAGTCATGTGTTTCATACATGACTTATATGACATACATGACAGTTGAATAGGTCGGTGGAAAAATCCCCTCAAGTATATGTCAGGTAGTGCCATATGTCAGCAGAGTGGTTTACTTGTAGTACCACTCTGTAGCGTATAGACGTAAGGGTCTGTAGGTGTGACTATAGATGGCAGCGTCATACAGTGTGTGTCGCGATCTCTTGATCCTACCGTAGAGCTTTGCCACTAGATGGCTACAACATGACTAGAACTTTATGTGATACCCTGCGTCTTCGAAATGGGTGATATACCCGAAGCGTAGAGTTGTCCCAGTTGTCAGCAGAACGAGAGCGGCGGATGAGACCTGGTGGGTCGAAACAGTACTGTCTCGCTCCTGTTGTCAATTGGGGCAACTCTGTTCATCCTGGATCTCTCAGTTATGAGATCTAGCAGTTGTTATTCTATTCATGTGTAAACAGAACATCGCAGTGGAGGTTCAATGTCTCTAGATCTCATACTTTTAACATATCAGAGAAGTTTTTTGGGCTCGCTGGAGGAAAAAACCTTTTCGGACAACCTGTACTATGATATACCATTTCAGGACACGATCGATACCCGCCCACGCTCCACCCCTTCACCACTACCACCCGATGTTTTCCCTCTACCGAGCCTGGCTCACGCTCGGCCCGTGCGGCGCGATGCCGCCCTTGCCGCCCCCGCCGCCCTCGCCCGCCCCTCTCAATTTGTCCACGCCCCACGGCCGGCCGCCCAGCGCGCCCGACGTCGCCCTGCGAGTGGGCCCCGGCATGACGCAGTTCTCCGCGCACAGAACCGTTTTGTCGGCGCACAGCGGATTCTTCAAGGCCGCCCTCGGCAATCATACAGGTAAGCGTGAATGAATGCAGCAACATTCAACAATGAGGTAGTTTGACTCGAACGAATTTTCATAGAATTGTTATTCGACTACCAAGTTTTATAACGTTTTCCAGTTGCCGATTTACAGACCACTAGCACAGAGCAAGTACAAATGGCACTGGCTCGGTTTTTTCAAATAGTGCCTTTGGGTACGACCATCTTGTCCTTGTTACCTTGTCAAAAAGGTCAGAATTGTTTTATCAATCAAAAAGTTAAATTATTGATGGCACATTTGGTTTCGCTGGTCCAAATAAAATGGATTCATCCACTTCTTGTGATTTCTCTGTCGGCAACAGTCTTATATGGTATTTTCTGGTAATTTTGAATTTTCGGTAAATACTGTTTCGTAACGAAGTACTCCTGTATCTCAGTCATCATTTCTTCATTATCGCTCCAGAGAGTCTATGATTTCGGAAAGTATTGGAATAAACTTCAATAACACATTCATAATCAAAACGCGCTAAGTGCCCAAAAATTTCGAGCTAGTGCAACGAGTGGAAAACGCTATTTTAGGATTCTGCTGTCTAGCATGGCTATTGCATGGTCTAGCCTCACAAAAATATTTAACTTCACTTTTATGTCAATTATTTACTATATAGGCCCCCTTTCAGACAGTAGGAGTCGATTGATCAGATCACAATCCGAAAATTAACTCAGTTGAAAAATCAAGTTAACAAAAATGTAAACAAAATACACACAATAACCACAGAAATGATTTCGCTACGATTTGCTGTCATTCCAGTATGGTGTGAATCAGGTTTAGAACCATTGTTGCCAGACACAATTTATGAAATTATGGATAAATTAAAATATCTCTAACATTTCAACAGAAATTCAAATTAGAATGATCAACCTCAAAAACGAGCTGCAAGCATGATTGTTATGCCCATGCTCATAATTTCAAAACTGTCAATTATAATGCTATTCCAATATTCATGTTTCGTCTATACTTCACATTCTATCAGGTATTCGGTAATAATTTTGAGAAGAAATCAAATTCCAACCCATTGGTTGAATACGTCATTTTGGGTATAATTACTAAACTATGATGTCAGATCAGAGTTCAGGAAGTTCATACCTTTTTCAAGCACACAGTATCACTCAAAACGCCGATATATGTTTATATGTAGATTCCACCAAGGAATCCTGAAGAGCGCATCAGACATCAACATTCCAAGATATGGATTTTTATTGTAGTTATTATAGTCTTTGTTCATGTACTCGAAAAAAACCCTATCATGTTCTCTTTCTTGGGCTTTCGAAAAATATGTCAATCTTTCAATTTACGTTCCTTTTTTTATGTTTTCGTTTTTTTTTTTCTGATAAATATGAGGAAAATCCTTTTCATGTGTAACTACTGGAATGTTGATTCAGTTGAAGGCAAAATGTGTCAAGTAAACATATGTTCATTCAATCCAATAAAGTCATAAACCAATGTTGTTCGTATGTATCCATTTTTTTCTGTTCAATATATATCTGAGAATATTCCATTTCAAGACATACTTAATCAAAAAGTATCTCAATTGAAAATATTGAACTGAATTATCGGGGCATGATTTCTGCATACAAACTTCCAAATCTCCAAATCAGACTCGTTCACGATCTCCCTACCTACATCAAGAACAAAACCAGGTTTTGATCGACACATCATCTACAGAATCATAAACCAGTCGTAAAAATAATATTTTTTTTCAGGTTCATCAATATCCGTCCCGAACGTGAACGTGGACGAATTCTCCTCCCTGTTGACGTTCATGTACACCGGATACTTGGACCTCAACGTCGCCAACATCTACAACATCCTCCTGGCCACGCACATCCTCCACATGCCCAGAGCCCTCGAGATCTGCAGGTCCTTTCTGATGCAGACTCAATCCACGGAAACGCGAACCAACGTCATCAAACCCATACCCAGCAGGAAAGAGGCTCTACCGAGCCAGGAAATATACACGCCGACCTTCAGCAGATTCCAAAAGTCAGAAGATACCCCCTTCAAAGCTGTTACCTCGGAATCGAAAGAGGTTATTGCGGAGGTAGCCTCGACTTCCAAGATAGAAAGCGAAGTCAAAAGCACGACGCCGAGGAAATCACAGAACAGCGAGAAACAGAAGCACCGCAAGCGGCAGCACCATAACGATAAAGTCGTCATAGATATCGCCTGCTGCGACGGTCCCGTCAAATTCCACAGAGTAATCAACCAAAATTACGGCATACCGCTTCCTTCAGAAACATATCAGCGAGAAGAAGTGAACAAGAACGCAGTTCTCAACAAAGTCATGAACGAAAACATCAAAGACCAACTAGACGAAAACGAGAATCGAAACAGCGAAGTATTCACCTGTCAATACTGCAACCACACCTTCAAGTCCCAGTACTGCTACCAGAAGCACGCTCGACGACACCTGAATCCGGTGTACTTGGAGGCCAAAGGAGTGGCCAAGGAAGCCAAGAGAGAAGTGAAGCTGTTGGATATGAACGTGCAGTATTATCCGTGCAAAACGTGTGGCAGCAAATTCCCGAGTTATTATTTCGTGCACAAGCATCGGAAGCTCTGTCATGCCGAAGAAATGGCAGATAATGATAATAAGAACAATGAGATGGTGGCTGAGAATGTGGAGAACACGAATAGCAGTTGTAGTGCCATCGATGTGGAGGCAGTTAATACAGATGTATAATTTAGTATCATTCAATCAACCGCGTGTTAACACGGCTCAAAATTAGGAATGTTTTGATTTCATTAGAAAATAAATTCATCAATAAGAAACAAATAACGTAATCATTTCTTTCAACAAGAAGAAGAAAAGGCTGAATATCATTAAAAATATATATTTTCGGCAACCGTCCGTGAAGTGCTCACTTTCCGGACGGTTTTTCTTCGAGAAAGTAGCATTTTTCCATTGTTGATGTCACTGTAACTCAGTGGCGGCTCCTCAGAGGAGGAAACTGAGGATGAGCCTCCTCAAGAATTTCCATACATCGAATAGTTCGATATACTTGTAAAATATAACACCGAAATAGCTAACTTACGTTTTTTTTTAAGATAGAATTAATATTTTCATCACATGGAGAATGCGAATTCTCAATGTATTTCTTTATATATATATATATCCATTTGTTTTGTGCTCATAAATATATCTGAGAATATTCCTTTTCGATAACTTACGTTCGTTTTATCGGTTTTATATCCTGATATCAAGTACTATTTGAGAATTTGGCAGTAATGCTTTTATACCTAAAAGTATTCAGAATAGAATATAAATATGCTACTTGGCAACATGCAACGGAAAGCAGCTCTGACCAAAGAAATTCGCCAGAATCGTGATTTGCGAGGGAGCACATGTGACTGAGATGATTATTAGTACTTAATAGTGTTTGCATAGATGCGCTTTTGTTTTGTCCAAACTTGACGGCAATACTCCATAAACAGTTGAAAATCGCAATATAATGTCAGACTATCAGAATTTTACTAAACACTTTCAAAAATGAACCTATATACTTACAAAATTTCTGTATTTACTTGTAATTATAAGTCATTGTTGTCATTTGCGCATCTCACGGTTTTTTTTATGAACAAGAACCTTATCAGGGTCGTCAGTCACATTCCCACTTCCCATTCAGCCTCCCCTGTTGAAGGGAGCACGAGCCGCCACTGCTGTAACTATGAAAATCTTGGTGGATATGGTTTCGATAAATGCAGATGATCATTATCATAGCAGCGAAATGACGGCTGACAGCTATTTAACATGAAATTAGAAGACATTTTGATTTTTGAAAGTTTGGTTGCAATTATCGCAATGAAATATCAGAATCAGTAGCGATAGTCAGTTTGAAAACGTCCATACGAAATTTCCAATGTAGCTGTTAGTAGGCATAGGTATTCTGTTCAACTTTCAGTATGTGATACAAATAAGAATTAAAATTTTATCCTACAAATATAATATGGAAATGTATCTCATTGATTTGTTATTTTTTTGGACCCGCAGACTTCCAGGACTCGCCTACGGCTCTGCTTAGAATTTTGTATACTCGTCCAAAGAAAAAAACAGTATTTTTCGGGTTAGTTACGTAAATTACTATCATTCTGAATTCAATTATGAACAAATAGTAGACCAAGTAAGAAACTGAAGAAGTGGAAATTGAAAATGAATACATTTGATTATAATGGTCGCTCCTATTTTTTTCAATATCGTCCGTAATTTGCCCTGAACAATCACAGAAATCATGTCAAAATAAATGGAGATTGTCCGATATCGTGGAACAGATCTACTGAAGAGTTGAATGTGCTGGATCCAATTTGGTTTTTATCATATGTTTCAGACATTGTTATTCTAAATGAAAACATAGTAAGCGAGAGGTATGTCTGTTCATTTTGAGCAAAAATTTGTCTGCCTGTCAATGGAGCTATTTCACAAAAAACATCGAGAGCTAATTTGTTTCAATAGAATATTTGTCAAAATGGAGAATTTTAGGTAGAAGTTTTCTAACATTACCACAGACAAATCAAAATTGCCATTTGATCAAGTTTTTAGTTGTTGGTATGTTATTTGTTTGATTTTGGTGTTCCATTTTGTACTTCTACAAGATGTGAAGGTATTTGAATTCTTCAACACTTCTTTCTCAACAATGACGTGAACTTGAGGAAACATGCAACGACTTCTGCCTCTGTATTTAGGAATCAACTGAAGGAGACAACTACTTAATTTGATATTTTTTCGTATTCAATATTCATGTGTTTGCAGCATGACGAATATATTTTTCATAATGATATAATATATTATAATAGTCATTCTCCCAAGAAGCTAATATTTGAAAAACATGTTTTCATCACTTGGTTGAGAGATGGATATAATGTGTACTGTTTTTGATACAATTTCGACTCATTGTATCCTGTATTCATACTTGAAACTTAGTTAATATAGGACCCAGGTTCAATCATGAAAACCTAAAACGAGTAAACATTGAAATGCTTACCTTGTGCATTGTTGGGTTCTTCATCACTAGATTCGATGTTGGCCTCTTTTTCTTTTCTTCTCTCTTTTTTCTTCTTATTTTCATTCAATGGTGCACCACTTGTCATGTTCTGATCACTGAAATGAAGATATACCATGATTGAAAGATGCAAGTATTTGCATTCATTTTATAAAAATATGGGTGATTTTTTGAAAAAAAAAAAAAACTTGGTTAATATTGTAATATAAATATTTATATGATCGTAGCCACCGTTGGAATATATTGTTGATTAGCCGCTTCCCACTCATGGAGATCGAACTATAACACATTCGGTCGCTTCAATGTCTGTAAATAATATAACCAGAGAATGGCAATTGGAAAAACTATTTCAAGGGCCACTAGGATGCTACGATTCAGTTATAGAAACCCTGAATATGTAATATGTAGAAATGAAGTCCATCTGAAATTTCTCCATTTCCCTTCATATGTAGATTATTCATAAACTTTTTTGTATCACCTGGGACTATTTTCCTAAACTGAATGACATCAACCCCTATTAAGTTCTAATCAAACACTTATCAAAAATTTGAAAAGTTCTATTTACTTTATTAAGATAATAATAGTGTACCTTCTTCAGAGCAGTTTTTTCATTTCAATGAAGTGGTATCAGTATCAATCGTCATATCTCAAAAATGGAGACCTGATAAATGAATAGTAAAATTGCTTTAAATATTCGATCATCATACCGGACTTCAAGTTGAGAGAGCAAGTAGAGAAAATGTATAGAGGACGAAGGTAGCAATGACTCCACGACTATGATTGACATTTGAAAATCAAACCTGATACTTTGCCCAAGTAGCAGAATAAGTAATTTTACTGCATGAAATATTATCAAAGGTAATACTACTACGGTCTTCAAAATGTTATCCATTATTTTGTCTTTTCCACGAATACTTGTTTATTTGGCAAACATATGAAAACAAACCAATTGATAACATCACGAGTCCTTTAGGACAACGGATTTTATATATATTCGGTTTGTTAGTATGGTTTTGCCTCGAATGAAGAATTATAAGTGATTAAAATGAAAAATTATCTGATGAAAGTTGTAGAACTAGTTGTATTTGGGAATATTATTTTCTCCACCAATTTCATAAAAAAACAATTTACTTCTTCACTAGCAAATTTTACAATTCAAATTATTTCTGCGTCCTTCTATTATGATTTCTCAAATGGTTCTAAATAGATGTGTGTATAATATAATCTTACAAAGAAATAAAACCTTATTTCTGTCATCAAGTTCAATTACGAGGAGGTAACGTTTTGTTTCCTCGCGGTTGCACGGTATGAGCGCTCTTATTGAAGCGGTGATCAAGGAGCTGACACCGTCCATGTGCGACATGATCTCTGAAGACGAGTGTACATGAGAATGATCCAAATGAACAAGATGGCAGAAACAAGTGATCCGATAAAAACGAGTTGTATTTAGAGAGATTTTTTTTTCATCAAATTTGTGAAAAAACAATGATTTTCTGTGTCTTTTGCAAGTAGTCAATTGGATTATTGAATTATGACACCTAAAATGGGGTTGTACAATCATACACACTAGTCGAATACGAATAAGATAATGCAATTCGTTGGTTGGTGGTGAAAAAAATAATCTCTATAGTAATTCGATAATTTCGCTGATGCTTCATCTCTCGTATCGTTCACTGTACGTAGACAAACAGCCTAAATAGTATAGTGCCTACGAGCCCAAAAATGGTCAGATACTTCCCCTTCTGAGTAAAAGCAAATCCTTTTGAACAGGCATAGAGTAAGTAGAAATAAAGAGATTCAGGGGCAGACCCACCCCTGAAACCCGCGGAGACACCCCCACCCCCTTCTCGAAGGGGTGGTGCGCACAGTTGCATATAAATATTATTTTCTCAAAAACGGTGAGAGATAGAGATTTGCGGTTTACGCCATTCGAAAGAAAATTGAATTTTACATCTGATAGATATTCTTTGACTGATCAAAAATCTCAATGTCAGCTCCCAATAAAAAATATATGGGAGGAGGGAGTTCTAGGCTGTCATGTTTGTCCTCATAACTATTAAACGGCTCAAAGAATCGAGAAATTGAACGAGAGAAAAAATGAAGCTTGCAGTTTTTTCTATCGAACGATATATATAAAGTTGGAGATATCTATATAGAGAAGGCATCCAGTGGCGTACGAACACATGCGCGTTTGGTAGAATAACGTGTGAAAAATGATAAAAAATACATACCTACCTGCCGTTTGTGCATGCTAAGCATGCAACGTGAGAAATGAACATTTTACTATATGAGGTGAGAGGAAGAAGTTGATTTACTCATCACACAGACTATTATGTAGGATACTACTTGAATTCAAGAAGGAATATGGAAAATCTAACAATAAAGGTACAACAATTTAAACATTTCTATTGTAATAAAAACAATCTAAAAGCATTAAAATTGACTCATCAACTCCGAAAACTACATAAAACAATCTGAGAACATAAAAATTAACTCATCAACTCTGAAAATAAAATGACACAAATATAAAATCAGGTACTACAGCGTTAATCGCAGCATTCCTTACAGGTACATAATTGTGTTCATTTTAATTTCCTCAGGAAACATTTGCATTTATGATCACAAATTTTACATTGGCAGTTAATCATTATATCTGTTTCCAATCTTTCGTTCTTGATAGTTGTCCAGAGTGGTATCCATTTTTCTTCACGATTGTGAAGTGTCAATACATCTGTTACGGCAGAAAAAACATCCCATGCTTCCCAACATTATCTTTTTCCTTTTCCGAAGAAGGCTAATGTTACATCGCACCCAGTGAAAGCGTGAAACATTGGCAGACCCAGGCATTTCTCTTTCAATTCATCAGAAATTTCTACGCAAGAAATGTACTTCATATTCTTTCCCGTACCAAACTCTATCCAAATATCCTGCTCTTGATGCTGATACTGATAGAAAATTGCGAGAATGATCACATCAGTATCCACAGTTTTTATCAAGATTCTTTTCAAATTATTTTCCATACAATTTTGAGTATGAACAAAAATCCGAGTATCAGCAGCTTCCTCATGGATGCTAACACCAGTTATTTTATTGATTCCTAGGGATCCACTATTGTGAAGTATTTCCTCAATTGTATCACATACTACTACTGTATTCTCGAGAAATGGCATGTCTTTGAGGTGGTTGGAAATTAAATGGAACAATTCTTTCTTATTTTCCGAGTCTCTCAAGAAGTCATTCCAATTTCGTGGAATGCTGGTGTTTTCTCTCACCAATTTCCTGTTCCCTTCTCCCCTCTTTTCTCTTGTACTTGCCTTCAAGTTCTTATCAATATGAAAATTCCAGATTACATCAATCCTCTTAGAGATATCTAAAATTCTTAGAATATAAGGCTTTACAATAAGAGAGATATATTCCTGAAAAGTACAGCAAGCCTTGGGTTGTAGTATATGTACTAATGCAGCACCATCAATCAATACAGCATCAACATCGATTGGTCTACTCTCAACTGTTATGTATTTGTCGAAGCATCGTAATAAATCTGATTCCGTGCCATGGTACATTTGACCAAGTTGAGCGAGTGAGGGTGGATAAGGATGATTCTCAAATTTGAAAAAAAAATTCAGGTCACCATCTCTATTCTGTGACACAAAGTAAAGTCTACTGATGAAAGAAACATCTGATTTTAATTCTTTCACTTTACTTGATTTATTCTGCTTATTTTTTTATTTTTGAAGGGAATGTTATTATTTTCAGTGATTGGTTCAGAAATTGATTTTTTCGAGTGCATCAACCTATCATGGAAACATTTTCTGCATTGATGGACGCCTTTATCTAATAACAGTCTGAAACATTCGTAATTCACGACAATTCTACTATCTAGAGCGAATAATTCAGTTGAGGTTTCCTGGAACGGATTACCATATGTTTTGAAGGTATCTGATCCCAATGAAGATGGACATTGGAGGAAGAAAAATGCATACCACTCTGGACAATTATCAAGAACGAAAGATTGGTAACAGATATAATGATTAAATGCCGGTGTAAAATTTGTGATCATAAATGCAAATGTTTCCTGAGGAAATTAAAATGTACACAACTATGTACCTGTAAGGAATGCTGCAATTAGCGCTGTAGTACCTGATTTTATATTTGTTTCATTTCATTTTCAGAGTTGATGAGTTAATTTTTATGTTCTCAGATTGATTCATGTAGTTTTTGGAGTTGATGAGTCAATTTTGATGCTTTCAGATTGTTTTTATTACAATAATAATGTTTAAATTGTTGTACCTTTATTGTTAGATTTTCCACATTCCTTCTTGAATCCAAGTAGTATCCTACATAATTGTGTGTGATGTGTAGATCAACTTCTTGCCCTCACGTCATATAGTAAAATGTTCATTTCTCACGTTGCATGCACAAACGGTAGGTAGGTAGGTATTTTTTATCATTTTTCACAGGTTATTCTACCAAACGCGCATGTGTTCGTACGCCACTGGATGCCTTCTCTATATAGATATCTCCAACTTTATATATATCGTTCGATAGAAAAAACTGCAAGCTTCATTTTTTCTCTCGTTTAATTTTTCGATTCTTTGGGCCGTTCAATAGTTATGAGGAAAAACATGACAGCCTACAACTCTCTCCTCCCATATATATTTTATTGGGAGCTGACATTGAGATTTTTGATCAATCAAAAAATATCTATCAGATGTAAAATTCAATTTTCTTTCGAATGGCGTAAATCGCAAATCTCTATCTCTCACCGTTTTCGAGAAAATAATATTTATATGCAACTGTGCGCACCACCCCTTCGAGAAGGGGGTGGGGGTGTCTCCGCGGGTTTCAAGGGTGGGTCTGCCCCTGAATCTCTTTATTTCTACTTACTCTATGCCTGTTCAAAAGGATTTGCTTTTACTCAGAAGGGGAAGTATCGACCATCGTAGGACCTTAGCTAAAAGCAGCGTACCGCCGAGACTGAAAATATACGAGATTGATATTAAATTCCCCTCTCGATAACTCTGATCCTGCAATTCAATCGTCGAATCGGTATAATTTTGACAAACACAATTTTCATTACAATCTAGACGAGTGTTTCTGATTCTCCTCGGGGAAGTCTGTATTACCGCTGAGTGCGCAATTATCGAACAAACTTGCATATCAATTTTGCAAATTGATGCTTTGATTAGTCGATTCTCAAATCGTGCGGTAATGCGGTTGGTTATTCGAGGGCTCCGCATAGCTCGGTAAAAACTTTTTAGCTGCTGAATATTCAATGAAAATGGAGGGAATTATACAGTGTCCCCAAGTATGCGATTAAGGACAGAAGATCAAATGGCAAAAGTTGTGCCATTAACGGGTCAATGAATAGATGTTCAGAAGTTCCAAAACCGGAATCTGTCGATTTGGTTTTTATTAATTTTTTTTTTCAAGTCAATTGAAGAATTACGAAAAAACCGAAGGCACTTTCTCATTCACACTTTTTTACGTCTACAAAATTGTATTCACAAAATTATCCGCACATCGCTTTGTTTCGAAGAAACCATCATCAACTTCGTTTTTCATAAGACACTAAAGCATTTTTTCTGAATAAACATATACACAAAAATATTGTGCCATACGTCGTTGGAGTAGCAATAAAAAATGCCATACAGGGTGTACTTTCTTTAGTGCCATATAAAAAACAAAGTTGATGATGATTTCTTCGCAACGAAACGTGAATGCTATTTTGTAGAGGTAAAAAAGTGGCAATGAGAAAGTGCCTTTGGTTTTTTCGAAGTTCTTCTGATAATTTCAAAAAATAAAATAAAAAAACAGATCGACAAATTACGGTTTTTTTAGAATATCTCCGGAAGTAATGAACAATTTTTGGGATTTCTCAACATCTATTTATGGTCCACTCAATTGCGCAACTCTTTGCCCATTTTTCATCCTTATCTTTGGCCCACTGTATAAGTGGAGGTAGATATCTATAAAACCGAATTATAATGCCCATATTCTACAAAATGTGTCTAAGTTATAGACTTACCACCCCTATAAAATTTTCATATCTTGATTGATCTTGATAAGGTTTGTTTAAGTAGGTACCTATTTGAAATTCTCAACAAGTAAATCACTTCATTTAATGTCATTACTTATGTCCTCAAATTTTGAATGATACTATTGGAGATTTTATTATCGAAGCACCACGCGACGGTTTCTCATACAGCAGTACTTTTCTGATATTGAAAATATTTGATTCATTTTCTTGGGCACCGTATATTTCGAAGAGATGAAAATCGGTACAGTTATGTCTTAAGTAAACCGTAATGTGAATACGTTGTCAGTTTTCATGGAAAACTAAGCGTGAAAGTGGTCGATTTCATCATCATATCTAAAGGACACAAGATTGAAACATATTTCTCAAATTCGAATTGATTATTTATTCAAAAGGCGTAGTTTCGATTGATTGATATTCATGATACTCCACGTATCAATGAACCAAATCGATCTTATGTTATTACCTATCATGGGAATCCAACAGGTGAACATTTCTCATTGAATGGATAATATAATCATTCATCTATGTTGATTTCGGTTGAAACATGAAACAAAACACAGCTGAATACAACTACTCATATCAACTTTCATTATAAAAATATGAGCCAGTTATGATGAAGATTCCATAAATTTGTTTTCAACCAATTAGAAGGCACATTTTTGTTCACGTTGCTTATAGCAACGTTGACAAACAATAGGATTATACCAGGTGACGAAGGGTATCGACCACCCCTGTAACTTCTGCATTTGTAAACGGATTTTTCTTAAATTTGGTGGGTACATTTATATGAGCCACCATTTCGGATTTCATCACATTACAATCCAATATGGCAGACTTCCGGTTTTTCTGGAAATGCCAGCAACTTTGTTTTGTCAGTGGGAACACCCTGTATATTTTTACACATTCAAGTTCAACAGTTCAGAACAGGTGCAATATTTATGTCAAATGTAATTTTTTAGAGAAGTTTAGATAAAAAATTATTATTTTATTTTACCTCCTAGATAAATGAGATGTGGTCAAGTATATTCACAATGAGCTGAGCCAGATTCAAAAATGTTGTTTTTCACAACTCACTCAGTTGAAATATTATCTGAACTTCAATGAAATTCCTGAACTAGTTGTTAATTTTTCAATGTATACAATTTGTTATTGCACCAAAATACAAAAATGATATGTAATTTTTTTCCTTAATATATGTTCTAGAGACATGTAGGTGGCCCATTCGCGATAAAAATAGGCGTACGTCACCTGTCGGAGTTCTTGAAAGCTGTCAAAGCGGCCTGTTCACTTTGTTTTCATTGGTTGACATTTATTATTTGTTTGTGCTTATTGGTCATATCATCAAAACAAACCGCTTAGAAGTAAGTTGTTGCCGTCAGGTGGGGCGACGTGTTATTTTTTATCGCGAATAGGGGTTCAATTCCACCCGGTATAGGCCCGAAACAAGTTCTTTCCCAGCTGATCTTTGATCGGCAATAAAAGTTGGGGAAGTTGAGTTCAGGTTTCCATATACGATCCATTAAAAATATTGATGAATCAGAAACAACGATATAATCGCACCCCCTAACGATTTATAGTGTAAGTTTCATCAAAGTTGCCTACACAATCAATCCTATATGGAAGTTGTATCGATTTTCATACTTCCCAAGTTGCAGCTTCCCATCAGTTCCTCTTTTATTGATTCACTATAGTAGATACCGAATGAGAAGATATTAGGTGGCGCTGCATATAACGGAATGTTCTCGCTGGCAAAATCAGATGGCGCCTGGTTCAGAATCGTAGACACATTGAAGACTTGTGTGAATTCGGACATTTCATATTATGAGTTTGGCTACAGAGGTGTCAAATGTTAAATGTGAATGATATCGGCGCCACTATCGAAAATATTGTATTTCAATAATACCAATAACTTTTGAATTGTCAATTATCGAAAATGAGAGCAAGAAAAACTTCTTGAGCCCTTTATTTCCCAATAATGGCCTATTGTTTAGTGATCAATATGGATTTCGTAGGTCAAAAGACACGGAGGTAGCTGTGATGAAGGTCATTTCAGATATTCAAATACGAATAGATGACAATCACAAATGCGGCATTCTGTCTTTGGATCTTAGTAAGGCCTTTGACACTGTGAATCAATATTTTATTGACTGAACTATCATCAATAAGTGTCAGAGGAAAAATTCATGATTGGTTTCAAAATTATTTGAAAAATAGAAAACGGTATGATGATGTGAATAATTCTTGTAGTTCCTCGATGAATATTACATATGGTGTACCACGAGGATCAGTTTTGGGGCCACTTTTATTTTTAATTTACATCAACTCAATATCTACTTCAAAATTGGAAGGAAATCTAAAATTATTTGAAAATAATACAACAATAATCTATACTTCAAAAAATTTTAACGATATCAATAATGATATTGAAAATGATTTGAAACAAATATCATCTTGGCTAACGACCAATTAATTATAGCAAATCTACGTATATGTACATCTCACGAAGAACAACGGACATATTGAATAATTCCCAATATGTTTCGATAAAAAATCCATTGAATATAAATGTAACAAAATTTTTAGGTCTTTATATTGATGAACAATTATCGTGGACTCTACTTATATCATTTGAGGAAAAAATTGAATCCTATTACCTAAGAGTATTTAATTCTGTCTTTTTATTCAAATTTACAATATCTAATATCTATTTGGGGAAGTACAAAATATTTCACGTTTGAAGCCACTCATGAAATTACGAAATAAAACAATAAAGTGCATTTTCAGTTTAACTTTTTCAAAATCAACTGTAAATCTATACAAACAATATACAATCATATAAACTAAAAATTTGTTGTTTTATTCATTTTGTCAGGAAGGCATTGAAAATATCAAATTTGAATTTTAATGAAGTTAATAGGATTCACGCCCATGAAACAAGGCAATTTAATTTATTGATAGCAAATAATTATAAGTCAAATTTTGGTAAACAATCAATATGCCAAAGTGTAATAATTTTATATAACTCCCTACCTAATGAGTTGACAAATATAGAAGGAGCAGAAAAATTTTACATCAATTTGAAGAAATATTTGTTCATTAAACTTCAATTCCATATCTACTAATCATTCACAATTTGATAACTTGAAATGGATTATAATATTTTCATTTTATATTTTATTATAATTTTTATTATGAAAAACAATTATTGTGCAATTATTATTGATTATTATTATCATTATTTGATGTATTATGTTATATGTATGTTTTGATGTATATATCCCTATTGAAAACAATAATGTTTCTTGGGGTAATAAAGACAATCAAACTATTCATTATTTTCATTGACAAAAGACAATGCGTTCGACAAATAATACCCAACTTGACAGTAACTGCTGTCAACAAATAGCAAAAATGTTTCACTCTTCACAAGTGAAATATGGTCAATTGCCTTCAATATCTACCAATCGAAATGAAGGTATATACTGATTGTTTCTGAGGATGAGTTCCAAATTCAGTGTCAAGCACCATGATGCACCGCTCTTATATTATATTGGTTAGTTTCCAATGTGATTATACAATAGTATACGTCGAGCTTTCTCAGGGTTTGAAATATTTGCACTTATTTCAATGCCACCCTTACTATTCACGAGATTACCCTTAACAAGAAAAAGTAATGAACTTCATTAAAATTCTCTTCAGTTTCCTTGAAATACCTTGTGTTGAATAGGTTGATAATATAAGATGGGCATTGGCACCATAATTTTGATTAGTATCAACATCATAAACTTCTTACTTGGCTGAAGAAGGACTTTTCTTAGTCCGAGACATGTCCCCTTGAATAACTGTTACATCATTAAAAATGTGTGGAGATCACTTTGAGCTATCCTTCTTCCCTTTTTTTAACATTCCACTCCACTTTGAGTAAATATGGACTTCTACCAGAGATTAACATGAAACAAATTTAAACATGAAATTATGACGATGGGCTTTGTCACCATAATTTAAATTAGTATCACCTCCATAAATTTCTTACTTGGGCTCAAGATGGACATTTCTGAGTCTGAAACATGTCTCCTTGAATGATTGTTACATCATTAAAAAAGTGTGGAGATGGCATATCATAATCACATCATAATCCAACATTGAATAATTGGATGATGGCTTGGTTCTTTTTCAATCACCGTGTAATTTCCATTGCTTCCATGTATATTTTTTGTGATATTCATAAACAAGGTCCGCTTCCATAAGTTCCGTCAATAATTCCTCACAATGTATTTATCCATTAGGAAATTCAAAGTCAGTGTGACAGTATATCATCCATGATTTACGTAATATATAGTCAAAAGTTTAGTAATATTAATTTTTTCGTTTTTTTTTTTTTCGCCATTCGGAGGGATCTTAGGAGATATGGAGTGCTTTGTTCTTTGGTATCAGAATTCCACATGAACAGTTGGGCAAGTATTAAATAAAATAGAATCATGTATATTTGTATATTCAATCAGCTGTGCAGCTAAATTGGAGTTCTGGCATGAGGTGATACCTGCTCAGCTATTTTGGATTCAAAGTTCACTCATTCAATAATAAGGATAAGATAAATTAACGGTTTGAGGCAATATCAGAAGACCACTGTTCCTTGGCCCATGCTCAGGAACGACATAAATTATGTTCATACAATTTTGATTCTTAATAGAACAGCAAAGCAGAAAGATCTATTATACACTCGGCTATACATTTATAATATACACTTTCCTTTTCATATAAAATGTAACTTTCAAAGAGCACTGTTATAATCAATTCGCCGATTTTTCAAATGAAGTTCCTAAAATCTGAGTATTTGGTTAGTATGTTGTCTGAATATGGCATATTTCAATCGTTTCCCACTACTTTGAGAATGGTTTAGCAACCTTCCATAGTAGATCACTCCCAACCTATTCCCTTCAATACGCCTTCCTTGGATTCATGAGTGTGATATGACAGATCCTGAATACGCATTAATCAGTTTCACCAGTTTGATCTCCTGAGTGGCTCACCTTTTTTCTTATGGCGGTGTAGGGTGATTAGTGTATATGCCAGTGCTTTCTCCCTCTACAGGGTGTTTCAAAAAAACCTAACCCCCTTGCTAGGGTAGGTAGAACATTACAAAATAAGTTGGGATTGCTCAGTGAAAAAATGTCCTAACGGCATCCGTTTTCAAGATTCAAGGTGTTGAAAAAATATTTTTTTAATATTATTTATTTATATATTTTTTTACACATTTTTTACGATTATGTCAAAACCACTGTCAACATTGTGATGAAATTATGTATGGATGTGTTCTAGAAGCTGACACACCGCATGAATTTGTTTTTATATCTGACACTCATAGAGGGCGCTACTTACAGGATTCAAACCGAGTACTTTCGAACATAACTTCTTTGTGGTTAGATTTTTCTGTCCAAACTCAATGTGAACTTAATCACCATTCAATTTCACACCAAAATGATGCTCTTGGTAAAACTTGATACTTTGTACCGTTTTCGAAAAATTTCGATTTGAAAATGCTGAAGCAATAACTCTGACTCTTGTATCAGAATAAGTATTATGATTATATATTATAGTAAAAAAAATATTTTTTCAACACCTTGTATCTTGAAAACGGATAGATTTACGACAATTTTTTCACTGAGCAAACCCAACTTATTTTGCAATGTTCTCCCTACCCTAGCAAGGTGGTTAGGTTTGGTGTCTGAAACACCCTGTATATCCCTTTCAATCTCCCAAACTCACCTGAACATCTCTTGACACGACTCCGCCTCCTTCTTCACTTCAACCCCGTCCGCCGCGCCCTCCTGCTTCTCCCCCTCCAAATCAGCCCCACCCCCTCCTTCCCTCCCGCTTCCCTCGTCCCCACAGTACCCGCCCTTCCCGACATCGGCGGCTTCCGGCGCCGCCGCCTCCCCGAACCCCAAAAAAATCTTGGACGGTTTCCCCTCCTCCGAGGGCGAAGCGTTCCCCTTCTCCTCCACCTGCGTCACCACGACGGAGGCGCACACCACCATGGAGGTGGAGGATATCACAGAAGTGCCGGTGCCAGCAGCCGCCCCGCTGCTAGGGCTCGACTCCGGATTGGTCGCGCAGAGAGTAGGCGTTGCCGTAGGGGGCGGAGCGTTCGGGTTCGGGGGCGTGTCGGGAGGTGGGCAGATTGGGATGGGCGTGGTCGGCGCTGCTGGGGGCGTGGTGGCGGAGGAGGCGTTCGATTCTGAAAGGGGCTGGGCGAGGTCGGCGGTGACCCCTTGCACTACCGTCCTGGCTTGCTGTTCGCGTCGCAGTCGGGTCGTCACGCCTGGAAAACGGTGGAAATGTGAAATTACAATTTAGTTCACCCAACCCCTGTACTTTCGTATGCCTAGGGCAATTTGATTTTTTTTTCTCATAATATACAGAGTGTCACTAAAAGTTCTTTACAGAACCTTGCCACATATTTCTCAGACTAAAACAATCTGATTCAAGCAAACTTTCCTCAGTACATAGATGCTTAGTTTGGGCGCTAGGAGGCTCTGCTTCGTAAAAAATTGCCTTATCCGTTTTCTTTGATTTTTCCGGAGTTTTTGTGATAGCAGTAGGCTAAGAAATTGTGATTGATAATTTTTTTTGCTCGACAAAGTAGATAATTTTGAGTAGCATGAGAAAAAAATCTTAAATCGTCCTACGAATACGAAAGTACAGGGGTGATGTGGAGCAAATTGTAACACACACAAAGAAGAGTAAAACGAAGAAAAGAAAACTTTGAAATGTCTGCACAATTTCTGATGTCGAGGAAAAATCATAGGAGCGCATATTTTAGTTTATCTTCGGCCTACTATCATAGAGAGAAAAAATTAGCACATAGTGAGTGATTAGTTATATTCGTAGCAGTTTCCACCTATGAAACTAGACTGAAGTAGAGTGGCTCGAACATTTCATCACAAGCCCTTCAAAGAGTTTGATTAACCAAGTTAACTTTGAGACCCCATCAAACTTTGTTTGATTTTTTAAATGTGCGATTGTCACCTTTGGCAATTTAAGGGCATGTGGGCCCTTATAAGATTAATAACCCGACCCTTTTCATAAATAAATAAAAATTGTTTTTGTTGTTGTTTTTATGAAAAACAAAAAAAATTATAACTTATCATGGTGCATACGTCTTTGTCTTGTGCCCTTTTATTGTCCAAGTTATCAAAAGTTCAACTTTCTCATTCCCATAACTAATTCTTGTATTCGGCTGATGATGGGCTTATGTAGGCCTGAAACATGTACCTCTAAGTGATCGATCTCTGATCGTCCAATAAATGTTGTGAAGATGACTTTGGGTTTCATCTATGACTGATATCTTCAGTTTATAAATACCTAATAAATTTAATCTCAGAAAATACGCCACCAGCCAACAGAAGTGACTCACAGCTCACACTGGTTCATTTCTCTTTTGTTTTTATTGAGCCGAATTTTCTGCCTTTATAGGTACAATGCGGAAACCTATGATGGAATGAAATCCGTATTTCAATAATTGACATATACTATGAAAAATCCTGGAACCGGTCGATTTTTATTCTTGAAAATCTATTTTTTTACATACAAATTTTCAACCACCTGTCAACCTCCTACCCTAAACATAAACCCCTTTAGAATTTTTGAATTGTATAAGTGGCCAAGTTACACATTGATATACATCAAATCTCTGGTCCATTTTTCTTTCAAATTCGGTTGATATTCTTGATGCAATTTTTCTGCATAATCACGTGGGACATAAGAAAAAAATGTACTATTTCAAGTTATCGCCTATAGGGACGTGAATATTATTTGTTCAAATATCAGTCTGACAAGATTGAGTGGAGTAGATATCAACAAACAGATGTGCCAATTGAGAAATGAAAACAGCTAAGAATAGTAGATTGTTTTATTAGGATCAAAAGTGACACTTTGTTTGACAAGCGAATTTTGCATTTGCGAGGCGGAGCGTTAAGCGAAGCCGAGCGAAAGCAAAATTTGCGAGTAAAACAAAGTCACACTTGATCCGAATGAAACATGCTATTTTTCAGCAACCCAAAAAATCAACGAATATAAATGTGAATTAATCACCAATGCCGTGCCATATGTATGCAATGCAACAAATAATCCGTGTGGTGAGAATATTCTACCTGCATCAACAGCAGGTTTATTAAATTTTCAAGAATGTTCAAATTGTAGTTTCAATATAAATACAACCACAGAATGACATATTTGTGTATGGACCAGATGCTCTAATGGCAAATACCACGCCAGTGCCAGGTGGAAAATGTTGGGTTACTCCACTGTGTTTGGCTTGATAATGAAAAGTAGGTAAACAATATCGTTGTCTGAGACAAAAAACTATTGCTGGCCGTGATTATTCAAAAACAAGTTATCCATCCCGAGAATAACGAATGAAATACATATCAAGCAAGTATGTGAATCTTGAAGGCTTTCCTGATCAAAACAAAAATACTCAATTACAACAGTACAACTTTAGCTCCTAGGAACTAAATGTGTTGCCTAGCAACATACTCAATTTTGTGTCAGTAATAGAAACGTCAATTCAAAAGCTGATTTTGGTATCAAAATGGACGACTTTTGTGTCGGTTGCAGAAAAATATTATTATGAACAAAATAGTGGAAAAGGGGTACGTTAAGACTCACCAGAAGTTAAAATATCGACCACAGACGTAGTGGCGCTATTATTAACTTTCTGCGGGTTATTCCTCGAACTTCTCGTCCGCTGCCTCGCCTTCCTAAACAACTGTTTATAATTCTCCGTCTTTTTACTCAAATAATAGTACTGTACACAATCGGACACTGATTTCTTCTCCAACGACGCCGCTATCAGACCGAAGTTCTTCGGGTGTTGCAGGTACTTGTCTTTGAATATCTCTTTTTCACTAGCAGTCCACACATTCGAAAACTGTCTACTCTTATACACCGGCTCCATGTCCTCGATGAACCCGTTCGAGTTGTCGTACTTGATCCTCTTCGACTTTCTGTCGTGCATCATCGGCGGTATCACGGCGTAGCTGCGCATCTTCTTGTCCTCCATGGCCTGCTCCTGCAAGTTGTCCATGATCTCTTCCATGTCCGCTTCGGACTTGACGCGCGCCCCCACACGGTTGAATCTGGAAACAAGGTGATTTCTGTGACAAAATAATTAAACACTGACAAGGCGAATTGGGGCTCGAGGATTGGATGGGTGGATGTGGATAGATCACATCTAATTTTTTGATGGAATATGGAAGCAAGATTAGACATTCGACAGATCTGATCATTGCAGACATACTCGTCTGGCAAAAGAAATCAACTCATGGGGAAACCACCTATTCATGTGAATATGCGTAGAGGTTCACGAATATCCGAAAAAAACAAAGCAACACTGCCAAACTCGGCCTTCTACCTACCCAGACAGCACAGAATATTCTATGAAATTTCTCACAACTTCCACATTATATTCATAGAATAGAATATTCATAGAACATGATTACGATGTTCTAATTGTTCATAGAATGTTTTACGAGACTATCCATAGAACGTACCTAGAATATTCAATTATATTTTTTTTGCCATTGCATTACCTCGTTGGTCCCAGCACTGGGACCAAACGCCCCATAAGTCGAAACTTGTGCGGGGTTAGGTAAGCAGACACACACAAACATCCATGGCCTAACTAGGATTCGAACCTATGTCTCGGTGGGAGTCCCCATACGAACTCAGCGCCTTCACGCTCTCGACCACCGAGCCGCTATGAACATACCTGAAGAACATATGTAGAATATTCAAACACTACATTCTATGATCATTCCATGAATGTTATTCAGGAATGATCATAGAATGTAGTGTTTGAATATTCTACATATATGTTCTTCAGGTATGTTCATGGAATATATTATTTAGAATAGATTTAAGATAGAGAAATAGAAAAATGTTTGTTTCCTATGAACATGTCCTACCTTGCTTCGGTTTTGAGATAGAGGTAGTAAATGTTTTTGAAAAATTCGAAATTTTCATTGATTATTTAAGATCCTTTAATCTGATTTTGATAAAACTTATCATGCTCCTGCCGCAGCAATGGTGGAGTTGAATGTGAATTCAAATTTACCGATATTTTCCTTCAATTACTTTGGCAACTGTATAGCAGTTTTTGAGTGATGTTTTTTTTTAAAGTGTATGAAATCAATATCACCTATTGATCACTTTTGGAACTTACAGTTATGAACATATTTTCCTTATATGGATCTTTGAAATATTTTCCATGCGCATTAAGATATCCGGTATACTGAGAATATTCCTAGATCATTCTGAGGATGTTCTATACATACATAGAATGTTCTGAGAATGTTTTGAAAAATATTATGAGAACGTTCTTGGAACGTGAATTTTCGTCTTAGAATATTCTCAAAATGTTTGGTGCATATTCGAAATGTTCCACGGGAATATTCTAAGAACGTTCTCAGAATCACTTTGTGTTGTCTGGGTAGTTGCATGTTTGCCACACAAGTGGCTTTATCTCTATTAGGTACTCATGAATCTGTTGCATATTCACTTCAATATATGCTTTTCCATGGAAAAGTTTCTGCCAGTCGTGTATACAGTGTGCCACGCTCAAAGTGTAACCACCCTTTAATATCAAAGTACAAACTATTTACAGAATTTTTTGGATATTTTCTACTCACAACAATCTGCACTTGAGGGAATAACAGACTCAAGGTGATTCGCACAAAACGCCTCCATTTATATAGGAAATAATTTTCGAATCAATTCTGGAGAACATGTTTCCAACCTCAAATGAGAATTCAGTTATTGACAAAACGAACTGATATCTAATGATTCTTAGTCGATGGTTCTTTTTTTGTTACTTTTTCAACGTTTTGAAGAATTATTTCCCCACTTTGTTGAAATGTTCAATTTAACATAATAGGCAAGAACACAAACCTCGAATTCTGATGACATCACTCTGATATTCATGTCATAATCTGTCACAATCCAGTTTATGAGGAAACAAGAACAAGTGATATTTAAACTCTCTTGTTCAGATCATCCATGACATTGTTGAAATCAGTTAATTCTCAAGAGCAGAGAATGTTAAAATATCCAAGCAAGCAAGCTAAAGAATCGCTGTTTATCCCAATAAATAGTGAACTATCGATTTTTCTTCACTACTAATAGATGGTTGGCACGTTATAGTACTTGTCAGCGTCAGTACCACTGAAGCCTTTCCTTCGTGTTCTGACGTCGGGAACATCCATTTGGGACTTTATTTTGGGAAATCTAGAAGACATAATAAATTTTTAAAAAATCTCTGCGCCTATTCTCATCGTGATGAACATCGTCGGATTTTTTTCTAGAAATTATTGTTCTTGCCTTCATGGTGTGTGTAGATAAATCAAGAATGAAAAAACTGATATTTGATTCCATCAACGAAAGTATCTGTGACTTGTGAATAAATTCAAATTATCGTTTTGTGTGAATTTAATTCACAATTTAAACTCTAAGTAAAATATACCTCCTACTGTTTGGGTTCTCGTGAAAAATATTTCTGCATTTGAAGAATCCATGAGTGCATATTTCACATCAGATTTTATTATTCAAATAAGATTAGGCATCCGACAGAACCATCCTCCTATATCGGCACCTAATTCTTTTTTCAAAAAGGCCTATCAGCTGTTCCATGAACTGAGTTTAGTTCATCATCTCATATTAGGCCTTAATTTGAGGAAATGCTCTATTTTAAAACTAGATGTACGAAAACTGACTGCTTGAGGATCAATTTCTATGACAAACTCATTGCTTTGGAAATGTAACAAACAATTTTTGTCAAGAGGAATTAATCTTAGCTATTTTAAATAAATGCATATTTTCGAGAAAAGAACTTGTAACTCGGAAAAAATATCGATTGATATCAATGAGATGAAAAATGAACACTAATTTCTGTACCACTCATCGGTTGACTCTGTTAAATCAAAAATGAAGCTGTCACACTTTCATGAAAAAGTCGCTATTTGTTCACATGAAAATAATAATGAAACATCACATCTGCTGAAGCAGGAGTTCTATCTAGTTAGTTCATATCTGATAAAGCACTCTCATATAGTGAATATAAACTCTTCTGAAGGGTGAAATGTTCATAAAACTTTATTAAACTCACTTTACAGCTCACAAAATTGCAATAAGCTTTATGAAAATATAATTCATTAAATAGTTCTTCTCACAAAAGATACTTCAGAGACTCAAGAGTTAATAAACTACGGATACATCAGGCATTCCTTCAACGTGCAACTAATGAAAATAGTCTCAACTTTGAGAACAAACAATTTTCTGCGTGTTGTAAATCCAATCGGCACTATTCATCATTGAAGCCACAAAGACAGATTCCTATTCCAAAATATCTCATCAAATGATATTTTTCTAATGAAATATCCCATATCTTAGATCATTCTGAACAAAAAGGCCTTAAAGACAATGAGATTATTCCAGACCCACTCCAGACCGATCCTGTTTTGGGGCAAACAATGATGAAATACCGATTTCTGGGGCTGTACCGCATAGATGTGCATGGTAAAATTCTCACCCCAAACATAATAACATATTAAAATTATTAGTCACATTAATTTACCTTCCCACTGACTAAATTTGAATTTGAATTATAGCTGGTGGCCTGAAAATGCTTCAGTTTGATCCTATCATTGGGATTTCATGAATACCCAAATTATTTTGCAAACTTCACATGAATAAGAAACCGACTCAACCTCGATTAATGATGATGTTCTTTATATGTTAGTTTAACTGAATTATCTGTGATCTAAACCACAACAAGGTATATTTTATTGTACTAGATCATTTTATCTTGTATTCCATGTAGTTTATAGATAATACAAGTGATAAGTGTATGAGTCAGAATGAGTTTTCAAGTAGATTCAGATAATGTAAAAAGTTCATTTCAGAATGATCCTGAAATGAACAATAAATTGGTGAACAAATTTTCTGCAAAATCAAATTTGTTTGCTAACACGAAACAATTAGGAAATCAAAAAGTAGTTTTTCCAGTATACTTATTCATTTGCCCGAAAATTAGTAGCGAAAACAAAAATATTGTCGTTCAACCTAAAATTGATGAATCATCAAATAGAGGATAGGGATATATTCCGTACAGGTACGATTATAATATATCACCTTGTAGAAGACCAGACGCTGTTCTTTTATGATAAATTACCTCTGGAAGATCCCTATCTTTACCTAGGAATAAGTCAGTATGTTTATGTAGATATTCTCACAATGAATATCATTCAATTTGATTTGTTCACTGAAACATATACATGTATCGGGCAAAAAGTAGAATAATTATTGCTCATATTCTTAAGATTTTCATTTTGAATAGTTTGTTGAACGTTATCACGTTCAGTTTGGGACACTTTATAAAAACTTCTAGTATTTAAGATTTAACATTTGAACATTTAAGACTTAAGTCTCAAGTGGATTCAGTTATGGAAAATTAAGATTCTAGGGCGATACACGTGTTCTCTCATTACTGAAATCTAATTTCTGATACAGAACCAGATTTTCAAAGTTTAGTAAGTTAGAAACTGGTTGGAAATCAAAATTTCATGTTCTGATATCATTGTATTGATTTATATTTATATCACTAAAATGATACCCATCACATCCATTATATCTCCACATTATTTTGAAAGTAATCACTATTCCTTGCCTAACAGAAACTAGCTCACTTGGATCTATCGCCAAATATGGAAGCAACAGAGATGCGACATTCCGGTGTATCTTTGAAGAACGGTTCAGTATTCATCAGAAGAAAAAGAAATATTCAGGAATAACAACCCAAGATATTTTGAATAACTCCTTATACCATTTATGATCATTTATCAGCACTTCTTAAGTTGGAAGTTTGCCATCTTCTTAAATCTCAAATGTAAAATCATAAGTCCTAAATGGTTTTATAACATAACCAATGATATTTCCATGTTCCATTTGTCATAAGTGATAAGCGTTAAATGTTAGGGAATAAATCTTAGTTTTTTATAAAGTGGCCCTTTCTCTTTTCCAGTATTTTCTTGCAGCCATAAGATAACGACAAACTATAACCAAAAGAAAAAAGAAGATGATTCCGACACATTAGTTCAACAATTAAATGTAATATACCGATTCAGAGATTTCGACCTGAATTTCAACAAATCCACTTTTGACCAATTGACGCAGATTGAATCAACGGTTTTAATGTTTTCAACTTATAGTTATTTGAAAGAATTCAATATGTTATATTCAGAGTTTTCGTGGAGAGAAGATCAAAGACTTATCATTGAATCTCATGCAGAAAACTAGCTGAATATAATGTTGAAATATCTATGAATTTTCGAAATAAATGAACAATACGATCAGGGCCGTCTTAAACTATGCTGGGGCCCTAGAACACAAAAGAATTCGAGACCCTTTTGGAAAGTAAAGAATTTGAATATATACATGTACCATCTCATAGACTCTGTCTTGTTTAATATCATATGAATGATAGGAGGATCTAATAAAATATATTCATTTACTGATTCGTTTCTTTCCTTAAATGAAGAATTTATTTACATTTAAATCTGCTGGAAAACCTACAATGAAAGATACCCCCGATCTAAACTGATTAAAGTTGAGCAAAGAACATCTCATTTCCATCGATTTAATTCATTTTTTTCTTGGTGAAGAGGCCAAAATATAATATAGTTAGCCTTACCTCTCCTTATCCTCCCTCTGCTTCCTCAACTCGGGGAACACCTTCTCAAAGAACTCCCTATTCTTCGCGTCCTTTGCCTTCCTCTTTGTACTCGATTCGATCTTGTCTACCTTCCGCAGCCACTCCTGCATCATCTTACTATAAGTCTCCGTGACGTAGCTGTTCCTCGACTCCTTAGAGAATAAAATAAGAAAAATTGATTGATTGTCTTCATTATCCCAAGAAACATTATTGTTCATAATAGGGATATATACAACATAATAAATCAAAACAAAAATAATCGCACAATTATTGTTTTTCATTTCAAAAAAATTTAATATAAAATGAAAATATTAGAATTGATCCCAAGTAATCCAATATCTATCAAATATGGATTAGAAATATTCTGAGCAGATATTTCTTTAAATTGATTTTAAATCTTTCTGTTTCTTTTATATTTTTTACTCATAAGGGGAGGAGTTATATGAAATCATTCAACTATGGAATATTGTTTGTTTACCAAAATTTGACTCATAATCATTTGCTATCAATAAATTAAATCGCCTTGTTTCGTGGGCGTGAATAATATTGACTTCATCAAAATTCAAATTTGATATTTTTAATTCCTACCCGACAAAATGAATAAAGGTTTATATAGATTTACCGTTGATTCTTATGAAGGTGAATTGAAAATGTACTTCATTGTTATATTTTGTAATTTGATGAGCGGCTTCAAACGTGAAATATTTGTACTTCCCCAAATAGATATTAGATATTGTAAATTTGAATAGATAAGACAGAAAAAAATAGTAGATATCTAACAGGAATGGAATTTCGAATGTTATATAAAATAACTGCAATTGGATTCAGTTTTTTCCTCAAATGATCTCCACGATAATAATTGTTCATCAATATGAAGACCTAAACAATCTGTTGAATTCGAATATTCAATTGATTTGTTATTGAAGCATATTGGGGTAGTATTCAATATCAGTTGTTCTTTTTGAGATGTACTTATACGTAGATTTATTATAATTAAGACTCCACTTATTGGTCATTAGCCAAGATGATATGTGTTTCAAATCATTTTTGAGCATATTGGGGTAGTATTCAATATCAGTTGTTCTTTTTGAGATGTACATATACGTAGATTTATTATAATTAAGACTCCACTTATTGGTCATTAGCCAAGATGATGTGTGTTACAAATCATTTTTAATATTAGGGAGTTAAAGCAATGCAGAATGCGTAAGCGTAAACGTAGAATTTGACATCCAAGCATGCGCAGTATGCGAATTTCCTACGCCAGGAGGTACGTCTGACGTATGTTTACGTTTTGCTACGCTGGCGCTAAACGCAAATCGTATTGAATCGAGGGCGTTACCTATCAAAGCGAATACAAACAATAACTATTCGGTTTTTACTTTAACCTCACTTCCATCACATGAAATCACATTTGTTTTTTATTGCGCTTTGTTGTTGTGTTGTGCTTCGACGAAATCATTGACAATTCGAATAAAAGAATTGTCTTTTCCTTGAAAGATGATTCGCATCTCGCAAGGGAAGTTGTAGGCCATAATCCCTACGAAGACACGGGCCGTTGGAACCTCATCCAAATGAATATAATGTAAATTACTGGAAAACTTATAGCTTCCTGGTATTCCTAGGGCTCTAGCTAATCTTGGAATGTCATTTTTCGCAAATCGAAATAGATTTTTACATTCTATTTCAAATAAATTGTTTAAATTGATATCTCTATATAATTCCCTTCGATTACCTAAATTGTCGTTCTCATTCAGTACATGAAGGATGAACATATCATCTAGGTCATCGTCACTACTAGCATCGCTATCATTTGTAGCTTCGAATATCAAAATCTTCCATTTTGCAACGAAGGGTTTGCAGCAACAACACTGGAACAATATCCAAGCAAGCAAAGACTAACAAATCAGAACATTTGTATGGGAAAGAAAAATAGGGTTAAAATGAGTCTGGTCTTGTATCTTGTATGTACGTAAAACATGTACGTACCATACGGTAGCTTTAACGCTACTTTTCATTGAATACGTAATTACAAGTTTTTGTATTGGCTTTAACTCCCTATTATTATTGATATCGTTAAAATCTGTTGACGTATCTGCAAATAATTTCAGTTTTCCTTTCAATTTCAAAGTAGATATTGTTTCAGTGTAAATTGAAAATTAAATTGGCCCTAAAACTGGTCCTTGTGGTAGACCACATGTCATATTCATCAGGGAACTACAAGTATTATTCACATCAATATACTGTTTTCTATTCTTCAAATAATTTTGAAACCAATCATGCATGTTTCCTCTTGACACCTATTGATGATAAATATTATGATTTATAGTGTCAAAGGCCTTACATAGATCCAAAGACAGAATGAATCTTCAGGAAGAATCTAAAAATGCAATGAAATGCAGGACATTCCATTAGAATAATCAAAGTTGCTACTGCTTTCTGGTATTCGCGGCAACGCCGCATTGCTGAAAATATTTAAGATCGATAGACCAAGAGCAACTACTTGAGTAACCACATTTTCAGAATGATCCTGTCCCGTTCTCCGTAAACGTCTAAGGTACCATCGACCGTGACTCACCCTGTAGAAATTGACATGTTTCGCCAAATTTTCCAGATGACATCAGTTCAATAAATATCAAGTGCTGCTCGTTTTCAAATTGCCACCCTGTATATTAATATGTAGATTATCAGTTAGTGTCGGTGGCATGGAAGATCATTAATGTGAATGTCACCATTTGTGCCATATATCTTATGTGAGCACAGAGGTAGGTGTGATGGATGTCATTTCAGATAAGATATTCACAAATGCGGCATTCTGTCTTCGGATCTATGTAAGGCCTTTGACACTGTCCGTATATCATTATTTTCATCATCATAACATCATAATAAATTACCATCCTAAAATTCGTGAGTTAAGTACTGCAATTTTGAATACAACAATTTGAAAATAGATGTAACTTATCTGGAATCACATAAGTATTTGGAAAATAACAAAATAATTGGGAGTTGCCATTTATAATTCCAGGGGTAGTTGCCCTGACGGTGAAGAGGTTGAATATAATGTAACAATGAAATAGCTCAAGAGTTGTCCCCCGTTTTTCAAATTATCACCCAGTATATAATTACATATGTATGAAAAGAGAAGACATATAAAAACTTTACTGACATAAACAAAATGTACCCATTATTCATCTGCAACGCAGTTATTTCCTGAGTTCCGTCTTGAAATAGGATGAAGAAAAATTAAAAATACTTCTTGTATCATTTGAAAATATAATAATATATTCCTATTCAAGAATTTTGAAGATGAATATGCATAAAAGCATTCAAACTTCGTAGTTGCAAGCTGTAAAATGATGAATCTTTTTGAGTTCCTCAGATTCAAGTTATGAAGGTCTTCTCTAGAGTGCCTCAAACATCTCATTTTATCTTAATTCAATTTCAGGATGCGAATTTCGATCATAAATATATGTTATGTGGTCATATTCCCTTATGCAATATACAAATCTAAAACAGGAGTTTTGGGTTAATTGTAGTTTATTTTTATAATCTGTGGACAAATAACTATAGTAAACTTGTAAACAGTAATCAATATGTGGGTAAAGAAGTGATTCTACAGATTTTTGTTTTAAGATCACACTCAGAGTTCTAGCAGACTTATTACCAGGCAGTCATACTCCAGAATGTTGACAGTTGTAAAGTTGTTCATTTTGACTTTGGTTTTAACTGAGTCACTATCAATTACGAGAAAGCTACTTTTTTGCGTTTAGAGTTTAGCCCATCATCCTAGGACCACTTAAATTTTCTGGATAAATCTTCATTTAGAGATTGACTTGCTCTTGATGGCTCAAATGCTTTTATAATTTGGACATCATAAGCATAGAAGTGTCTAGATCATTGAGTAATTAAGCACTAAAGATCAGCAGTGTATATATCAGACATTCAAATACGAGAGACAAAAGGATTGTTTGTGAATTTTTTTACATTTACAAAACGTTTCATTGATAAAACGCTCTGAAAGTCGATCTGTTATTGCATGGATTTATGCACGGCGGCGACTGCTTGGCATCAATACATGTTTGATGATGTTTGGCGCCTAGGTCTATTGAATCAACAAACTATTACATAACCTTACTTACCGGTGAAAAGTCAAATTTGTATTCAGATGATCCACCCTTTTGCATACAATACATGAATGTACCATAATTCACAAAATATTGTTCACACAACTTACAAAAAAGTAAAAAGAAGTAGTTGGTTTACACTGATTGAGAGAAATCCCTGCACCACTGGCGCTCTCAAACCCCCTTTCTTCAATTGCTAATTACCCGGTACTTGTTGCCCCCTAATTACACAGTAACGGGTGTCCTTTGGTACGCCACTGAATTGTGCCATTTTTTTGCTTTCTCATTTCTCATTACTTATTTCATCATTACCCTGTACCTGTTTTCCTTGGTAACTCTGTATTTATCATGATTTTTTAATATGTCACTGAAATGCGCCAGTCTGTTGCGAGGGTGTTAATACCCGAAGTTACCAGAGTTCATTGAGAGGAAGAAGGCTGTGGTCAATGTCAGAAATGGTGATCAACATTATTTTGCGTGGGCAGTGACATCAGACTTCTTCTTCTCAATGAACCCTGGTAAAGACATGATAATTACAGTTATCAAGAAAAAGAAGCACAGAGTAATTAGCAAATCCAGTGGTGTAGGCGATTAAAAAGGGGGGGGTTGGGAGGAGAGGCAGTGGTGGAGGAATTTATCTCAATGTCTGTACCAACTACTAAAGGCTGCAATAACCCAGGTGAATCACGGGGAAACAATAAAAAGTCAGCGGCAATTTGGCAATCTTGCATTGGTTAGACCCATTCAAGAGACGCAAATCTCGTAAGAGTTGTGAAATGTTACACCTTTGGAGTTGCCAAAAGTGCTGATTTCTATGGAGGAAAATGATGACTACGGGTTTATTGAATAAACGTCTCAATTCAATGATTGTTTTCTGTTAAATCATTCAATCGATTGCAAACCTTTATAACGTATTTGAAAAATCGTACAGTCTGGCAAATTAACAATTGAATCAGAATCTCAAGAAACGCATGAGAGACAGTGGAACACAAGCAGCAGTATTACAAGTGATAGAATCAATCCAGAAAGGACTTGACTCAGGAAATTATGTGGTAGCTATTTTCATTGATCTCAAACAGGCTTTTGACACAGTTGATCATACAACACTTTTAGAAAACTTAGAAACAATGGCACTGTGAGAAATATTTTGAATTCATATCTTGAAAATAGGACAATCAATACGAAATCAACCAACTTTGTGTCAAATCAATTATTAATTAATAAGGGTGTTCCACAAGGCTCTGTTTTAGGACCTATACTATATTTACTTTATGTTCAAAATATCAGTGAAATTGGTCTAGCGAGTAAATATACTATGTATGCAGATGATACAGTACTTTTATATGACAGCAAGAATCCTTCAAATTCAGAAAATATGATAAATGAAGACTTGGAAATATTTGAAAAATGGCTCCACTGTAACCTTCGATTAATACTAAATAAACTGAATATATGATTTTTCACCAAAAAACTAGACAAAAAATTAACCTCAACCTTAAAATAAAGAATGAACTCTCAAAACAAACTGACCAGATGAAATATCATGGCATTTGGTTAGATGACAGGTTAAAGTGGAACAAACATATTGATGTTTTGACAAAGAAAATATCTCCAATTATTGGTACACTGAGAAGATGTCCCAAACTTGATATTAAAATTGCAAACATGATTCTCTACTCTCATAAACTGAGTCGTAGCGACTATTTAATAAATGTTTGGGGATCGTTTGAAGAAACATTTTTTTATAAAATATCAACATAATATAGAAAATCGTTAAAAGTACTGTATCCCATTGATACATCAACCAATCAATTGTATGAAATAACAAATACGTATTCTTTAGATGAAAAATATAGAATTGAAACTCCATATAATATCATAAATAAAAAATAGAAGTCTAATATTATTTTGCTATGGAATTCTCAAATTCATAATCATGAACTATAACTTGTTTCATCTTGACGCCGCTAGCTCCATGGTCGGACAAAAAAGATTCACTAATTCAGCCTTAACTGAATTGAATAAACTACCTGGCAATATAAAAAATTGCAGAAATATTTGTACATTCAAAAATGCAGTAAAAAAAAACTGATTATTTCTGAGCGAACTGGAAGATATTAATCATGTTATTTTACTATGTTTTTTCTACAAATACCATTCTTCGTTTGCCAACTTATAGTTCTTGATATATTTTGACTGATGAAATGTTTACCTATAGGTATATAATTATGTACTTCCTTATACCAGAGCCAGTCTGGAAGTTATTTGTTCAATAAATGAATAAATAAACAAAATGCTACCTTCTCCGCGTGCTTCTGCTTGAAGTACTCCAGCAGCCGCCGCTTGAACGCCATGTTCTTCCGCTTGTTCTCCTGGTAGGCAGACGCATCGCTGGGCTGATTGTACAAGGGCCATTCGACCTTCGGGCCTAGCGATTCGAGCTGGGCGTGGGCGGTCTGGGCCCTTTTGCGATTCTCCGCATAGATTTGCTGCATAACACGAAATCAAATTGTCAGTATCAATGAAATGTACAACTGAGACATGATTGAGGCCAACTAAGAAGAAAGTGGGACGAAACTGAGTTGTGTTTGTTTATCCATAAGGATCACCTTTTTCAATCTGTTTGAGGAGAGGAACTATAGCCCAATTATTTAACCAATTTATCAGATACTCAAAAGTGATGAAGGATAGGACTATTTGATTCAGGTAAGAATGGATAATTTTAACAAAAAATTGCTGAGAGCATGATTAAGGAGGATAGAAATATCCCTGATAATAATGAACAATGCAATAATATGTACTCTATGTCAGTAGTTCAAACTTCTGGTTCAGCAGGTCATCATAGGAATGTGCTTTGCAATATATTCGTTGTGGTCGAGCTTTCTTGGACTTAAAAACGTTATAGCATATGTCATTTATGAAACCATATACAGGGTGGGTCACGGTGGATGGCATATTAGAAGTACCTATCTGGAGAACGAAATAACAGAACATTCTGAAAATTGGGATGCTTTGATAATTGAACATTCTCTATTCGTCTGAAATGTTTTCATCGATACAGTGTTGCCACTTCTATCAGAAACAACTAGCAACTTTGTTATTTCGAATGGAACACCCTGTATTTTATTGCATTTCAAGATTCTTCCTGAGGAGCTGATTTCATCGATGAATCGTACTTGGGGTCAAGCAGGAATGATTACAGAGATATAGGGTATTTAAAATCTAGATTTTTCAATTTTAGGATTTTTTTTGTCGAAACTATTCATTACTGATCAAAACGGTGTACATGTCCCTATTTTAACTTTTGATTCACAATCTACTGGAATTCAATTGAAAAAAATACAGGGTGCTTCAAGATTCAGAATTCTCATCACCCTGTATCTGTTAAAATTAAATGTCAGTAGATTGTGGATCGAAAGTTGAGATAGGGACATGTAAACCGTTTTGATCGATAATGAAGTTTCGATACAAAAAAATCTCAAAATTGAAAAATCTCGATTTTGATGACCCTATATCTCTGTGATCATTCCTGATACACCCCAAGTGTGATGCATTGATAAAATCTGCTCTTTAGGGAGAATCTGAAAATGCAATGAAATACAGAGTGCTCCATTTAAAATAACGAAGTTGCTAGTTGTTTCTGGTAGAAGTGGCAACACTGTATCGATGAAAACATTTTAGACGAATAGAGAATGTTCAATTATCAAAGCACCCTAATTTTCAGAATGTTCTGTTTTTTCGTTCTCCAGATACTTCTAATAGGTTATCCACCGCGACCCACCCTGTATATACTATTACTATATATGGCGCATTGCCTATACGATATCTCAACAAAAATGGGACCAAATGAGAGGAACTTTTTGAATCTATAAGGACGGAAAGTGAAGGATGGAAAATTTGAAATTCGTAGCCATATTGGTTTAACAAGTTTCGTATTATTTCTCCCCTACGTCGGCATCAACGCCTATTGGTCGATTTCATTACCTATAGACACAAGTTGGTCCCGCTTTGAGGATAGCTATGTTTCACATATGAGTAGTAGATATATGGATAAAACCAACTATAACGGCCAATATCAAAAGTGGGTATGTGTGGTTGTCCAGGTCTGTTGGATGTAAACGGAATTCCGGAATGATCAATACCAGCATGGCGTACTAATTTTGCAAACACAGCACAATTAGAAACAAAATGACTTCAAATGAGTTTTCAAGCTGGAAACGACGACCATTCATTGCAATTATTGATAATACAAAATAATCAATTTATCACCTTCATAACTGTATACTGTCAATAGTGTCACTGAAATTCGACAATCACAAATCACAAAAATTACATTTCTAACGTAAATTAGCCAATGTGAGCAAGCAACCCGAATGGTTAATATGTGCAGGTAGTTCTTGGGTGTTGAGGGTTTCAAATGGAAGGAACCCTTAATGTTATTAGAACATCAAGATGTTTTTCTACCTTCTTCATTTTGCATAACATACAGGGTGTATCTAAATAACACCAAAAAATTCAAGGGGTGATTTTGTGATGAAAATTAAGGTGGCAGTTGGTATAAATTATTTGTAAAAGTTACACCCTTCTGAAAACTGAAAAGGAGGTTCTTCTTTTTCATTTCCCCTGTATATTGAGCTAAAGACACGAAACTTGGTGAATATTATTTGTTAATAAAAATACACATTTTGGAATATTTTCAACCCTGAAGTACGCTCTCAACTCCTAAGATATTTTTTCTTACAAGTGTTTATGGATAAAAATTTTTCTTTAAAAAAACATGGCAAATGGAAAAAACTTTTAGAGATGAGAAAGTTAGTAAATGAATTGGGCTCCTCAGTCATGTTTTTTCAAAGACAAACTTCAAAATAAAAGTTATAAGAGAAAATATCTCAGGTGTTGAATAATTCAAAGCATATTCCAGTGTTGAAAAAAATTCAAAATGTGTAGTTTTATTGACAAACAATATTCACTAAGTTTCGTGTCTCAAGCTTTATATACAGGGAAAATAAAAAAGAAAAACCTTTTTTTTGTTAATCTTCGGAGGGGAGTAACTTTTTCGAGAAGAGGTTTACCAAAAAAAAATTATACAAAATATCCACTTTTATCATCACCTCAGAATCACTATTCAAGTTTTTTCGGTGTTATTTAGATATTGCATTGTTACAAGATGTTACACTCTGTATATGGGTCCGGATGATTGATATATTATGTTGTCATCAGTTGTCTTTATAATAATGTATTTTGTCAGTCAAATACTGAATAAATAATACTTCTTAATATTGAATATCTGTTCATATAATATGGTGACAGCGTGAACTCAGGAAGAATAAAATCGCTCATATAAAATGTCAGCATTACAACCGCCGAAATCATTCGAACCAGATCTTGACCCAGCAGTGTCTTGGGAGAAATGGAAACAGAAGATTGAACTTTATTGGACTGCATCAGAATTAGATAAAGCCAATGTTAAGAAACAAAGAGCTACTCTTTTACATATCCTCGGAGATTATGGGTTAGAGATTTACAATACCCTAGAATTTACACAAGAAGGTGACGATTTGACGGTAGACATAATATTAGAAGCTTTGAGCAATCATTTCAAACCTTACGCAAATGAAACATACACCAGATTTATATTTTTTTCGTGTAATCAGAAATCCGACCAGTCCATCGACGAATATGTTACGGAACTGAAGCAAAAGGCATCGGATTGTAACTTTAAGGATTTGAGAGATTCCCTTATCAGAGATAGAATAGTTTGTGGGATGCAAAATAATAATTTACGAGAAAGGTTACTCAGTGAGAAAGATCTATCACTAACGACATGTGTCAATATTTGTAGAGCCGATGAAAAATCTAGACAACAAGTCAAAATCATATCAAATGGAAAGTATAAGGAAGAATTCCCTTTCAATGAGAATCATAAAATAGATAAAGTTAATATATCTGGTACAGGAAGATTTCATAAAAACAATACAGATGCAAAGAAGAGAACATGCTTCAGATGCAATATGTCACATGATTTCGGGAAGTGTACTGCCTGGGGAAAAGTCTGTGGAAAGTGTAAGAAATTCAATCATTTCGCAACGTGTTGTAAAGCTAGACAAGTGCGGCAAGTTGAAGAAGAAGATGATAATCAAAGAATCGAAGAGGTTCTGACTTTGGATACTATTGTAGAGGAAATGAATGTTTGCAAAATTAATAAGGAAATTTCAAAAGAATGGACACAGCTGTTGCGAGTATATAATATACTAGTTGATTTTAAGTTAGATACTGGTAGTCAAGCAAATATTTTACCATCCAGAATCTATAGAACGATTGATAATGCACCGGCTCTAAAAGCCACCACAACAAAACTCCTGGTATACAATAAAAACAAGTTGAATGTATTGGGGGTATGTGAATTACTGGTCTCTCATAACACAGTGTCAGAAAAACTTGGATTCTACATTTTAGAAGAAAATCTAGAACCAATTCTAGGATTGAAAGCGTGCGTTGCATTAAACTTGATAAAAAGAGTTTCATCAGTTTCTGATATGTGCAAAAATATCAAATCATCTTCCGAATTAATAGAAAAGTATGCTGATATATTTCAAGGTGTTGGTTGTATAAAAACACACTGCACAATCAGACTACAACAGAATTATGTACCAAGTATTGCTAGATGTCGTAAACTTCCTTTAGCCCTACATGAACCTGTCAAAAAAGCATTAGATCAAATGGAGAGAGATGGAATTGTTACAAGAGTTGAAGAAGCTACAGAATGGGTGAATGCAATGGTTGTTACACCGAAAAAAGATGGATCGGTTCGCTTGTGTATGGATCCTAGACCACTGAACAAGTATATTATACGACAAATAATTGAACTTCCTACATTTGAGACTATAATATCTCAAATAGGGCAAGCAAAATGGTTTTCAGTGCTAGATGCTTCATGTGCTTTTTGGCAGATACCTCTAGATGATAAGAGCTCTGATCTGTGTACTTTTATAACACCTTTTGCTAGATACAAATTTAACCGGTTACCTTATGGATTATCGAATGCTCCAGAAATTTTTCAAAATTGCATCAATAATTTTATAAATGGGTTAGAGGGAACTCTAGCATATATGGACGACATTTTGATATATGGAAATGATATAGAAGAACACAACGAGAGATTAGAAAAATTGTTCTCCAAAGCAAGACAAGAAAATTTGAGATTCAAGAAAGAAAAACTACAATTAGCTTTGACAAAAGTTAGTTTCCTGGGACATACTATAACAAGTGATGGAATTAAGATATCTGAAGAGAAAATCAGAGCAATAAAAAATATGAACAGGCCTACGAATGTGAAAGAATTACAATGTTTCTTAGGAATGGTGAATTATCTAAGCCGCTTCATCCCGAATATTTCAAAAATTACTGCCCCTTTGAGAGATTTACTGAAGAAAGATTCAGCTTGGATTTGGGAAGAAAGTGGTCCACAAGAGAAATCATTCAAAGACCTGAAGAATCTTATTATTACTGCTCCAGTTTTATGTTACTTTGATCCAAAGCTTCCGGTGACATTATCCACAGATGCCAGTCAGTATGGTTTGGGTGGGCACATCAGTCAAAATGACCATCCCATTGCTTACTGGTCTATGTCATTGAACAATGCCCAGCGAAATTATGCTCAAATTGAGAAAGAGTTGCTCAGTATAGTTTTGGCATGTGAACATTTTCATTACTATCTATATGGACGTCCTTTCATCGCAGTTACAGATCACAAGCCTCTATTGGGACTCATTAATAAGCCAATTGACGCACTATCTCCTAGACTTCAGAGATTAGTAATAAGATTGATGAAATATAGCTTCACTTTGACATTCTTGCCCGGAAAGGAGCTGTATATTCCAGATTCATTATCAAGAGCACCATTGAACGATGAAAAATCGACTGAGTTTGTTGATGATTTTAAAGTTAATGCGGTTCTTATTGTGAGTGATAAAAGATCTAATGAACTTTTAGAAAATACAAACAAAGATCCGGAATTGCAAGCTGTAAAACATTATATACGCAATGGATGGCCTAATCGAATGTCATCTCTCAAAAGTGAAGCCAAACCCTATTATCAATACCGAGATGAAATTCATGAACAAGATGGATTCCTTTTCAAAGGTAATAGATTGATCATTCCAAGATCAGATAGATTAGATATTTTACATCGCATACACTCTACTCATCAAGGTATAATATCTTGCCAGAAACGTGCTCTAGATTCAGTGTTCTGGCCCTTTATAAATGAACAGATAGTAAATATGGTTTCATCTTGCTTGACTTGTTTACAATATTCAAGATCAAACTCAAAGCAACCACTCCATCAGCATCCTGTTCCTGCATTGCCTTGGCAAAAAGTTGGAATTGATTTTGCTCAGGTAGGAGCCAGAAAGTTTTTGGTTGTTTGTGATTATCACTCAAAATTCATCGAACTGATTCAAATGTCGAAGAAAGATGCTTCATCAACAACTGATGCATTATTGAGTGTATTCAAATCTCATGGATTACCCCAAACATTGATGTCAGACAATGGGCCACCGTTTGATTCAATGTTCTTCAGAGATTTTTGCGTGAAATATGATATCATACATATAACGTCAAGTCCACGTTACAGTCAATCGAATGGGTTGGTCGAAAGACATATAGAAACTGTAAAAGGATTACTCATAAAAAATCCACTCAAACACCCTTATGAAATTATTATGGAATATAATAGTACGTCGAAGCAGAACTTACCTTCTCCATCAGAAATGTTAATGGGAAGGAAATTCAGAACACTCTTGCCATGCTCAGAAAATATACTCAGGCCTAAATTTGATATTGGAAAAAATTTGGAGATTCTGAACGCCAATCAACAGCGCGCAGATCGATACTACAACATTGGTAAAAAACCTCTTACTCCATTGGTTAGCAAACAACCTGTGGTTATTCAACAAGACACTCGGAAATGGATTCCCGGTAGAGTTCTCAGAGAAGAGAACTGCCCTGATAGTTATATTGTGCAGTCTAATAATGGTGGAGCCTATAGAAGGAATCGAATCCACTTACGACCTATACCTTCTACTTCATATACTGGACCCTCTGCTATAACTTCGAATACTCATACCAGGACTATTGACTCCTCAAATTATCCAAGTTCATCTACTCAAACAGCAAATGCTAACTCAGATCAGGAGATCAATCGACCAGTAGTTCCAAGTCAGGAAAGAGTTTCACAATTTGAAGAGGATCGAAATCGAGCCTCCACAACTAGTGAAGATTTCAACTTTGATCGTTCTAACCCTACAAATGTTGATCCTCAGCCATGCTCTTCCAATCATTCAAGCATTAATACTCAAACAAGTTCCAATGGTTCTATTGATTCGAAATGTTTCGAAAGATCATCGAAGGGTCGAATATTGAGGAAACCAGTGAGATACAAGGACTTTGTTTAGTTCCACCCAGATTTCATTTTTAGGGGGACATGTTACAAGATGTTACACTCTGTATATGGGTCCGGATGATTGATATATTATGTTGTCATCAGTTGTCTTTATAATAATGTATTTTGTCAGTCAAATACTGAATAAATAATACTTCTTAATATTGAATATCTGTTCATATAATATGCATGATTTCAGCTTCTAGTAAAGTTAAACTATTCGTACTCGTGCCATCGCCACACATACCTGCGGCAAACTCTGGTGCTTCGGCGCCATCACCTCTTCCACCTCCCCCTTCACCGCCGGCTTGTTGGCGATCTCTTCCAGCTCGGCCTGCTTCTTCTTCAGTATGCCGATCTGCGACTCGGCCTTCGCGATCTCCCGGTCCACCTTGCCGATCTGCTGGATCAGCTCGTCCTTGGTGATGCGGAAGGCGCGATCGTCGTGCGTCGACTGATCCGGCAACGTCGGCGAGATGGCCTCGACCTGCGGGTTGTACGCGCCCGGCTGTTCCTGAAGAAGAATAAAAGGAAGCACGGTATAGTGGTTTCCGGAATATCAAGATTTTTATTTTCTCGTGATGGTTAGAAAGATGAATATTTAATTCGTTTATATCCAAGGCAACGTATGCCAGTAGCACATCTAGGATTTAGTTCTGGGAAAGAGTAAATGTTCAATAATTAGATGTATAATATAATTTTGCTGCCTCTTCTTCAGTATGCCTGCGACTCGGCCATCGAGAACTCTCTGTTCACCTTGACGATCTGCTGGGTGAGCTTCCATGGTGATAAAGAAGGCGCAATCATCATGCATCGACTGATATGGCAACGTCGGCGAGATGGCCTGGACTTGCGGGTTGTACGCTAAGGGAGAAAAAAAGAAAGCACGGTATAGTGGTTTCTGAAATATCCAGATTTTTATTTCTCCGTGATGGCTGAAAAGATAAATATTTAATTTGTTTATATCCAAGGCAACGTATGCCAGTAGCACATCTAGGATTCAGTTCTGGGGAAGAGTAAATGTTCAATAATAAATTAGATATATAATATAATTCTGCTGCCTGTTCTTCAGTATGCCGATCTGCGACTCCACCTTGCCGATCTGTTGGGTCAGCTCGTCCTTGGTGATGCGGAAGTAGGCGAGTGGCCTCGACCTGCGAGTTGTACGCGCCATGCTGTTAGATAAACGACGCACGGTATAGTGGTTTCCGAAATCTCCAGATTCGAATTTCCCCGTGATGGTTGGGAAAATTCATTATACGGATGATACTCATTATTTGTGCTACTGATTCCGCGAAAGAAACATATCAGTTTGAATCGTGTCTAGTTTCCTCCAGTAATGTACACCTGGTATAGACGAACCAATTCGCTGAATTTCGAAACATAACTAACGGAAATTACGAATAATAATGTGAACTACCCTTCAGAACATCAAACAACTTTTGTAGCAACACCGTTACGCAATGGATACGACGATACCAGAAATACGGCGTTGTCGCTTTAGGAGTAAGAAATATCTTATTCTGAGTAATGACATACGCGACAATTTTTTCAAATTGAATACCTTATGAATTATTCAATTTTTGGACTCTCAATGGAAAGCTGAATTCAAAATTATATCATACATAGGGGTTTGTATACAGCCCGTTCGTTGAATTCATTGCTCTCATAAAATAAGGATGACATAAAAAAATACCCATGACGTCATTTCTTCTATCGAATCATTCTGAATGTATTGATTTGATTTGAGGAAACGCCCAAATGAAAATACAATTTCAAGGCTTCGAGCTATCATGGTAATATTGATGGATTTTTTACGAATTTATCCACCACTTTACTAGAGCATACTGAATTTAATGGACGCACTGTATACAATCCCTAAGTGTGATTTATTTCTGATTTCAGTGTTCTATCAAGGTTATAACAATTCAATATTATATAAGGTGTTCCAATTGGGAGAATTGTCTAATTGTCCCTCATAAATATGACATATTGAATATAATTATATCCTCAGAATTAGATATATCATTTTTCGATACATAATAGACTCACCAACAAACGACCAGCATAAAACTTTGCCAAATCGGTCGTCCTGTAACTTCTTTGATACTTATCTGATTTTGCTGAAATTTTGACCAAATTGTGAATTTATGTTTTGAAATGACAACCTGGATTTAAGTTTCCAAAAAAAGCTGACGGCTTGATCATGTTACAGGAAAAAACAAAATTTAGCAAAAGCGAATAGAACCAACATGAACTTCTCCATTAACAACTCGAAAAAACATCTAAAAATTGATATCACTTATTTCCATCCCTTTATTTTATATAGCATTCACCAGCAAAGAGAAACCTCAATTACTGAAAACAAACAAAAAACAGACCTCCTATAGATGTAGTCAATAACGAGTATGCCCTCCTCGAGCTTGAATTGCAGCATTCAACCAATGTGGCATCGAGTTGATCAAATTTCTCGAGCAGTTATGAGGAATTATCTCAAATTATGCTAATAGAAGGACGTAGCTCTTGAAGAGACTCTGACAAGGCCGGATGAAGGCTAATAAGCCTCTATAGTTCATCCCAAAGATGTTCAATAGGTTCTGAATTATAATAATAATTCGAGTAGGAATTTTAAAAATCCACACCTATCTTCTCTCAAAAGAACATGATGAAGCAGTAGGTGGGAGAATGCATGGTTCTGAATTATTGTTAATAAAAAATAAGAAAATCCATTTTTTCTTGACACTTGTATATTCTTTTAAAAAAAGATATTGACGTGAATCAAGAACCATTGTGATGAGAAGGGATCACACTTCAATCCGAAACATAATGAAGCTGAGTTTAACCACTCACCTCTGCCACAGAGCGTTGAGAAGTTAAGGGTGTAAGAGTAACTTTTGTTTTTCCTGCCTCGGATCAAGCCTCAAGAATTAAAATTCACGCTAACACTTCGAAATATAAATCTACGATTTGGTAGAAATTCCACCAAACTCGGACAAGAATTAAAAAAGTTACAGGGCGATCAATTTGCAAATTTTTTTTTGCTGGCCGGTTTCTTTTGCCTGTGAGTGTAAATACTATTTAATTTTCTGTGGTATTATCCAGAAATGTTGTTTTCTGTTGGGTATTTTATCAATGATTTACTCATTTCTCGAAAAACTTTAACGGCTTGTTAACAGTCGAAAACCCCCTAAAATTTTTAGAAAGCGAGTAACAAATTCACCGGTCGATAATTCTCTATCTCCTCCCGTACAGTGACTTTATGAAACAGAGTGGCAACAATAGTGATGCACTTTTTGAGTGGTCGGACCTCAATATGGGGTTGCACCTATCTGTTCTCTCCATTCAATTCCACGCTTTCTACTTTCCTTTGTCACTGTTCCTTTACGTTTCTCGCTCTTTGGAGACAAAACAATCCGAAAATGATGAAATAAAAATAACAAATATCCAAACATCAGGTGGGCACTTCGAAGGCGCAAATTCATTAATGCATATGAGATACCCTTCCGATTTTCAGCTATTCAGTGACTTGACCACGTTTGAGATTCCGGAAACGGCAGCCATTTCGAGGTCTATAGGCGACTGAATTCAAGATCGCAGCGCCAAAGTGTCCAGTTATCGAACTATATGAAAATACATTGTTTTGGCGTGTGTTCACTTTTGACTGTATAGTTGTTAACTTTTGTGATTCGAGGTAGCTTTTAGCGGATATTCGTTCAATCAAGTATCTTTCAGTACTTCAAATACCTACATGAGATTCGCAAAATACGTTAGTTTGCATTTCGTTCCTACTCAGCAGTAAAATAAATAATACAAATTAAGTGGAGCGAATATGATGTTGAAGTTCACGGAGTAGGTATTTGAGATGTATATTGTGTGTCCCAAATTCGATTCTCACCATTGGGATATCTCGGTAACTTCGAGAGATATAGACTCGCTTAAATTACAAAAGTTTGAGCAAATTCATTCAATCTAGAATCCGTCGAAAAATCTTGACTAGCTTCAGTCATTTCTGAGCTATTCGAGAAAAACTGAAATTTTGTATTTTCGTTTTTCTCGAATATCTCGAAACCTATTGATTGTATGAAAAGACGACTACAACATTGTGATGGTACTTTTCAGTCTTTTAAATGGTTTTGTCGATTTTGGAAAAAAAATATTAGAAAAGGAAAAAATTAGTTGGAGGTCATATCTCAGAAATTTGATATTTTCAACAAAAACTGACAAAACCGTTCAAAAGATCACTGAAAGTACTATTAGAGTGTTGAGGTCTAGATTTTTCAACAGATTCTGAATCATGATTGAATTTTCTGAAACTTTCTATGTCTCATATTACCACACTGTATATTGTAGTCGATTTATTTACATGTGTTTGCAAAAGAGAAAAAGTCCTCGAAACTGGATGTTATGTACAAATAATGGATCTACCTAGTAGGAAGAATTGAACATGAGTACGGATTCAATTTCTTGAAATTCCTTCTGTAACTTTTCACTTCTGGGAATAAAATGCACTGATATCAATTTCGAAGTTCCTGAAAGTGATTCAATTATACACTGATTGAAATCATCATTTTCTGTGAAATGCAGTGAGATAACTTTCATGAATTACATGTGAAACCGAGCAATAATCCAAGATACTCTATACTGAATTGAAACTCGAAAAATATCACAATGACAACTAAACTTTCGATAAAATGCATGGAAACTTGAATGTAAATGAACGTGCAATGTACTTTACATTAGTTACTTGAACATCCGCAAGAGGTCGTATTGCTTATTTTGAATCGCCTATTGTCGCCATCACTATTTAATCTACTCACTCTACCCTCCGGTACGTACCCGTGTATCGATCCTGAGCGGCTGCACGCCCTCCTTGTCCTGCAACCGGATCTTCTTCAGCGGCTGCTGCCCGCCCGAGTACCCGCCCGGCCCGCCCCCCTCGACACACCCCATCCCCGCCTGATGCATGCTAGAGTTGGAGTGGGCGTGGTCGCGCATGCCCCTGCCGCCCGGCCCGTACTCGCTGTGCAGCAGCGAGATGCGGTTCTGCCTGTTGCCGCCACCGCCGTAGGTCTGGTAGTCGCCGCCGCAGCGCGTGGCCAGCAGGGCGGGAGCGGGCGGCTGCGGTTGGGGCGGCTGCTGGTGGTGGTGGGCGGCGGCGGATACAGCCGCGGCCGCCGCCACCGGCACCGCGGCGGGTTGCTGCGAATACCTCTGGCATACCTGGAGAAACAATGATATATGTTTGATGGATACTAGATAGAATGAAAATGTCATTGACAGGTGTCATATTATCAGGGGTGCGTTCGATTATTGACTCAAAGTTATTTTGAATTGACTCGGCCGTTACTTGATGGAAATCAATGACAAATGTAAAAATGTCACAAACGATAAGATTTCCACAAAATTCTCAAACACACGACACGTTTCGCTAACACAGTAGCTTCGTCAGGTGATATACTGATACGATGCACTAAACTAACATTGGCTTGCTTATACCAGGTGTCCCAATATACCTGTTCCAATGAATTATCTCAGTCATTTCGAAAAATAAAAATTCGAAAATCTCATGATCTCCAAGTCGTTCAAGGAAGCTTCAACTGAGAAAAACAAAAATTGAAAGTCACTTCCGGTTTGACCGGAAGTGAGTAACTTTATCATTTCAAATAACACCCTGTATATTTTCTACAATTTTTGATTTCTACTCAAAATTACCGTTCCAACGATGTATCACACTTCGTATTTTGAATTTGATTTGATGGAGAAAACGACAATTGAAATTTCAAATCGAACGAATTGCAGTAGGCTACGATATTTTTGTAATCTTGATTTTGACTTCGATAATAATTTAAAATTATTAGAATTGTAGTAGATCATGTAATTTTCAAATTTTCATTTTTCGAAATATCTGAGATATTCTATTGGCACAGGTATACTGGGACACCCGGTATATCATACTTTCCCAACCTGAAAGATTAGTTACCTTTGGACAGGTTCGATAAACCTCCATTGTCGGAAATTAGGCAACCATATCTACATCAAGATACGGTGTATAGAATTAACTTGAAAGGGTTGATATCAAATATACATATTATTACGTACTAAGAAAACGAATTCGTTAAGTAAAATGTCAGAATTTTTGAGTTTGTTGATTTCTAATGATTCAAAATGATTGAGTTTCATTCCTTTATTTTCTACGTGTAGAATTTCGAAATTATCATCAAAACTATGGTTCTCTTCTAATATATGGTTGTCGTATGTTGAATTTGTTTTCTTTTTCAAAAAATTCATCTTATGTTCATGAATGCGCTGATTAAACGTACGACCTGTCTGACCGATATATACCTTAGGACAAGATTCACAGTTGAGTTTGTACCCCTGATTTTTCGAATTTAGAAGTTTGGTCTTTATTATTCTTGATAATTCTTCCCAACGTGTTATTTGTTCTATATGCTACTTAAGTCCTGTTTATGTAGAAATGAAGCTAATTTTTCAGTTGATTCCAAAATAGGTTAAAGTTACATAATTTTGATTATAATTCTTGATGGTAGGATAAACTTCTTGAATAGCTTTATTATGGAGTTTTTTAGGAAGAATACTGTCTATCAAATTAACGTTGTATCCGTTGTTCACTGCAATCTGTTTTATGATATTGAGTTCTTTATTTAATATTATCATTCATTCAATAAAGAACTCAATATCATAAAACAGATTGCAGTCAAAAGGGAAAATATGTGATAATTGTATGATTATAGGTATGACTCATTGGAGCTTATTGTAATAATTTCGGAAATCTCGTTACGCAACAGCATTCACCGAGATTTTTGAATTACAAAATTTATTGTGCAGGTATTAAAGACATTCTAACCTCGTAAACGGCAATTCAATTCAAAATCACTATTAACAACATTCAATTGAACATCACAACTCGATTGACAATAATATAAGACTGTTGCTGGGAGTGCTCACAGAGGAACCACATGGGATGGATGAATCCATTTTATGTGGACCAGCGAAGCCAAATGTGGTATCTATCAATCTGCCAGCAATAATTCAACTTTATGATTGACAAAGCAATTCTGATATTTCTGACGACAAAAAAAAAGATAATAGCATCAACTCTCGATTTCCAATCCACTGCGCTCTGTGCTGAAACCGCAATATTTGGAACAATTGAGCCAGTGCCACTTGTACTTGCTCTGTGCTAAAGCCACTGGATGGTATTAGTTAGGTAAGAGTTCGGACACAGAAATGACAACTGTTAGTGTTTTTGACTATTTAGATTTATTAAGTTACTTTAAGTTAATGCAAGGTGTGCATTGTGAGAAGAGCACCATAGTCGTTTCACGCTCTTCCATCAAGAATTGTTCGATTTGACAATACATTTTTTGAACATCACAATTGAAATATAATTTCTTAAACTATTGAGAAAAAGTATGAATGAAAATGTACGCTGTGTTATGAGTTGTGAGAATTCTGAAGAGAAAACGGATTTAATTTATTTAATTTTACAATGGAAATATGAACCATTCTCTTACATAAAGGAATGTATACGAGACAGCCTAGATGGAAAATTAATCTGAATACTAGCAACATTTGTGAGCTAGGTACTTATAAGTATGTATACATACATTAGAATTCACTTCTTAAGACAGCATAATGAAACAACTATATCTTAGGCCCATTTTCAAACAGAATATTTCAAGATTCGTTTGAGAGAATCTGCTGTTCCATCCATTCACAAAACAGTCTAGTTCGAGCACAGTTTTACATGCTAATGAGGAACTAGTTATAAGTATATCCATATTATGTGTCTATTTTGTCAAATTAAAATGTTGTTACATCTATTCTCTCCATTTATATAACTGTTGTTCTGCAGAAAGTGTATCGCTATAAATAGTAGCGGGCGTTTATACCCTTTTTCCATTTTCCATCTACGGCTATGATTGAGTTGACACAAAATCTGACCTCTAAAATGGTGTCTGAAAATGAGACGCTACTAGGAAAACTGGAAAGATAAAGCGCAGAATATATGTCTTATTCTTTTATTCACTCAAACCATTGTAATATGGAAAATAGAAAAGGACAGACAGAAGTTCAGGTGTGTCCGAACTCTTCCCTGTGCTAGTGCGCTCTGTAAATAGACGATGTGAAAACGCTATTAGTTTATTGACATCTGGAATTCTGGGATTGACATGAACATGTGGGTTTGTCCAGTTGGATTGTGAGTTTATTTCAGTCAGTTCAATTTATGAAATGAGTCAATTCAAGGAGTAGAACTTATATTCCAGTTGCAAATATATAAATAATCAAAGGAAGGGAGGAATGCTCGAAGTCATCTCCACAAATTTCAATGGTGTTGTTACACAATAATAAGGGACATGTTTCGGTCTTATAAAAGACCATCTTCAGCCTAATTGAAAGTTCTACAATAGAAAAAGATTGATGTGAAAGAATTACATAATTTGTTATTGACTTACATGGAGTTGACAAAATGTGATGATAGTAGTTGTGGAATTGTTGTCAATGCCCATAGTCGAAATATCGAGTTTATGAATGAAAAAAACGGGTTCTCAATAAATGAAGGGCCCCGTGCCCTGAGAGCGCATACCATTCATCTCATCGAAATTTCATACACCATTTTGGTATATCATTTTGGTTGTTGTTGAAATTATAAAAATATTATACCGCCAAAATAATTTGCATACGCTGCCCTGGTTTAGGAAATCCCGAAATTATCAACTGAACATGTCGTGGGACATCTCACGTAATGACGTATCTCATTAAAATCGGAATTTGAGATACCTCGTCAAATGATTTATATTTCCGTGTAATTGAGAACTCATCAGCCTATCTCAAATTATTGGACTACCAAACCTCACGAAGTAACCTAACTATAGAAGTTAGGTCAGTACATGAGATATACAGGGTGCTTCCTAACAACGGTTTCTAACTGCAGGGGGTGATTTGTTAGACCATTTTTATAAGAAAAGTTCCTATGAACATATGTCCGGAGTTGCTTCGTTTCTGAGATACAGGGCATTGAAATTAAAGAAGAAAAAACGGTAATTATTAAATATCATGAATATCCTAGAACCGATTTGGTTGAAATTTGGTACTTCCATTTGTCAAATTTTCTGAAATTTCAGCATATCAAGTGTCAATTATATTTTGGCAGAAATAATGAAAAACTCATTTCTCCAATGCAGGTGTTCATGATATGCAATACAGTGGCTTCAATTTTTTTCTCGGAAACGAAGCTGGATATGAAGAAAATACAGGAGACCAAGAAGTTGTATTTTGACTTGCTTAATCTAAAAAATCAAAAATTTACCAAAAAAAGTCAGTGGTAATTTTTTTTTACAATATTGTTGGCTGTGGCGTTCAGTGAGACGCCCCAATAATTTCAATCTGAATAGGGCTAAATAAGCGCCTCATTATTTCAAATGAAAGTACCAAATTTCAACCTAATCGGTTCCAGGATATTCATGATATTTTGTAATTACCGTTTTTTTCTTCAATTTCATCGCCCTGTATCCCAGAAACGAAGCAACTCGGGACATATGTTCATAGGAACTTTTCTTCTCAAAATGACCTAACAAATCACCCCCTGCAGTTAGGAACCGTAGTTAGGAAACACCCTGTATTTTTATTATTTGTTAAAAATTCCAACAGTGACGTTTCTCACAATCGGGTTCGCGTGGAAATTGAAATATCTAGTAACTTCTCAAGGTACTGAAAGGGTTATTGTAAGGTATTGTACAAGTCGAATGAATTTCTTCGTTTTTTATCAATAAAAATGAATAATTGGGTTAGAATTTACTTTATATTCATGGACGAATACATATAAAGACACATTGATGAACATGTGGCGTATCTTACAAACTTTTTTTTCTTCGTTTTTGGTGATGCTTTTTCGAAATCTCACCATTTCATAACAACTATAGTTCTATATATAGTTAATCTACTAATAAATAAAAAAAATAATGATCTTTCATGAACAAACCTCTGAGCTATAAGCGAATGAGGATGATAAATGATGATAAAATCTTTGTTGAATTGTTGTCCTGTGAAATTGAGAAAACTAAGATACGTCACTACGTGAGATGACCGTCAATGTGATGAAGAGGGGGCTATTGTGGAACAATAATTATTCAACGTATGCATTTTTGCAGGCATATTTTCGGTGTTACTTTTGCAAAGTATTTAATCATGATACAAGCATATACAAGTTACCAACATCGAAAAAACGTTGCAAAAAAATCTGTGTTTTTCTACATACATGCAAAAAGCAGAACTTTATTGAACTATATTTAGTGGAAAAAGAAGTTCTTTTTTGCACTTAGTGCAATAAAGTTTTTATTGCACTCATCTGTCATTTTACTTCAACGTGCTGTCATCATGACAAACATTTTTTATATTGCAACTGTGGTTATAGAAATGTCATATATTCATATTGAAAATTGCACCAATTGTTCATTCACTTTCAACATAGAGGGTAAAAATAAAGTTTGAGTTAAATTGTTCGTAACGTATTAGTTCCTGTTTCAATGCAAATCGATATTAATAATAAAGTATTCAAGTTGCGTTTTTCATTTTCCTACACCTAGTGCCGCACCTCAATAAATCATTTTTTGATTTTTGCATGAACGTAGAAAAAATGTTGTATGCAACTCGTGCAAAAATTGTTTATTGCACTCGACGTGTTGTCCAACTCGGCCTAACGGCATCGTCGGACAATTTCACGTCGAGTGCAATAAACATTCACTTTTTGCACTTGTTGCATAAATAACTATTACCAGCCCGTCTATACCCGGTGACACAGGGTATCAAGCCACCCCTGTAACTTCTGCATTCGTGAACGGATTTTTTTGAAATTTGGTACAGTTATATAAGCAACCATTTCGGATTCGATCACATTATAATCCAACCGTTTTTCCGAAAATGCTAGTACGTTTGGTTTGGAACACCGTGTATATTTTTACATATTCTAATTCAACAGGTCAAAACGAGTGCGATCTTTATATGTCAAATGTAATTTTTTCGATAATTTCAAAATCAAAATTGTTATTCTATTTCACCCCGTGGATAAATGAGATGAGGTCATAGATATTCACAATGAGTACCACATACTAGAGAAGCATACTTTTTTCTGAAAAACTTGTATGTCACTTATCGATGAATCATTTCAGTCCTATCATATCTTGATGACAGATTCAATTTTTTCAAATGGAACCCCAATGGGCCACTTATATGTATGTATCTCTAGTGTTAGAAACACTCCAAAGATACCCACCAAATTACATTAATCACTAGTATTATATTATCATTGTTATTATATATGTTGTGTGATCCAGTACCATCACCCCGTATTATGTTTAGAATATCAACGGGTGCTGGTTTTATGACTAAGAGATATTGAGTGCATGATTAAGGAGTTACATAAGCTAGATAAGAGATGGTGACAGGCGAGGTGACAGGGAATAGTTAGGATGACTAGTAGAGTTGAGACTAAAGAGCTGTAAAGGTTTTTTTGTCCTAGAATACAAACTTGATATTTGAAGACGTGGATATTATTTAAGCAGCTTCTCAGTTGTCCCCCCTTAACACTAGCTAGAACATACATTGAGGAAAAAAATGACATCATTTTTGTATTTCGGTGTAGTATTTTATACATTCAAAAATCAACAACTATAGTTTTATGAATTTTCTTGCAGTTGGAATAATTTTTCAAGTAAGCTGTGGAAAACAACATTTCTGAATCTTGTCATAATAATATGTGAAAATATACATCAAGCCATTTGAAAAAACGAAGATTCTGGCATTTCCAGAACAACCGGAAGTCCACCATATTAGATTGTAATGTGATCAAATCCGAAATGGTGACTTATATACTAGTACCAAATTTCAGAAAAATTTTTTGCAGAAGTTACAGGGGTGGCCCGATACTCTGTGTCACCCGGTATATAATTCCAGCCACCCTGCACAGAAAAAACAACAACTTCAATCGTATATACAGAATGTTTAAAAGAGACGAGGCAATTACCAATTACCCCGTAATTGAGAAGAACGCCTAAGGAATGCCTTATCACAAGCGGCCTCGACGATTCATCGGTATTCGTAATCATCGAAGATTGAAGCAGGTTCAGTCATTAGCATCGTAGCATCAGAGCGAATCACTTGTCGATGTTGTATTTTTATAAACGGTGATCTTTGTACAAGCCATCATGAGTATCTAAAAATGTGTTTGAGTGTTGAGATAGTGTCTATCTACGATGCCTCCATTTAGAACCTTATAATAAAGTTTTTTTTAAATAATGTTTTTTTTGAATTAATTCAAATACAGGGTGTTCCTTAATGATATGCTGTTATTCAAGAGGCCGATTCTTCGACCCATTTTAAGAATGAAACTTCATATGAACATATGTCGTAAACGTTCTAACTTTTGAGATACAGGGTGTCAATGTTGAAAATATGCATAGATTATTTTTTTGTCCACCCTGTATAGTTTTTGTGATGGCAAAATTCAGTCTGCTATGTGACTGAATCGGCATACAAATTTCAAAATGTTACATAAGGTGGTTATCCAGTAATAGTTGTACTGAATGGAGTACTCAAACATCAAAATTTGAAGTCTGGTCTCGTTTTTCCGTTTTTTCTCGAAAACGAAGCGTTCTATCGAGTATCAACAAGAGGATCTTTTTTGTACATAATTAAATAGCCTTTTATAGCATTGTTTGAAATTTGAAAATATCTCATCGTTGCTCACTTTTAAGTAAAATATAAACAATAATTTTCCCGTAACGGTGCCACTGGTAGGGAAAATGAAAATTTTTGTGCATCAAAAAATGCACCTTGATACATAAAAGACGTGTACCAAATCGCAAAAAGATGTATACAATATTGTCTTAGTTATCATCAAAAAACGGAATATTTTTCAAAACTTCATCACCCTGTATCTCAAAAGTTAAGACTTTTAAGACATACGTTCATGGGAAGTTTTCTTCTTAAAATGAGTCAGAGAATCACCCCCTCAAATATTAGCATGTCTTCAAGGAACACCCTGTATATCTTCTCACGGCTTTGTTTGGAATTTGGCAGCCTTGTTTCTAAAGATAAGGGGCTGATTTGGAATTATTGGGGAACCTGAGATATAGCGACTAAAACTACAACTCTTTCGTCTCCTGGATTTTTCTCATATCTTGCTTCGTTTACTGGATAAAAGATAAAAACTATTTCATTGCATGTCCAGTTATCATACAAAAATTTACAAAAACTGTTGAAAGTGACCACTTGCAACAATGACTTCAGGTGTTATTCGAATGTCAATCATGTTGTATCTATCAAATTTGATGAAGTTCCGTAACATGAATTACTTAAAAAAAAAAAACTTCAACACCCTGATTCTTGGAGACAATGCATTTCCGAACCTGCATTTATGGGAACTTTTTTCCATGAAATGATCTGTGGAATCAATAATAACCCCCTCAAATATTGCCACGTCTTTTTTAAACACCCTGTATATCCACCCCTAAACCTAAGACCTAGGACGCTCACCTGGTTGACGGCGCTCCCGGGCTGCGGAGCCGCCGCCGCCGCCGCTTGCTGCAGCTGCGGCGATGACGGGTAGGGGTAACGGGCGGTGGATAGGGGCGACCTGGACGGCTTGTATAGATCGGCGGGCGCCGCATGCGATGGCTGGTTGTGGTTGGATCTGCAACAGGAAAATATAATACGTTAGTTTTGGCGAGATTGTTACGATCTTGTCTGTCATAGACCGTATTTTTTCTACTCGATTTATAATGATCAATATAACACTAGTTGACTAATGTATTTATTAATCAACTCCGACTGATATGATATAATATACAGAGAACAGCCCGGATTCGCCTATACGACAGCTTCTTAAAAACAGTACTGACTAATCGAATTGGTGCCAGAGCCCAGAAGGGCCGCTAACAGATGTAATTTATGCCCACTATTGGTTTTCTAGGCATACTTGAAATATTTGGCGAGACACATTTAGGCCCATCATATTTGAAAATCGACTACATGCCCTTGTATTATGGCAAAAAGTCTAAGCGAGCTTGAACCCTAAGCTTACTAGCCCACATCAAAAACCTTCACGTTTGAACAGAGATATTGTTGCATTTTCTTCCTGGTACAGGGTCCTTCGCGACGAGCTGATTCGATATGTATACAGGGTGACCCAGAATAACGTTCGAACACTCTGGGAGGTAATTCGAATAAGAAAAAAATGTTCCTGTCGACATGTGTCCGAAAATGCTTCTTATACAGGGTGTCTCAAAATTACATAGAAAGATTCTAACCACAGATTCTAGGAACGAAAGTAGTAAAAAAACTTCATATAAACATGGGTCCAGAAATGATTCCCTGGGGGGTCATGGCCACCTGGAGGAGAACCCGAAATGATAGTTTTATGAAAATATTTCCGAAACTCTCATGCTCCTAGCTTTTCATTCCTAATTTGAAAACGTTAAAAATTTTCCGAAACTTTGATCAAGGGCGTGAAAAATAGGTGGGATTCGGGGCACTTTTTCCCCCAACAATCATCATTTTTACTTAAAAATGTCACACTTGTTCAGTGTCGATAGTACTCTGCATTTTAGGATAAATCAATTTCAAAAGTCTGTACATATAGCGTAATAGAAATAGTACATTTTCCATACCATATTATTTTTCAATTCATTCTTTTCATTGAACCCCATATATTTTGATCAAACATCCAAAGTAGATCTTGAAATTAAGGAGTATTTTCCATCAAACCATAATTTTCGGAAAATTCGGTAGGTACCCTATTGAAGAAACAATCACGATATTCATGACGCAGCAGAATTTTTGAAACGATTTATCAGAGTACCACTTTTGAGTAAAAAAATTTGAGATCTACATATTTGCTAGTCAAAGTGCCGAAAATTGCATAAACAAAAAAGTTGGGCTGCTGGAGAAAAAATGCACCTGGCCCCACCTATTTCCGATGCTACCGATTAAAATTTTGGAAATTTTTTATTAACACTTCCGGATCGGTCATAAAAAGTTGGGTACATGTACGAAATTTGGTCATATCATCACAGGGGGTTTCGGAAATATTCAAATAAAATCATCATCTAGGGATCCCCTTTACATGGGTATAACGGTATAACCCTCCAGGAGGCCATATTAAAACTAATGTTTATATAAACTTTTTTGACTATTTTTGTTCTTAGAATCTGTGGTTGAAATCTTCTTAGGTGTTTTCAAGAGACCCTGTATAAGTGCACAACAACCGTCAGAAGATAGGTAGGTCCTTGACTGCAGTTTTCTTCAAATATCTTTGCCACCATTGATCCTAGAATCACGAAATTTGGTATACATAAGTATATAAGAATAATTTGATCTCACAAATCGTTTCATGGTACTCGTAAAGTTTCTTCTGGTGTAATAATCAAATTCGAAATAATGTGAATTTAGTCATAGAATCACAAAACTAATCACTCCTTGAAGTTTGACCACATCAGACTTAATAGCACCCTGTATACCTATCTGGAACTTAATTATCTGAAATTTTGTATACGGGGGTGTTCCAAGGTGCTCGTTCCAACTGAAATATTTTCTTGAAGTTGGGGTCCATTTCCGGTATTTCCGGAAGTTGTAGAAAACAGAAAATATTTTAGTTTGAACGAGCACTATGGAAAACTCTAGTATAAGAAATTTCAGAAAACTAGTCCCAGTAGTTTCGCACATACATATCACAGAGCAAACAGGGAAATATGCTCCATGATTGTGTAAAATGATAACATTTAATATGTTATGAACTTGTCATAACATAATGAATTTTATCATTTTACAGAGACAATCATGGAGTATATTTCCCTGTTTGCCCTTAAATTACGCTAGTTGTATGTCTACTTTTTCCATTTCCATTGGCTGATGGTGTACTTATATAAGTCCCAAACATGTTCCTTCACGATTGATCTTTGATCATTCTAATATATGTTATGGAGATGACTTTGGGTTTTCATCTATGGACACATTTTACATTTTAAAAAATCGCATACACTTTCGGTTCCACCGGAAGTACATACGATTGAATCTTATGAACACTGATGACTCGGCTTCAGACCATTGTGATAGACAATGGGCGTGTACACTCGTGTACACCTTAGTAGAACTTTTAACTCAAACCATGTTTATAATGATCCTTTTATACATAAATAATGATTGACGACATAATTCGATCGAAAAATTAACTGGAATGTTTTATTTTTGGACATAAATAATAGAACCTTCTGAAAACGGACCCTCTTATGACGTAGAAACCTCATCTCGCCATAGTTAGTAGAAAATACCAAACGCCCGACGGTACTGAGGCAACTGATATATTAATTCTTTCAACTGTGATCTCGCGCTAATTAAAATCGGGGATTTCAATAATTTTTTATAAAACGTAGGGAGCTCACAGCAAGAAACGGTTTGCGGTGGTGAGCTAGTTTGGGTGGGTTCTATCGAATAATGACATAATTTTTTTTTGTGATATAAGCCCATTGGTGTCTTATGTGGCGAGTCGAGTGATAATATTATTACATAACCAAGTATTTATTCTTGAAAAAATTAATTACCTGATCTGGAGAAATTGTTTCCGAAAGGAGACAGAAATCCAATAAACCCAAAGAGAAGAAGAAGAAGAAGAAGAAGTATTTTAAATGGAACCTGTATAGAGTGTAGATATTTCCACGCCATTCAATGAAGCAAACAAGCCCCTTTTCAATGACAAATCACAATAATTGTACATATGTCTTCAAAATGGCGGAGCATCAGACTTTTTTCTAAAATCAATATTCAAGCAACCTAATAAGATTTGTAGATCACAATGAAAAGTTTTTGATTAAGCATGCAACCATTTATATTCATTGCCAAGAAAATTAGGATTCACTCGAATACATTCCTTCTCATGAATTTTTTTTTATTATTGTCAATTTAATTTCCGACTGAAAAATCATTGAAGGTTGTCATAAATGATTTTTTCGAGATCCTTACCCAAAAAACAAGAGGCGGCGAAGTGTATATATTTATTTTCCAGATTTGAAATAATTTTTCGGAGCGCTGTCAATATGTTGAAAATACACTATTTTTCACCCATCAAAGCACTTTCGATGTATGAAAAATCTTCCTTTCTCAATATATTAATTTCCGATTTTTTTTTTATTTTAATGGTATTGAAAGAATTTGATTTCCTCATGATAAACTTTCAACTGAATATAAACTTCGAAAGATAAATGTGCCAAATAGATTTTTCATATACTGGAAAATTATTTGGTAAAAAAATTATTCGATTATCAACTTGAAATATCTAGTCGTTATTTATTTCAATACAGAGTTTAATGCCAATAGATCATATTATTTCAATTCATTTTATATAGGTAGTTATTTGATGATGAATCTGACATATACACCTAACGTGTAGGCAACGATAAATTGCTGCAATAAAAATATGAATGCTGCCATGAAGTCGGAGAAGAACTGAACTGAACTGTGTGTATGGAAGGAAATGAGAAATTTGAACTTCTGAAGAAGCAAGATAGACAAAATATTAAAACATACCTGACATTCAGAGTACTTTTTGGTTGAAAATGAAATAACTTCAACATTCCAGATTAAAATATTACTCCTAAATATCTCGATCAATCCCACACTTCTGACCATTAGTTTATCGAAACCTCACTCGATCTCAACTCAGAATCAGAACTCACAACCGAATTTAACAAAGGAAATGCACGAAGCACGCGCTTACATACCGACTGGACCGACTTAATTCTGATAACTGTTACGAGGTGCACGCGGAGTGTGCCAATTTGCCGTAATAATTCTTGTTCGTTCGTACTCGAGAAACATTCGTCAACGATCGTTATTCATTTCACCTATAAGAGTAATTCGGTAACAAGTTACGGTAATACGATCAAAATTCACTCGTCTGCGTTAATTATCATAGGTTTAGACATTATTGTCATTACAAGACCAATGGAGTTAATTGATATACTCCCGATAAAACGTTTGTAGTTATTGCAACTAGTCGTTGGCGTTATTTTTATAAGTAATTGATTGAAGCCATAAATAATATATATTAGAATCAGAAACAATTATATTTATTACCTATTTACCCCCATGATTTAATTCAACTATCGAATATAGGTATAGCTTGTGGAAATCCAGCTGATAAAATATATCCAATGCCATCGTTAACAACATATTTCAAGAATAATCTGCATATACCTATTCCCATAGGCCTGGGAGTCTGTAAATAATTCGAGTATCTGATTAATGAAGTTTGTGATCAAAAGACATTACCCCAACCCAACAATAGAATAACGTGACCATTAATTATATGCGAGGTCATTTATGAACATCTTCCCTACAATAAAATCAGGCTACAAATAATTCTGCCTCATGAGATAAAACAGAACCAACAGACGGTAATAAAATAATAAACAATAGTCTGATTTCTTTGTTTCCGCAGTATCAACGGGAATAATAATTATACGTGGTTCATTATATATGTTATATGAAGACTCCACAGGACCCCATTGTTCTCCAGAGGTCACCTCTATCCAGTGTTTACCAGGCACCACAAAGACCTCCTTGTGGCGCAGAAGACGAGGCCTTCAATTCAGCAGCTTCTAGAACTTCGCCACACTATTTCATTGTTTTTCCTCAAGTATAAAAGCTAGAATTGTAAACAAGCTAGTTAGTCGTACTGTAGTCATAATCGTACACTCATTTAATATCTTATATCTTTGGTGATGAAATCACCCTGTATAATAAAGTGTTTTTTTAAAAAGTCTATTTTGAGAGAAGTGATATAACAAATTGGCGCAGTCGGTAGGATTCCTACAACACGAAAACGTGGTGGTTTCCAAGCCTTTAAAGAAGAAAGAACCAAGAAGAAACCCACGGGAGGACGGTCTCTTCGGCAGCATTGGAGGACTATTGTAGCAACGCTCACGAAGTATAAAGGATTTCATCTGAGGACGGTCTCTTCGGCAGTAGTTCAACCCGATCCTGTAGCAACGCTCACGAAGACTAAAGGATTTCATCCCCCGAAGCAAAGCAACGACAAATGAAGAAACAAATATTGTAAGTAACTTTAAGAATCATCCCGTATTTGAGTTATTGTCACGAACGAATTGTAACGAAAGTCCAGTTCTGTTATAATATCCCGAATACCAGCCCCAGTTTTTCAGTGTTTACTTTAAAACATTGCGTAACTAAGTCTAGTCATTTCAATTAATTTTAAGCAAATTCAAAAATCTAATCAAAATGCCTGACACTCCAGAACCAGATCCAAATCCAATTGAACCATACAGATTGTCAGAAATATTTTCAATAATTCCTGAATACGATGGCAATCCAATATTTTTATCAACATTTTTAAATTCATGCTCAATTGCTGAAGGAATGGCAATCGAGGATCAAAAACTTTTAGTAACACTTCATATCAAAAACAAATTAAGAGGAAAAGCAGCCGAGCTAGTAAATTCACGAAATCCAGATAGTTGGCGCGAAATCAGATATTTATTAGAGTTACATTTTGGAGACAGCCGAGATCTAAATTCACTCATTCAAGACCTGCAAAGATTAAAACAATTACCTAATGAATCTGCATTAAATTTCGTTTCGAGATTACAGACACATAATGCGAAAATGTTAGCCTCAGTTAATAAACAACAGCGTATGAGTTTTGAACAAAAGAACTCTCAGATCAAGCTTATCGAATCCATGACATTGAACACATTATTAACCGGCCTTGAACCAAAAATTGCACCTATAATCAGAGCAAGCAATCCGCCTGATATAGTCACAGCAGTACTACGTATAAAACGCGAAATACAACTTTCCTATTTTGAAAACCAGAAACGAAACCCAAATTTCGTTCCGAGTCAAAATCAAGGTCATATTCGTCGACCAATGGACAGAAACTTACAAAGAAGACCAGTGCAACAGAATTATTTCAGACCGAATAACTTTTATCAAAATTCCTACCCAAATCCTAATAACTTTCCCAGACCAAATATACCAAATTCGAATTTCCAAAGACCAAACGTCTCTACGGCACAGCAATCGAATTTTCAAAGACCGAATTTTCAACAGAATTTTCCAAGACAGAGTCAACCGCAAAATTCCCAACAAAATAGAACATCAGTAATCAGACCAAATCCAAATTTTCAAAACAGACCCCCAACAATTATGCAAAATCCAAATTTTAGAATGCAGCAACAACAACGAGCGCATCATTTCAATTCCAATCCAAATGAAAGTTATGAATATTATTTTGAAGACGACCAGGATTATTATACTGCTAATAATCAAGATTTTGATAATTCAGGTTATCATACAGCTAATAACCAAGAACAACTCTTCAACGAAGAATACTTTCCAGATCAAGTAAATAATGAAGATTATAATACTGTTTATAATCAAAGCCAAAACGACACTCAAGAAAACTTTTCATACGAAGACTACCAGACTAATGACAATTACTCTTATCAAAACGAGTATCAAACTGAACCAAATCAGAGCATCCAATCCACAGGAAATTTTGAAAATGAACAGAATTTTCACGATACACCCTGTTTAGGCGATCCCCCTTACAAACAAGACTCATCAGTAACCAAACTTCAAACTCAAGTCCAGTCATTAAATCTCCAGAAAAAACGACAAGTGATTTCAGCAGACCAGAAATTTATGTAAGTACTCAACTTTTCAGTGTAAGTTCAAAAAATCTATACTACATCAAAGACGCTACCAACAAATTCAAAATCCTTATAGACACAGGAGCAGGAATTTCGATCTTCAAACCCAAAGTTTGTGAAAATTATCTTAACAGACAAAAAGAAAATGTGTTAGTCCAGGGAATAACGGAAGAAAAAGTACCTATCAATGAATCAGTCTTCATTCCTTTCTGCGATGAAGATACTCATAAAGTTTATATTGCGGACATAGATATGGAATTTGATGGCCTATTAGGATCAGATTTTTTGGAACATTATGATTGTGTTATCGATTTGAAAAACAAACAGTTGATAACAAATTTCAAAACTGTACCATTATTTAAAGTAACCGGACATGAAACAGAAGAACATCCAAATCAAAATCAAAATTGTCAACCTAACCGAACAATCCAAAACAAAATTTCGATAGAACCTCGTACTGAACAAGTATGCAAACTGAAATGTAATCTGAAAAATACGGAAGCTATACTGTTAGCTCAGGACATAGAAAAAGTACGTTTACCATATGCGTTAGTGAAAATTGATGAAAATGGTGAATTCCTAACTACGATTCTCAACATGAATGCAATTGAAAAAACAGTACATATTTCGGAAATAAAACTAGAACCAATTGAAGATTATAATTTAGAAAATTTTGAAAACGAAGACCAAATTTTATTTGATAGAAATTTAGAAATCAGGAATAATCTCAGAATAGATCATTTGAATGAAGAGGAAAAAGAACTCTTGACAGACCTTTGCTTAGAATTTTCAGATATTTTTTATTTAGAAGGAGATCAGTTAACTTTTACCAATGAAATAAAACACTCGATTGATACGAACAATGCCAAACCAACTTATACAAAATCATATAGATACCCCCAAATTCATAAAGAGGAAGTCAAAAGACAAATTTCGAACATGTTAGACCAAGAAATTATCAAACCTTCAATTTCCCCATGGTCATCCCCAGTTTGGGTTGTCCCTAAAAAATTAGACGCATCCGGAAAACAAAAATGGCGTGTAGTAGTTGATTATAGAAAATTGAATGAAGTAACAGTTGATGATAAATATCCTCTACCAAATATTTCGGACCTTTTAGATCAATTAGGCAAGTGTCAATACTTCACTACTCTTGACCTAGCTTCCGGTTTCCATCAGATAGAAGTTGACCCCAAAGACGTTCCAAAAACCGCTTTCACTGTTGAAAATGGACATTATGAGTACATCAGAATGCCATTTGGACTTAAAAATGCACCCTCCACCTTTCAACGAGTTATGGATAACATATTATTAGGTATCCAAAATGAAAGATGTCTTGTATACATGGACGACATAATAGTATATTCTGCTACTATTGATGAACACATTTCACGTCTAAAAGAAGTATTCACTCGACTAAGAAAATCAAATATGAAAATCCAGCCTGACAAATGTGAATTCTTAAGAAAAGAAGTCGCTTATCTAGGACACATTATCACAGAAAACGGAGTTAAACCTAACCCTAACAAAATTCAAGCTATAACGGAATTTCCACAACCGAAAAATCCAAAGGAAATAAAACAATTCCTAGGCTTAGCTGGCTACTATCGTAGATTTATTCCAAATTTTTCCAAAACATCTAAACCATTAACTAAACTTCTCCAGAAGGATGTATCATTTTTCTTCGACTCAGATTGTCAAAAAGCTTTCAATGAATTAAGACAAAGCTTAACTTCATCCCCTATTTTAATCTACCCTAACTTCAATGAAACTTTCCTGTTAACTACAGATGCAAGTACATTTGCTATTGGCGCAGTTCTTTCACAAGGACCTATTGGCAAAGATCTACCTATAGCTTATGCTTCGAGAACACTTTGTTCCGCAGAATCCAAATACTCAACAATAGAACGAGAACTTCTAGCTATAGTATGGGCAGTCAAACACTTTCGACCATACTTATACGGTAGACATTTTATTCTACTCACTGACCATCGACCTCTTACATGGTTATTTTCAATAAAAGACCCAGGCTCAAGATTAGCTAGATGGAGACTTAAACTCGAAGAATACGATTACGAAGTTCGTTATAAACCCGGAAAAACTATTAAAAACGCGGACGCACTTTCCCGGATTAAAGTAAATCATTTGAAAGATATTATTACATTTCAAAAGAAAGCACAATTTTCTAATTCAGTTTTCAATACAAACAAACTTTCCTATCCTATTTTAACTTCGAATGAAGAAAATGACGATACAGACTCAGAGCGTACTGTCACCGCACCCCCTTCAGAAATGGAAGACATCGACCCTGAATTAAACCCAGAAGAAGTTGATGATATCGCAATACAAGCTGCTCAAGAATACCACAGATTTAATCACCTTTACAAAACCAAATCATTAATTGATTATTCAAAAATCGAATTTTCTAATGAACAAATATTAACCAAAGAAAATAAGCATATCTTAGTTTTCATGCAGCCTGCAAATCTCACAAACATACATGAAAAAATCATTGATGACATTTTAGAAGTAAATCCAGACTTTGACCGACTACAAATCAACATTGCATCAAGTCAATCTGTAAGAAATCGGAAATATTATATTGTACCTATACCCAGTGACCCACAAGTAAAGACAGAATATTTATTTTTGACAATGTTTCAACAACAAGATCAACTTGAATCAAATCGGACATACTGTATAGAAAATCATCCTGATATACCAATCCCAGAAATTTTAAGTTACATATATGCAGATAAAGACCTGAAATTCAAAGTTTGCCAAGACATAATAAGAATCCCTGATGAAGATCAAAGACCAATTATTGTAGAAGAATATCATAAAGGAAAAACTAATTTACACCGTGGAATCAACGAAACAATTCAAAGAATCAGAAATAAATACAATTGGCCCAATTTAGCAAAAGATGTTGAAAAATTCATTAAACAATGCCAGACATGTCAAAAAGTTAAAGTTTGTAGACAAAATTTGAAGAATCCTATGGTTATTACAGAAACTCCAAAAACTCCTTTCGAACGGATAAATATAGACATCGTGGAAGTTTCTACAAAAAATGAAAGAAATTATGCTCTTACAATACGCGACGAATTAACGAAATTCACACAAGCCTACCCTATTCCTGGCAAATCAGCCCAATCAGTTGTTAACACCTTGTTACTATATTTCCAACACTATGGAACTCCTTTAAGGATACACTCAGACAGTGGACGAGAATTTGACAATACTTTAATGAAAGATTTATGTACCCTTTATGACATAAAATTAACATTTTCAAGCGTAGGACACCCTCAATCAAATGGCTCAGTTGAAAGATTTCATGCCACTCTTTTAGAAATCATACGAGCTCACATGATCGAAAATCCACGAGAACACCCTTTTAACATATTGCCATATGCAATAATATGTTACAACACGTCTAAAAACAAAACACACGGATTCACACCCTATGAATTAGTCTTCGGACACACTTCAGGAAGACCTCCAGAAAGATTATATAATCAAGAACAATTAATCACCAAATATGTTAGAGATTTAAATAACCGTATATCATATTATTATAAGACAGCTAGAGCGAAAACAGATGCAAAGAAATTAAAATCAAAAATACGTTTTGATAAACAAGTTTCAAAAACTCATGAATACAATATAGGAGACAAAGTTTATGTAAAAGAGTCCCAAATCAAAGGTAAATTAGAAAATAAATTCAATGGACCTTTTGAAGTAAAAGAAGTTTTCCAAAATTCTGCTAAACTTTATAATCCAACAACAAATCAGTATACAAAAGTAAATTTTGACAGAATGAAACCATTCTATGAAAGTTAATTTATTTTCAGGTTCGCGCTGATGCTGACTTCAGTCATCGCCCAGTATAAAATAATTCCTATAAATAACACCGTTGGAATCTATTATCATGAAGAAACATACATCAGTATATCACACTCGAAATGGACATTACTAGTGAACAAAGACATCGCTGTATTACGCGAAGCTTTCGACAATAATAATAAAATATTAGATTCCATTACAACCATGCTCAATCAAGATAATCATGGCACAAAATCATTTTATTCAGAAGTAAAAACACACGTAAGCCTTTTGCTTCAGACAGCAAATTTGATGAAGGAAAAATTCTCAGAAGTACTATTAGATACCAAAAGATATAAACGAGGAATTTTAAATGGCATAGGATCAATATTTAAAGCGATCACAGGAAATCTAGACTCCAGTGACGGAGAATATTATTCTGACTGTATAAATAAATTAAATAATGACGAACATCAATTAGAAAACTTATTGAAAAATCAAATTTCAGTTACAAGCTCTGTTATCAAGAATTTCAACACTACAATACAAAAAATTCAAATTGATGAGAAGACTTTCAACGACGATATCCAAGCAATCCGAAATTCACTCATGGAAGTATATGACGAAATCAATTTATTGAAATCCAAAATGAAACTTTACGAAATATGCGAAAAACTCATGGAAAGCTATATTTTCATTGAGGAAAACCTTGACGATATTTTAGATTCAATAACTTTTGCAAGGCTCAATATTATTCATGCTTCAATTATAACACCAGAACACTTGGTTACATCCCTTCAACAAATATCTCAAAGATTACACAAAAACGTTTTGCCATTGCCACCTCAACTTTCGAGTATTTCTCAATATTTAGAAATTATTGAACTCCAGGCATTCCAAATTGATAATAATATCGTATTTGTATTAAAAATACCTCTTATTGAACCCCAGACCTATACTCTTTTCCGATCTTACCCAATACCTATATATGATAACAGAACAGGGCTTCATCACATTCTTTCAATAAGTCATAAATATATCGCGAAAGATGATGATTCTTTAATGTACCTTACCATCGAGGAACCTTCAAGATGCAAGCAAATGACGATTTCCTTGAAACTATGTGAAAATATATTTCCATACCCAATTGATACTACTTCAGCATGCGAAATCAGACTACTGAAGAATTCCCAGAGAATCCCGGAAAATTGCCAGAGCACCTCAATATATGGACAAGGATACAATATCCAAAATTTAGAAGAAAATTCATGGTTAGTAACCGTCGCAGAACCATTGCATGTAACAATCACCTGTCCTGACAGAAACCCGAAAACAGAAATAATGTACAAGAACTCCATTTTGAAAATGCAGCTAAGTTGCAGCGCATTTGTAGGAGTTACAAAAATTCAAGCTTCCTCAAGAGAAACTTTGAATGTCTCGTACAATACACACCCTGTATTGTTACCCTATGATTGTTGTTCAGACGTTCCGAATCAATTCCACCCTCCAGAGCTGAAACCCTTAAAAATCAGTAACATTAATGCCGATGATTTAGAAATAGCCAAACACAAGTTGGACCAATATTCAAGAGACCTTGATGACCTGATCAATGAGCCCTTCGTCTCCAAGCACATTTCATGGTTCACCTACGTCACAATCATCCTCGTAGTTGGACTCATCCTTCTCTACTTGTTCTGCAAGTGTCGTCAAAGAAGAAGACACCTGACAGCCATCTTACCAGGTGACTACCCACCGTATCCACCTCAAGGACCAACGAAGCCTCTTCGAAGATTCACCAGGTACCTACCCAATGTTCTGAAGAAGCGACCCAGTATCCACGAAGAAGAAGAAGAAGTAGAACTTCAAGGAATCTAAAAGTTGTAGCCAAAGCAAGCAACTTTTTCAAATGATGGGGAGTTGTTATATGAAGACTCCACAGGACCCCATTGTTCTCCAGAGGTCACCTCTATCCAGTGTTTACCAGGCACCACAAAGACCTCCTTGTGACGCAGAAGACGAGGCCTTCAATTCAGCAGCTTCTAGAACTTCGCCACACTATTTCATTGTTTTTCCTCAAGTATAAAAGCTAGAATTGTAAACAAGCTAGTTAGTCGTACTGTAGTCATAATCGTACACTCATTTAATATCTTATATCTTTGGTGATGAAATCACCCTGTATAATAAAGTGTTTTTTTAAAAAGTCTATTTTGAGAGAAGTGATATAACATATATATTACATACGGTGTTAATCTTGATCGCTGATAGTGCGACTTAATAATTCATTGCGGTAACATTGGCATATGCAACTAGCACGTGATAATTTATTCATCCCACTATTCCGAAATGCAAAATGGGGGAGTTTCAGAGAATCATTTTATTTTTATAATTTTTTTTCATCATGAATCGAATGTTGAAATATATTTAAAATGCAGGAATAAGTAATATGTTAATGTACAGGGTTATTCTCTAGCTATAACGCATACCTCTTTACATGCCCTATATGTTATATAGGTATTCAATAGCAAATTTCAATATTTTTGCTTTTTGAATTCACCAAAATCTAAGGGGTTGATATAATCGGCGAAGTGGTTATTCAATGGAGGAACGCATCAAATCAAATACTCAGATATATACGAAGTTTCATAGTGTTACTTCTACAGGTCAACCAAAAATTAATGAAATATTTTTTATGAATTTATGATCCATTTCTTTTTTCCTGAAAATATAGATAATAGTATAACTAATTCGAGGAATATTCTCACATCATCCCAAAGACTAAGGAATCGAGTCGTATAAACACAAAAATTAAAGTTCTGTGCGTATAAACGAATACTCAGAAAGTGTTTCTTTCCTAAATGCCAATTGTTTTTAGATTGCAGCCGGGTTAACGCTTGACAACTAGAGACCGGTTTCGGGCATTTTGCCCTCATCAGTGTAAGGTAGGGTGATTATAAACATGGCTACAATCTAAAAAGCAATTGCATTAGTATTTTTTTATACGAATCGATGCATAGATTTCGGGAGGATGTATATCTAATTCAATGTTCTACTTGGCATTAGCCAGAAAAGTAGTTGTCTTTTGCCGTCATTTTCCATTGCTATTCATTTTATGAAAATGACTAGGATTTTTCTTTTCATTCATCAGTATATATCTTTGAAGAGGTTAATTCCATTCTATTTGTGTTATATTTGACAGTTCTGTGTCAGTTGAGACGATTTTCGAAAGTGAAGTGAATGATAATAGTTATTAATACACCAATTAATTAACATAGGGTAGCCATGACCATGATAACATATGACAAGTCGCTATTAATGAATACCTACTAGATTCGAGTGCCATTCCTGCGAATCTCGCATCAGAACAGTGAACTCTGGTTAATTATAACAGAGTTGGCTATGTCTTTATTGACTAGTGGTTCATATTATGACGAAAACTACCTTAGTAGTGAAAGTACACTTAACGCCTTGAAAAGGAGTAAATAATTTTCTATAGCCAGTGGTGGAAAAATGGTTTTCCTTCAGTTTTCAAAATGATGAACCTCAACTTTAGTTTTACAGATTTTCGGTTAACCGCAGTAACCTAGAGACATCTTCCTGTGGAACTTCATACGATGAATCAGAGATTATACACTCCCCCTTATACTCCTTTGAATTCATTCAGGGTGAATCGAAAAAACAAGATTTTGAAATTTGTCATTGAATAACTAACACCCTACCAATATGAGGTCTCGCTTTGAAATTTTGTACGGGGGTATTTCAGACATGCTTGAATCGAATAGGCCACCAACATTTTCTATGATAAATTGTCTCATAGTCGTTTCTGAAATTTTATTCATCTCGCTTTCTGTTGAACTTTGATTGAGATTTCGTGTAATAACACTGTACATGTGGTTTACAATAAACATAACTTTCGAACCCAGTTTTTTGTCAATTGTGAATGTTTCCAAGTTTTACACACTATTTGCAGGAGATGTTCATTCATATATGTATGTATACAATGGATGTACATTGGACGTCCAGAAAATATACACAGTGGTTGTTATTTGGATATTTTCCATCCATCCATCCATTTCACTAAATATGGACATACAATGGACGCCCAATGTACGCACAATGTACGTCCACTGGCATTTTTCTGGACTTGAAATGTACGTCCAAAGTGGTGTCCTAGACATCCATTGGACCAACTTTATAGATATCCATTGGATGTCCTGAACATCCATATTCAACGTCCATTGTTCATCCATTGTACTTATAATATGTGCTCTGTGGGCAGTATCACTTGATCATTTCATTTTGCATTCTAATGTTTTTTTCTTGAATGAATATGAAGAAATTGTCTCAAGTGATGGAACAAAACCAAATGTTTCGCTGGTTACAAGCGCGTATAGTATCTATCTCGTGGAAGTCTCAATCTCCCAATCAAAGTAAGCTCGAATTTCGAATCCGTTTAGTGACCTAGATTTCCCACGGACCTTGACTTAGCAGTGCACTCGCTCGAAGAATAATAATAATATGACCGCCTATGTGGCCGAGGTTATTATCGGTGCTGTGGTGTGACTCCACGCCGTGCCACGCCACGCCCCGTCGTCAAGTTCATGGAAGTTATTACCGGCGAAAAGTTGTTTTAAAAACACTTACTCATCTCGGAATAACGAAAGCGTGTCTAGAAATCCGATAGGTATTTGAAAGGCGAACGGGTATTACTACAAACAGGTAGCTGGTGCATGCAGAAGAAAAAACAACTCGGAAAAAGTTTGATGATTATCGAGACTCGGTTCTCGGTTTGTTGTGAAATAGAAATTGTCAAAAGAGCTATAACGATCAAGAATCATGTATCTACACCAAACACATTTTAACAAAATATACAGGGTGTTTGTCAAACGTGCGGTAAAAATCCAACAGATTGTTCTTTTGGCTATTCTAAAAATATTTTTTCTACTCACATAACTAAAATGGCATTTAGCGTACGGATATGTACCACGCTAAATGATCGATTAATCACGCGGATTGACGATCTGTGATTTATTCAAAATATTAAACACGTTACCATGGCAACACGATTTCTTAAACACATTACCATGGCAACGCAGTTCATTAAACACAGCTTCAGTAATTTGAGATATGTCTGGCCTGTCAATTGTATTAACTGTCAACTGTTATTTTCGAATTTTTTATCAGAATGATTCAAACAATATTCGTTTGCATCAGAATTCTTCATTAAAAATATATGCGAAATGTAGACGAAAGTGAAATCGAAAAGAATGTTCTGGTACTTGCATATCTCTAAGAAGTGTAAAAATGAAGCATCCATCTTTGAGAACAATTTATTTATTTTGCGCTAAGCATGACAATAAACGTGAAACAAAGGTTAGTATAAGCAAAGGACTGGACACATCTTCAACCAATATCACTTATACGTGTCTCGCTGATTGCATGCAGTTGCATGTATTATGTTCTCAATTCCCATTCCTTTCGAATTGTTTTGTAGGTTAGCAGGAATTGCAGGTATGTTAATGTAATTTTCAGAGTTCGTAGAAAAATCATAGTATGTAACGCGTTTATAAACTCTTCTAGACACTTGTTTAAACACTCGCTCCGCTCTGCTCCGCTCGTGCTTAAAATACTCGTTACTAAAAGGACGTTTATAACACTTGTTACATAATATACTATTGTCTACTCTCATAAATAAAATGGCATTTTTAGCGTATACGGATAATATATGTACCACGCTGAATGATCGATTAATCACGGATTGATCATATGTGATTAGAAAAATTAAACACGTTTCCATGGCAACATCATTTCCTAAACACATTACCATGGCAACAGTTTTTCAAGCACGCCTTCAGTCGTTGGAGTCCTGTACGGTCTGTCAATTGTACGGTCTGTCAACTGCCATGTTCGAATTTTTGTTGCTATCAGAATTATTCAAACAATTTCGGTTCGAATCAGAATTCTTCATTAAAAATGTATGCGAAATGTAGACGAAAGTGAAATCGAAGAGGATGTTTTAGGTATGGGTACTTGCTTATTTCCAAGAGCTCTAGGTGAAAATAAAGCTCATATCTTTGTGGGCAATTCGTTTTATGCTAAGCATGACAATAAAAGTAAAACACAATATTAATGTCAGCAAAATTATGCAACCAGAATATGGATACAAACCTGAGAAATCGAAAACTTTGACACCTCAGCGAATCGAAGAGTATTTCAATAAAAATTCATGTATCCTATGGACTGGACGTACATCTACAACCAATATAACTTATAAGTGTCTTGTTGGTTGCATGCAGCTGCATAGTATTATGTTTTATCTTCTCAATTCCCATTCCCTTCGAATTATTTTGTAGGTTAGCAGGTAGGTTAATCAATTTTTGGGATTATGGGATCTTGTCGGAGAGAGGAATTATGAGTTCGTAGAAAAAGTATAGTATGTAACGCGTTTATAAACTCTTCTACACACTCGTTTATTAAACACTCGCTTCGCTCTGCTGCGTTGCTTAAAATACTCGTTACTAAAAATGACGTCTATACCGGGTGACACAGGGTATCGGGCCACCCCTGTAACTTCTGCTTTCGTCATCGGATTTTTCTGAAATTCGGTACAGTTATATAAGCAATTATTTCGGATTTGATCACATTATAATCCAATATGGCGGACTTCCGGTATTTATGGAAATGCCAGCAACTTTGTTTTTTCAAATGAAACACCCTGTATATTTTTACATATTCATGTTCAACAGGTCGAAACAAGTGCAATCTTTATTTCAAATGTCATTTTTTCGAAAAAAAATAAATTAAAATTGTTTTTCCATTTTACCTCGTGGATAAATGAGATGTGGTCAAGACTATTCACAATGAGTCACACATAACAGAACATAATTTTTTCTGAAAAATTATTTTTTGTGTCACTTATCCAGGAATCAATTCAGCCACATCACTTTTTGATCAAAAATTATTTTTTTTCAAATGGAACCCCTATGGGCCGCCTACCCGTCTCTCTAGAAGTCTAGAACATACATTAAGGAACAAAATAAAATATCATTTTTGTTTTTCGGTGCAGTAACAAATTTTATACATTCAAAAATCAACAACTAGTTTATGAATTTCCTTGCAGTTAGAATAATTTTTCAACTAGGTAGGCTGTGGAATAAATGACATTTGACATCAAGATTGCACTTGTTTTGACCTGTTGAACTTGAATATGTAAAAATATACAGGGTGTTCCATTTGAAAAAACAAAATTGCTGGCATTTACAGAAAAACCGGAAGTCCGCCATATTGGATTGTAATGTGATCAAATCCGAAATAGTTGCTTATATAACTGTACCGAATTTCAGAAAAATCCGTTGACGAATGCAGAAGTTACAGGGGTGGCCCGATAGCCTGTGTCACCCTATATAACACTTGTTACATAACTATTGTCCTCTGAAGAGTTTCAAAAAACCCCTTTGTTTCTTTTAATATTTTTAAAATTGTCAATAGTCTACTCTAAATAAAACTACTATATAGGCATACTCTCGGGCATACTCATAGTGTTTACCAAGTAACTTGAAATTTTCTTTTCTAAATTCGTCATTGACTTTTAACTACAATCCAATAATTAGTAAAATTTGCTATTTTCTCCAACAGGCAAGCTCAGACATGAGAGATTATACGAGGAGGTGGTCATTTTCAAACGAGTTTTCAACAGTTCTTGTAGATTAATAACATTTACTTTTTGGCAATAAGAGAAATGTTCTCATTGTCTGAAATTTTGTTCGCCATGTTTCTTCTAAGCAAAACAGATCGTCGAAAATTTTCTTAGAACATTCATTGTCCAAGGAAGAACACTTTAAATTATTGTCACATGTCTGATAAACACCCTATATATATACATTTATATTTATATCATTAAATATACTTGGTAATTCACGTTTGAGTAACGTCCGCAACATTTTTTTCACCCTATAAGTATAATTATGAAGTATTAAATTTTTTGAGTCTACATGGAAAGCAACATTTTTTGTAAATCGCTTTTTCGAAATTGAAAACCAACTCCTCAGAAGTCGAAAATTCAAAAATATACCACAGACAGGGTTTCTATACAGTGCGTCTAGTAAAGAAAATTCACTGCTTTCGTTAAATAAGGTTGATGACATTGAAAATATATACCGATTACTTCATTCCTCCTACATGAATCCTCCTGAATTATTGAATGTGAAAAAATGTTCAATAGAAAACAAAATTCGACGTTGAGCGTTCATTCCTAAAAGTATTCCTCTGATTTTTTACGAATTTATCCACTACTTTTACGAGAGCCCTGAATTTGACGGACGCATTTATTTCTTCGTAGATGGATCGTAAACGTGAACCCAAACAGAAAAGGTCATGATGAGAATGATGAGCATAAGCCGCTTTAAACACATTTAACTATGAACTTTGGCCGACTAAAAATAGTAGTCATGCGAACTATGCGTTATTTTCTTGCTGGGGGAAATTAGCGTGAGGTGAATTTGAATGGTTCGAGCGAGGGTTCGCGTGAACGTTTCAATATCATAGCTATACCTATACATAACAGGTATCTATAAATTAATAAATTATAAGTTTTTTATGAACCGAAAAAAAATTATCACGAATAAGTAGATAATAAATTTTTAAGTTAATAGGTAGTTGAAAAGGAACATTCTCAGATATATTTATGAACACAAAAATGGATATATATATATACAGTGTGTCCCTTGACCAGTGGGACAGTTGAATATCTCCTGAACCAATAGGAATTTTCAAAATATTATAATTCCACATCATATCGCATCATGAGTTCTAACTTCAGGAATGACTAAATTTTATACGAGGGGCGCAAGAAAGGCTCACAAAATCGAACATCAATTTTTTCAAATGGAACATCCCATATATTTCAACATATCTGAATTCTCATCCCTCTAGGCTAATTATCAGTTTTTTATTTTTGAAAATCCGACAAGGCGTTGCCAAGTGATACTAGTGTTTCATGAAATGCAGACATTTTTTTTGACAAACCCATCATTCATACTACTAAGAATTTATGGAATCATTCAAGACTGTTGGTAGTCGGTAGCATATTCTATAATATGAAATACTCATCTTCTTCGAAAGTTTTACAGGGTGGTCAGAAATATTATATGATTTTCACGAAATTCAAACTTTCTTCACATCAATTTTTCAAATAGTGCACCCTACAATATGTATAATTTCATATGCCATTGGTGGTTTGATTGCTTATGGTCAATATATAGTTGTGAAAGAGAGATGTGAATTTCATCATCAGCAAATACAAAAAAAATCATCAAACTACGTATTCTAGTGTAATTAACTACGTAAGAGTCCCGACAAGAAACCATCTTCTTACAGTTGAATAAATAGTTCACTGCATTTTTATTTATTTGCATGGAACCTCTAAGGGACCACCTGCATGTACCTCTAGAACATACATTGAGGAAAAAAATGACATATCATTTTTGTATGTCGGTGCAGTACCAAAATCAACAACTATATAGTTTCATGAATTTTCGAGGATTTCCTTGCAGTTCGAATAATTTTTCAAGTAGGTATGCTGTGGAAAACAACATTTCTGAATCTTGTCAAAAATATTGCATTTGTTTCGACCTGTTGAACTTGAATATGTAATAATATACATCAGGGTGTTCCATTTGAAAAAACGAAGTTGCTGTCATTTCAAGAAAAACTGGAAGTCCGCCATCATATTGCTGGATTGTAATGTGATCAAATCCGAAATGGTTGCTTATATTACTGAACCAAATTTCAGAAACATCCATTCACGAATGCAGAAGTTACAGAGGGGTGGCAAGATTAAACTGCGATGAGGTATACCTATATATTATAAGTTTACCTGATAATAATGATTGTAATCATTACTGCGGAGCGTAAGTACCTATAGGTATATCGAATCGATTAGGGACTTTCGAAACTCGAGGTTCTCGACTGAACTCTGATAATTTCATTTAAAGTTCAAGGTTGCTAACATCTAGGGCTTGATTGAAGGTTACGAAAATCTGAATTCGTAGAGTGAATATAAAAATACCTATACTTATATATATAGGATATCTTTTGTATAGTCGTTGGTTGATGTTGCGTCAAATAATATATGTTGGAAGAATTGAACAAAGAACTTGATTACTTTCAGTTTTAGATACCTATACCTATCCAAACCACCAATAAGGCAATAATAATTATTTAATGACGAATAAATAACCCTTATATAATGTCCCATTCAATATACATGCTGACTGACAAAAACGTCCTATATATATATATAAGCCTCTATTAACTATCCGATTTTGAAAAACAAAATAGCAAATGAAATGATTCATCAGATACTACAGAGGATGACACTAGCACTAGCTTACTAAGAATAGGTAGTTCTTCAACAACATTATAACTGTAACTGAAATATTATAATAGCTCGCTCACTGTATTTGGTACACTGAAAAAACAGCTATATATACTTGAGTCAAGGTATTCTGTGAACTTGATATATATAAATTTTCTTATACAAAGAGTAGATATCTTGCATGAAGAAAAATTTATTTCTTGAGGTTCTTGATATTTTCTGAAATTTCTCTTCAATTAAATTTCTTTCAATTGATGGGATAATTTTCTATTGCCACAGGAACATTGTCTCATCCTACGAATATTTATTAGGTCTTGCTATTTGGTGGAATATCCGAGAATCTTATGAAAAATTCGGGTGATACACATCATCCTGGATAGGATACTTCGAGTAGCGAACGAAGCATCAGTTGACCCTCAGTACCGAGCTCAGCCTACTCTGTAGTGTAAATGTCCGTGTCAGTGCCAATAGCGTATCATTACTGCATATTTTGTGCTGTTTCTGATATTGTGTGTTAATTGGAGTATCGTCAATAATCAATTTGAAAGGTGTTTCCACCAACTAGAATAATTTCAGGAGTTCAATAAGTCTCAAGCTTCCTCACTTGTTGGAAGTTGGAAACATTTGAGGTATATGCGAGGGTATTATGTGAATAATAATGGGAACACCCAAAACGTCAGAATATAATGCATCAAAATATAATTTATAAGAATATATTTCATCAGAATGGTAATTCGTAGGTACCGTAATTGATAGTTACTGTATTCTGTAAGCACGTTTTTCATCGCTTTGTAAAACATAGCTCCGTAATTTGTAGGTATGTATTATAACAAAACGTGATTCGTCAAAATGTAATCCATCAAAATGGTATTCGATAAGAACCGTATTTGATCATAACAGTAATTCATCAGAACAGTATTTCATCATCACGGTAATTTATCATAATCTAATTCTATCGTCAGGGTATTCTATCAGAACCTTATTTCGTCGCTTCAGTAAAACATCAGAATCGTAATTCATCAAAATCGTATCGTATAGGAACTGTATTCCATCGTCACATCAATTCTTCGGCACTGTATTTTATAGTTTCAGTAATTCATCGGAACCGTATTCCATCGGAACTGTATTCTGTCAGAAACATATTTCATCAAAACTGTATTTCATCAGAACCGTATTCCATCATCACCGTATTTCGTCAGAACCGTATTTCGTCAGAACCGTATTTCGTCAGTTCCGTATTTCGTCAAAACCGTATTCTATCAGAATCGTATTTCACCAGTACAGCATTCTGTAAATACACTAAATATCCAATTATTACAGATAACTTCATCACAGTTAGATGCACAGAATATTTGTGTTAGTACCGCCGAATGCATATAGATGCTGTTCAGGGTTTTATTTGGGATGATTTTCGATTGTTTGATGAATCAAACTACTGATTGAAACAAACGCAACAAGCACATTTTTAACTAAATGGAACATTGAATGTCTTCGCGATAATTCAACATATTCTGCTGCCGTGTTTTCATTCTGAAAATGAATATTTCACTATTATAAGTCTAGAAAATATCGAAGAATTCCCCATGCTTCCCATTTGACGAAAAATGTTTGGGAAGTTTTCCAGTCATATTCCTATAACGCTAAAGAATATACAGGGTGATTCAGGTTTTCAGGCACAAACTGAAATGGGAGATAGATCTCATCATATTAATCACAAAAGTTCATACAAACATTAGTCTGATCTCGTTCAGTAGCGGAGCTACAGGGGGTCAAAGTTTCATTATTATTTTTTTATCTATTGAACTATCTCGGTTACTTTTCAAGATATCATTTCGAAATCTGGTGTAGTCAATACTTCCTAGGAGATCATCATTTCAAGCATATTGAAGATTTTCAAAATCTACAGGGTGATACGTTTTTGGAGGTAGAGGCTTTTTATCCCCTCCAAACTTCTTCGTAGTACGCCTCTGGCATCTTTCAGTGATCAAATTGTGTAGATCGTTCAATTTAGAGGCTTTTTTTGATCCTTAATTTTTTCCGATAAACGAACCGTTTTTGAGATAAATATATGCATAAACGTTCTAAAACATGTTAGATTTATAAATAAAAAAAAACAGATATTCGTATTGATAGTTTACCTAACTTCAGGATGATACGGTTTAAAAAGTTTTCAAAATAGTAGAATTTTTTTTACGGCAACTTTAGAGAACTGAAAAAAAAAATGACTTTATTCCCTCCGTTTCCCCTTTACTGATCCAGATTGGACTCGTGATTTCAATTCTAGTGAGTACATTTCATTGCATTCTCAACGAATTTTGTCAAAAAATAAGATATTTAGGCGAAACATAGGCAGAATTAAAATATGAACCATTTCATGTAGTCAGGACACGTCCCATAATATCACTGCGTTCAAAGAATTTTCTATCAGAGAGCCTAAGAGAAAAATTCATTCGGTTGTCAGTGCCACTCAGTTTTGAAAATGGTTGAAGAAAAGTAATATTCAAATAATATGGAATCACATTATTTGAAAATTTATACTCTGATATTTCGATAACGAATCTGATCTCATAAAGAATGGAAAAAGTAATTCTTTCAAATTGTCTTGAGAAGTGTCATACTGAGAAGGCATGTTGCTGATGATTTTTATCTATAGAAATGAAGAGAGATATAAAAAAATCTGGGAAATGATTTTACCTTCCATAGCTTCAATTTATCGCTTCAGCAAATTGTATCATCCTGATTATCGAATGTACAAGATTGCCTTCATGAGGAGTGAGGCGAGGAATACATTTTTCACAACAGAAACTCCTTTTGGAAATATCAGTGAATCCATTGCTACCGGTGAGCAGTGTATTCCACTGATGATAATCGCATTCGATCTTGGAATGTATCTTTGAAAGCTTTCTATTTCCTCGAAATTTGAGAATTCTACCTCCATATGATTGGAAAAATCAGAATACTTTCAATATGTACAGAGATGTGCACAACAAACGGCCAGTGCTGTTATTTCTTATTCATTCGGGATCAGATCCTGATCAATTGACAAAATATCAGTTCTGTCACTTCCAGTCTTACCGGAAATTATCCCAACTGATGCTGATTTTTTAATGTTTATTATTCCATGATTTGGCAATAAGGATTATCATAACGAGTTCTAGGATAGCGGGTTTGACAGGGTTATTTCAAACGAATACGAAGATAATGGCGTTCTTAGCTTCCATATGCCCAATGAGTGAGACAGAGAAGTACAGATATTGCGAAGTGACACCCATTGAGCATTTATGGAGAAATCTAAATCAAATACCTTCGTGATCATTCGAAATAACCCTATCAAACCTGGTATCACTGAATTCGTCATAATAATACCTAAACTATTATGGAATATAACGCAGTGTGTCCAATTCGAAGATACAAAGTTGGGTTCGTTTCTGCTGAAACAGGAAGTGATCGAACTAAAATTGTCTTGTCAATTGATGGGAAATTCAGTATATTTTCAAATTCCGAAATCGAATGATTCAGAAGTTACAGTTGTGTCCGTTTTTCGTGCACTTCTCTGTATATTTGATAATCATATAAGAAACGTAACCTTAGTCTGGAACAGTTGGCAACAAATTCAAAACTTGTTCTTTATTAATTTCAGGAAAACATGTTATTCGTCGTGAAAAGCTTTGCCAGGCTTGAAATCGTTGACCCAAATATTGGATATCAAAGTTTTTCAGTCTTATACGGGGTATGTCAAAAAATATTAATTTTGGCTCCTGTCATTCATTATTCAGATAAAACTGAATTTATATTTCTTCAAATACAACACAGTATATTTTTTATATTTATGAATTGATATTTTGTGAAATACTGCCTGTAGGTTAATCGAGGAGGTGATACATTCATTATTCCAAATTTTTTGGGATTTTTTCTCTTCGTTTCTATAAAATAAAAATATGAATAGCATTCCAATATACGTGTAGTAAGGACGAATTAGATGATTTGCCCCAAGATGTCACTGCGTTTAAAGAATTTTCCTATCAGAGAGAGTAGTGAATTTTTTCTTTTAGGCTCTCTGATAGGAAAATTCTTCAAACACAGTGACATTTTGGGGCGAATCATCTGATTTGTCCTTACTACACGTATATCGAAATAATATTCATATTTTCATTTTATAGAGACGAGGAGAGAAAATCCCAAAATAATTGGAATAATGATATTTTGTGCTTTTCGAAAACACAATAGTAAGTACGACATTTTGGGTATTAGCCTTGTATATAGATAATTTTAAGTTTCAGATAATTTCACACTTTCATATTCACCTTGTTGTTGACACATTGTTTCGTCACACACTAAGCGAGTGCAGAATGTTTTATAATTCTTTCCACCTGACTACCTGTCTTGTTTCATACAATGGCGAATGATAACCAACCATCAATATCATCAACCATTACTGATTCTAACGACAGGTAGTCAGTTGACAAAAATTTCAAAACATTCTGCACTCACTTTTTTTCATTGCCACATACTTATTAGAATCACAGCTTTTATAGCCAATAAATTGTGGTGAATATTGGTGTATTTGGTATATCAATATAAAATTGAAACTATAGTATGTGAGAAAATACTGTCAGCAACAAGGTAAATATGAACATTCGTGAAAATGTTGCCAAGGCCCATCAATAAGATATACCTACTGAAAAAACTGGAAATTATCAAAATACAAGGCAAATACTATAAATATTATAAGTTTAATGGTATGTGTTTTGAAAAGCGCAAAGCATCTATCTGAAAAGTTCGTTTCGAAAATCTGACTAAGTTTGCTACTGGATCCTCCGTGGAGAATGTAAACAAGAGACAACTTCTACTTTTTCTATACGTTCAGATACAGGTGGTCCTAAGAGGCAACATTTTGAATTTTGCACTATATCTATGCAACGAAGCGAACTATGACAAATTGTGTTTATGGTATCACGAGTTTCACAAGAAAGTAGTCAACATTCGCGAAATCCGCAGATCTCTTTCGATGAAAATGGGTAAGATATACCATTAGGACATCGAAAATGGTAAAGTCAGTACAATTCGATCAATGAAACGGGCTGATGGATTTCCTATAAGAAAGTTCATTCATTACTCTTGTGAGCCGCACTTTGATGAAAAACAGAACATCTACTTATAAAACTGATAATATAATCGATAAAATCCATATAATCGATATAATCGATATAATCGATACAATCGATATAATCGATATAATCGATATAATCGATATAATAGATATAATCGATATAATCGATATAATCGATATAATCCATATAATCGATATAATCGATATAATCGATATAATCGATATAATCGATATAATCGATATAATCGATATAATCGATATAATCGATATAATCGATATAATCGATATAATCGATATAATCGATATAATCGATATAATCGATATAATCGATATAATCGATATAATCGATATAATCGATATAATCGATATAATCGATATAATCGATATAATCGATATAATCGATATAATCGATATAATCGATATAATCGATATAATCGATATAATCGATATAATAGATATAATCGATATAATCGATATAATCGATATAATCGATATAATCGATATAATCGATATAATCGATATAATCGATATAATCGATATAATCGATATAATCGATACAATCGATATAATCGATATAATCGATATAATCGGGTTTTTTTTCGGTATCATCGATATTATCAGTATTATCGACATCATCGTCGTCTATATAACGACAAAGCATGGGAATTCATCCCCAAAGGAAGTATTCTCAAGAACTGCTTATTATCCAGAAGTTGGAAAAACACCTACCTCCTCTTTCTGTACTTCCTAGGTACGAACGATGTTCTCAAAACATTATGGGAATTTCCTTTCGTGTGGTCCAAGAGATGCAAAAATAAAAAAAAATCAATACAAGATCAACAAGAATAACGTTGGTTCATTCTTTCAATATCATTCTGTATTATACGTCCACAGAATGAATCCCATTATAGTAAGGAGAGCTGGCTGCCCGAAGGATTGAGAAAACATTGTAGTTCATCGAACGGCACCTGTGCCAATCACCATCCTGAGCAGAATGATAGGATGATCAGATGTCATAATTCTTATTTTGTTATCAAATGGTGGAATCGAGTGCAAATTTCCGCACAGGAAAGTGCAATTTCTCCATCATTCTGCTCAGGATAGTGATTGACACAGGTGCGTTCGATAAAATACAATAATGTTTCCACATGACTTTGGGACATATATCATTTCATTATCTGATGACAGCGATATTTGCAGCCGGCTCATGGAGATAGTTAATTTATTCTCAACTTACATATTATTGCGATTCATTCATGAACCTACAACAGTATGTGCGAAATCAGCTCGCAACACCCTTTTAATTTGGAACATGTTCTTCAGAATAAAAATTCCATTATGTAGTATACAACGAGCTCTTTTCGAAAATATGGACATCTGGAATATAAACAGATTGTCAAGGCCTAATACCTACTTCATATTGTTTGTTGAATGGGTCGAAATTTCAAAGTAGACTATCAGGCAACTTCATTCAGAAAAAGTGGATATAGCTGGAATACCCCCAGCCAGAATTTCAACGACAATATCTCTGTAGTTATTCAATATCAAATTTTGATATTTTTGCTTCATCATTTCACCCTGTATCAAAATCTGAGGAGTTGACATAACCAGCGATGTAGTAGAGTAGTAGGGGACCACATCGAATACTAAGGTTGATCGTTGAAACTTCTACCATTATCAAACGTTGTGGAGATGATTTTGTATTTTCTAAACCTTCCTACAGGAAGATTCTTGAGTGTTATTCGGTAAGACAATTCAACAATTCAATGATTGCGTATCACATTATTGTCGATGGATTTTTCACAGATAAGATACTTTTGTGACAACGCATGATTGAGAAAAATTGACATGAACGCTCTCAAAAAGTATTCGTTTACAATAATTTTGGTTGTCATGGTTTCAAATGTCAAGTTGAGGTTTGTCGCTGGAAAACTCAGAGCAATGTTTTTTTGCTGTCATAATGACAAAATCACAGCGTCTTACGGGATTTTTCATACATATGAATCAAATTGTCAGTACGATAATGAAGAGCATTTTCAAGGTTTATCGTCGAATAATTTTACGTAAAACTTAGAATCAATTAAAAAAAAAGGTTGATACTATTTAAAAAGAAATTACTATCGCTGATACTAGTACATTCCCAGGGACGTCCCTGATTTAATACTAGGGATGTCCAAGGGACATCCGCTGGCCGCCTTCTGGAACGTCCCTAGGATGTACCAAGTACGAAGGAAGGATATACCTAGGACGTCCCAGGGATATTCCAGGGACATCCCTTCGACAAAAGGAAAAAATGTAGGTCGAGTAGGGATTGAACCCGGGACCTTCAGCTCATAATGCACGCACCTTACTCCATTAGCTAATATGCCTTCTGAAGATTCATGTACTGAACAAATTTATGAACAGGACTAAACTACAGAAACCTGAATAAATACATTTTTGTTTAAAAATGAGGGGCATTATGCATTTACGATCTCTGTTTGCGAAAAATGGTAATTTCTTAAGAAGTTCTGATACATTCAATGACTGTGAATCGATATCAGATATTCCAGGGACACGAATAGGATAACTTAGGGATGTACCGGGCGGGATGCCAACTCGACAACCACTGCGGGACATCCCCTGGATGCCCCAATCATGTCCTTGTACCGCGGGACAAAGAAGGGACGTACCTAGGACAACCCTGTGTTGTTAGGGGAGTTTGAATTATACAAATATGTTCCTCCTAGTATCTGATGAGCCATTTCCTCGCATTTCCTACTATTTTTTGTTCATAGAATTCGAATAATAACTAACGGTGCTTGTTTGGCTTGGGGCGTTTTTGTCGGTCAATCTATATTTCGTTTATTTTTTCGATAACTTTTCTTCAAATTCTTGGAATAATTCGACTTTCAATTTAAATTCGCCAGATTCATACAGAAAAATTAAATATAGAGGGAGATTCAATATGGAATTATTATGACCGCGTGAATTTTTTCTATATATTATTCAATTTTTGGAATCTTTATGGAAAACTGTATTCAAACATAATTATATCACACATAGAGGGTTGTCATGCAGCAAATACGTCACATCGAGCAGGATTCTCGTATAGTAGTAGTGGATACATTCATGTTAAGCCAAACTATTCATTTTTGAGGAATCTATTGAAGCAGGTCGCATTTGTAGGCAGACATCAAATATACAGGGTGATTCACGTCTGATTCATGACGTCCTCGATGATTTTCTCAAATGCATGGTACATCCTAAATATCATTCAATTGCTGAAATATCCATGGGAAGCTGGATTCAAAGATATATCACACATAGAATTTGAATACAGTGCGTTCGTTGAATTCTGTGTTCTTCCGAAGTAACTAAAAATCCGTCAAAAATTTGAAAAATCATTTTTGAAAAAAATGTTCGGAGACGTACAAAAACCTAAACTTTTGCCCGTTTGCTAGATTCCTCTTTCCACCTGATTTCCAATGAGTGGTCACATGCCATAGAGTTGCAATTGAAAACAACATGTTGAGTGTGGTTCCAGCTACCCCTGAAGAAATATATCCTTGATATTGCTTGCAAGATGTGGGTAAATACATTGAATTGTTGACGTATGCAACGAATATGTGCATGGTGTTGTCCAAGCTTATGAGAACTAAAAAGGGTTGTGTGACTGCGACAGTTAAAGTGTTGAAGAACAAATAATTTGGGAAGTGTGGATACAATATGAAAATAGTCATCGAACGATGAACAAAGAATCAGGTAGAAACATAAAACATTCCATCCGAACCTAATCAAAAAAAGTGATTCCATTTTTTATATCTCACTGCAGGCAAAGTGACAACTGACATATAATCATTATTCTGAATGGGGATGTGAAATATTTAGTTTTCCGCATTCATCTTGGTAACTTGAGAGTTTAGGTTCATGAAATATGTGTGATGTAAACAGCCTAACTAATGTTGAATAATTCTGATGTCTAAAAATGGTGATATGAAGAATAATGTGGTCATATGCGATCGTAAGTACTCCATGGGTCAAAAAAATCTGAATAAATCATTACCTATAACTAATTCAGCCGTCGATAGCCTATTGAAATTTCAAATCGTAATACAATTCCTGACACCTTATCACAGAACGGATTGAGTTCAGGATATACGGTGATACGAACTTTCAACTTCAAAATTAGGTTATTCATCTGATGATCTTGAAATTCGTCACGGGCTCAAATTATTGTGACTCACCCTGTATACGCATGAAATTTTTCATCGATTCATCTCATTCTGACTCTGAAAGCACCTTGTTTCTCTATATATTCTTGTATAGATATAACATTTCGATAAGATGCATATCTACAGAGTGTAAGGAAATTCTAAATTGAATGAGGTTTTTTTTTCAATCTAATTTACGTAGATACAACTGAATTCCTGATGATTGATACCGCACGCAGGCAGTTGAAACTCTGCCTCTCTATACACTTATCAAACACCGACAATAAGAATATAAAAAATATACGATCTCACATTGAGAAGCTATATTGAGAAGCTTACAAAGATTCTTGAGGGGAAATTCTATCGAGATCTCATTCAGAATAACATATTTCATGTTAGAATAGTTATTCTGATCAGATACTTATTTTATCTTACATGCATTCACCAGCGCCATCGCATAGCATACCTGAAAAGCGGACAGAAAATCGATACTCCGTTCCCGATAGGGCACTGTACCGACGATGGATTACCATTCTGACGAAATACCGTGCTGATACAATACGGTTCTGATGGAATACGGTTTTGATGAAATACGGTTATGATGATTTAGCGTTCTGATAGAATACGATTATGATACATTGATATGCTGATGAAATACGGAAGCGATGAATTACGGTTCTTATTAAACACAGTTCTGATGATTTACAGTTCTGTTAAAATACGGTTATGATGTTTTACAGTACCGATACTATACACTGCTGACAAAATAATATTCCGACGGATTACAGTTCTGATAATTTACCATCATGACGATTTACCATTATGATATATTACTGAAGCGACGAAATACGGTTCTGATGAATTGCCTCTTTTATTCAATACGGTTTTGTTGATTCACCGTGCTGTCAGAATACGATTCTGATGAAATACCATTCTGATGGAATACGGTTATGATGAATTACCATTTCTATAAAGTACGGTATGATGTTTTACGTTCTTATGAAGTACATTCCTTCATTTCACAACATGATAGATTACATTATGATGTTTTGCATGCCGATGAATTACTGCTCCGTTAAATTACGGTTCTGTTGAATTACCATTTTGATCGAATATATTTTGATATAATACGGTGTTGATAGAATACGTTCTGACGAATTATATGCAGCCAATAATAATGAGTAAGTATCTATTCATTGAGTTGTTTGCAGTTCAATAATAAATCAGTTAGCTATAATCATGATGAAGTTTAAAGAATAATAATTTTCATCGTTGTGTTATCAAGTTGAAATATGTTGAAGAAAAAATTGAGCATGATGAAATCGTTCGATGGCGTTTCTTTCCACGGTTACTTTGTTTCTTTTTATTCATTTTGATCGGACATTACTCAATTATAGTAGAATAAGTTACGTGATCCAAGAGCAGGCAGCTTGTTTCAAAATCAAATTTATTTCATCAGCTTTTCACTCACTCCAGTGAAAATAGCAATGTTCTTGCGTTCATGAAACAAAACTTGATGAGGTATGGCAATGAAGTATTCAATTTTTGCAAATATATGAATCAGGCATTGCATGCTGAGTATGACCTGTATATACATTTAGTAAAACTATCAATTGAAGTTCATCATTTTTATTTTAAGATCAAATCATAGAGAATATCCTGCAATCCGGGTGCGAAATATCTAAAAATTGTTCTAAAATTGTTCTTATCCATCATTCGTTTGCCCCCTTATACGAGCAACCCTCAGAAGTCCTCAAGAGACTTGTGCGAGCAAGGAATGACGGGGATCTTACCTTTTAACGCTTCGAGCATACTTTTAACGTGTGATCCCAAACACTTTCTGAGGCCATCAGAAAAATTTCTGAAGTCGTCGTGGGAATCGAACCCACCTACCGGCAATCCAACGTGGATAGAACATTGACGCTTTAACCACGAGGCTATACGCTGGCCTGTATGTATGTATTATGTATTATACGCCAACTGTGAGATGGTTCACACAAATTACGAAACATTCAAGCAACATGTATTCAGGAACCATCCAACAAGTTTGGCTTCCAAACCAGGTGCTATATGTGTTTTATGGTCAGATATTATGATTTATAACGATGCAAACATTTCACAAATCATGTTTCCAACATGTAGGTATAACAGATAATGGTGCAGTAAAATGTTCTTCGAAGAAAGAACTGCAACAGTGGAACGTGGAACTATTTTCAGAACTAAACAGCATGTCCGTGTTCACATGACTCGAAAACATTATCTGACGCGATTATCTGTGATGAAGAGTAATTTTCAGTAGTAATATCCCTAGGACATTGAAAATAGACAAGATAATTTCATGACAATCGAAGCTCGAAGCGGAAGGCTGGGGGGCTGTTACAAGCAACGAGCTTGAGAAATTTGTCATAAAATTATGAGGCATTTGTCAATGTCCGAGGGATATTCGGCGGAAAATATTTTGATGTTGTCAAAGTCGCTCGTGTTGTCATAGTGATTGATAATTGCACTGATGCAGTTATCAAAATTTATTTTATGCACTTCAGGGATTTAAAGGGAAAAAAGTGGTACACTGAAAAAAAAAGATGGTAGTCATTACCAAACGTTTAGTAAAATAGGCGCCAGTCACAACTTTCATCAAATAATACCACTACAGAGTTGTACTCTACTAAACTATGAGTATTATACTATTTTGTAGTGGTATTATATAATGTTGTAGTGGTATCATTTGATGTGAGTTGTGACTGGCGCCTATTTCACTAAACGTTTGGTAATAACTACCATCTTTTTTTTTTTCAGTGTACTTTTAATTTAAAATAAAGTAACTTTAAATCCCTAGGAATTTAAAGTACCCGTTTTTTCCCCGAAGTCTGGATCACCATAGTTACTGAGGTCTGAGGTAGTTGATATGGTAACAATCAGACCCTTCGATGACGATTTAGAAATATTAGAGTACTTATATACCTATACCGTTTAGTGGCATTTAATTTTTTCTCGTTATATTTTTAACGTTTTACCTACATCCTCAAGTGCATAAAATAGTATATATACACCTCAGGAATAAAGTGTTTTTAAATCCTTCGACAAATTATTACCACTTTATTCCCTAGATGTATAATGTACAATTAAATTTACGAAGTTTGTTATGTTTTTTCATAATATACCTACCTACAACATAAAAATATGTAAAATCTGCATAATTTATATTCACAGTCGAAATATCTTCTGTGAAATGACAATCATAAAAATCACATTGTGAAAATATTACAGAAGGATATTCACATTGCGAAAATACATAATATAATAATGAAAAGTAAGGTAAGTATGCGTAATGGAATAAAATTGCAGAACTGGTTCCGGAATCGCATTTTACAGAACTGATGGTGAAATTCGGGTGAATTACGTTGGTTATAAAATAACCTGAATTCTACAAGATTGTTTCTTTCAGTGTACCTATATATTTATTGTTCATGTGATGTGATTCAAATTAACTGCCAAGGTCAAAATTGTTGTCATTGGTCTGAGCTACTTACTAGGCCAGCAAGTATACCTACCTATAGAATATTCCTTAAACTGTGGTGCAAGTAGAGTGTGAATTCTCCCAAGTTTCCCAGTTTGTGTGTCCGTTCACACCCACACTCACTTATCATTTTCAGTCACATGGAATTATCGAAATGAAAATACTGCCATAGAAATTCGAAATTATATTTTCTTATCCCCCCTTATATATCCGAACCAAACAGATCTGTCCCATCTCCTTCCAACACGTCCTGCTTCCTATCTATTTCTCCTTCTCTCATAGCGCTGTGGGGGGGTGCTACGAAAGATGGCCGACTGCCGTCCACCTATCAACAACGTAGTTGCGCAATCCCCTCCACTTTTCAGTGCCAAAGTGAAACGATGGGGAGCCAGCCCCAGCCTACCACTTCTACTAGACTTTCCATTTCCTGCTCCGCTGCTCCTGCCTAACTAGGGTCTAACTTGCTAACGCAGGAGCCGCCGAATACAACCGAATGTCGACAGTGAGACAGGACAGTATGCGGCTATGTGGCTATGATGATAGTGAGCAACTTCTCCATGAGCTAGTTTAGCGTGGTTCAGCTAGTCCATGGTGGATATTATAATTCCACTATGCGAGCTAGTCCAGCGTCCAGCTCCAGTGCAGAGCGATAAATGATGGCTTATGGGATTTTGTTTGTGTTACTTCTATTTGAGTTCACTTGTTTATTACCTCAAGTATATACCTAGTAATAGATATACCTAAATTATTGATGCATGGATCTGTGGAGATTATATTACAATATATATATATATCTAGCAAAATATAATTTGGAGGTATATTATTATAAATGTAAAAACTTCACAAACGATAAGATTTCCACAAATTTCTCAAACACACGACATGTTTCGCTAACACAGTAGCTTCGTCAGGTGATATACTGGTTCAATGAACTAAACTAACGTTGGCTTGCTTAACTTTTATATATCCTACTTTCCCAACCTGAAGGATTAGTTACCTGATGTGGACAGGTACGATAAACCTCCATTTTCGGAAATTATTCACAATATCTACATTGAAATACGGTGTACCTACCGGATTAACTTGGAAGAGTCGATAGCAGCAGAGCAAATTAATATTATTACTTACTAAGAAAACGAATTCAACAGTGGTGAACTATTGAGGTCTCATTGATTCAGAATTTTTTAGTTTCTATGATTTCTATAATGATTCAAAATGATTGAGTTTCATTCCTTTATTTTCTACGTGTAGAATTTCGAAATTATCATCAAAACTATGGTTTTCTTCTAATAATATGGTTGGCGTATGTTGAATTTGTTTTCTTTCTCATAAAATTCATCTTATATATACGTAAGACCTGTCTGACCGATATATACCTTAGGACAAGATCCACAGTTGAGTTTGTATACCCCTGATTTTTCGAATTTAGAAGTTTTGTCTTTATTATTCTTGATAAACCGTCCCAACGTGTTATTTGTTCTATATGCCACTTTCAAGTCCTGTTTATGTTGAAATGAAGCTAATTTTTCAGTTGATGACCGGATCATCAAAAAAGTATATTATTATACAAGGAGAATTTGAAAGGCATTGAAAGAATTTCAAGTTGAAATTAAAATCTCTCAGTGGGCATGACATTAAGAACTATTTCTGTATTTCTCGCTATATATCATAAATCTTACTCATAGTATCAATGATAACAAAGATAATTGAAGAAAACTGCATTTAGAGACATATACCTTCAAAGGACTCTAGCGTCCTTAGGAAGCATTTTCGGAGACAACATGTTGATAGAAACATTTTTTTATTTCTATCTGAGACACCCAATATGTATAGGTATCCCTACCTACTGTACATTTGTCGCACTTGTTTGAAAACATTTTCATTTTCATCCTCGAAAATCTGATCATGCACCCTATGTTCATGAGCTATTATTGGAGGATAACAATTCACTTAAATATACCTATATCAGGATATGTATAAATGAATCGGTCATATTATTATGTGTCAGAAACTGTTCATATCAACCTGTATGAAATGTAATTGTGGTTTATGATGGACCATTTTGTTACCTACAAAAACTGCGGCATCACGAAGGCCTGGGGAAAAATATCGATACCTATATTGGTAAATACATCGATATATCGAATAACGATATATAATTTCAAAAATATCGATATATCGATAACTATCGATTTCTTCTCAATATATTGGAAACAATGATTTCATTTTATAATAATAATAATCCAGACAATATAGTACTAATATTTTTCAAATTAATTTTTAACTTTTTTCAAAGGTTTGTTCATGCATGATGCATGAAAATATATTGCGTATAGGTAGGTAGGTAGGTATTTTTTATGCTGATTTAATAAGTTTGGTTAAAGATTTTAAAACCTTTGGTTTGGATAAAAAATAAGATTATCTTGAGTTAGCAATGGAAAAAAATCGATATGTCTATATATAATTTCACAAGAATCGATTTATCGATATATAATTCCAAAAATATCGATATACAGGGTGAGTCAATAGTGTGTTCTCCTTCTATACTATCCAAACCGTCAGATATATGGAAAAAATTCGAATACAACAGTTATAGGGTTTCTTGGGAACTATCACCTAAAATTATTTTCATATCCATAGGGTGTTCGAATTCCAAAATATCGGTTGATGATGGGTGTTTTCAAATGAGACACCCTGTATATTATCACATTTTTAGATTGTCCCTTAGGAGCTGATTTCATTAATGTATCGCACTTGGGGAGTTACTGAAATGTTTATAGAGATACATATAAGGTGTTCAAAATCTATATATTTCAACTTTCTAATTTTTTTGTGTTAAAACTATTTATTATTGGCCGAACCGGCTTACAGGTCCCTATCTCAACTTTTGATTCACCATCTACTGACACTCAATTGGAACAAAGACAGGGTTGTTCAAAATTCAAGATTTTTGATCACCCTGTGATTGAATTTCAGTAGATAGTAAATCAAACTTTGAGATAGGGACATATTTCTGACACAAAAAATCCCAAATTTGAGAATTTTCGATTCTGAACACCCTATAATATATATCTCTGTAAGTCTGTAATCATTTCCGCTAGACCCAAAGTGTGATTACATTGATGAATTCAGTTCTTCAGGAAATATATAAAAATGCAATATACAGAGTGTCCCATTCGAAAACACTCATCATCAGCCGATATCTTGGAATTCTAACATCCTATAAATATGAAAATAATTTTAGGTGATAGCTCTCATAAAATTCTATAACTATTATTTTTATTTACCTGACGGTTTGGCTAATATCGAAGGAGAACACACTATTGACTCACCCTGTATATCGATAAATATCGATATATCGAACTTATGGATATGTTATGACTTATTGATAATCGTAAATGTAAAAACTTCACAAACGATAAAATTTTCACAAAATTCTCAAACACACAACATGTTTCGCTAACACAGTAGCTTCGTCAGGTGATATACTGGTAGAATGAACTAAACCAACGTTGGCTTGCTTAACTTTTATATATCCTACTTTCCCAACTTGAAGGATTACCTGTGGAAAGGATCGATAAACCTCAATTTTCGGAAATTAGTTAAGCAAGCCAACGTTGGTTTAGTTCATTGTACCAGTATATCACCTGACGAAGCTACTGTGCTAGCGAAACATGTTGTGTGTTTAAGAATTTTGTGGAAATCTTATCGTCTGTGAAGTTCTTTGCCATGGATTTCCATCAAGTAACGGCCGAGTCAACTCAAAAAAAAAAATTGATAATCGATATGTAAAATTGTAAAATCTATAATATCGCGCAGGACCTACAGAAATACCTTACTATCACAAATAACACGCATCATTGTCGTCGTTCGGTTTAATTCGGCGGCTCCTGCGTTAGCAAGTTAGACTCTACTGTGTTGTGCCATGCACAGTCCACAAAGTCCACATAGTTACATAGTACATACCACGTACATACATACTCCACAGGTCCATAGTTAAAAAAAGTATGAGAGTATACATCAGAGTATACTGAGATTACTGAGTAACTATGTGCTTTGATGCAACGGGTCAATGTCTATCATGTTTTGTACCTTGTACTCAAGTTAGATGTTAGTGTTAGATCTAGAAACAGCACAAACGTTAAATTTAGAAACAGCACGGACGTTTGCGTGAGTGTAATAGATATTTCGTCGATATGTATAGGTGTAGTGACGACATCAAATTATTAAACATTTAAAATCAACATAAAACCCAATGATGAGATTTCGAGAGGAGATTCTATTTTCAAAATAATTGCAACAAGTTTCTAAACCATTCTACTGAAAACTTACAAATAATGAGTTACAGGGTCTCAGTTTGAATAACTTATTTGTTGAAATGAAAAATTATATTTTCCAGCTGATGCAAAACAATTGGCTTGCAAGCGTCATCATCAGATGTTTTAAAACTGATAATAATATATAATATATATATCATAGGTACAGTGATGCCCAATAAATAGGTAACGACTCTTGAGCGAATCGAAATATTTTTGTCTAAGCACATGTACTATTCATTGCCTAGAAACGAACTGTCTCCCTCATTAGCATTTTATGATCTGCTTCGCACTGTGAAGATATCATATAGGGTATATCCAGGGGTATATACCCAGAGGTGTAATAATTATTATTCGAACGTGAAAAATAACAATGACATAGTTCTTCTATGGCAACAACAATGAAATAAATAGGAATTGATCTGGACTGCTTCACAATGATTCAGTTCCGATGAGAACGATATAATATAATTATAACTAGAATCCAATCTTGGAGTAAAGGGATTTACTATTTCGTCCTTCAAACCAGAAATGATAGTACTAAGAATGTGTAAATTTCAACAATCTTCAATTCATTAATTGGTCATACCAACCATCGAAACTTCAATTCGATAATATTTCATATGAAAATATAGAATGACGGACCTGATTTATTGAATATAATATATGTATATATAATAATATATGACAACTAACTAACTAAACTAAAATAAATTTGAAACTATACAGCGTGTAATTTAGTTTATGGCTGAAAATAACGGATATGGTTCCTCAGCTCATTTTAAGAAGAAAAGTTGAAATGAACATATGCCCTAAACCTCTCAACATCCGAGCTATAGGGTGTTGGAATTTTCAAGAAAGATTAACTTCAATATACTGAACAAGAACTAGTTTCAGGGCATATGTTCATATCAACTTTTCTTCACAAAATGAGGTATGGAATCATATCCTATATTTTTAACTATCAATTAAATTACACCCTGTATAACCAGAAGAAAACGATCAATAAAATTGTGATGAAATTATGAATATATAGTACTGAATTATATAATATAGGTATATTCAGGTAGTCCATTCATTTTCAGAATTATGCTGAGTTGAAAAAATCTCTGAAAATTTTGGGTAAATCCGAGGATTAATCTGGCATAGCGCACTTCCAAATACGGGAGGTAAATAGAATTCCCTTATTTCTAATAGAGCACCACGTTTTTCTACATTTTTGATTCTATATATTACTCTGATATGAACCATAAAATATATCAGGTGATTTATTATACCAATTTCAACTTTTTCGGAGTAATTACGACTTTCGAGAATATTTTCAAAAATGATTTTCTCTATACCTAACTGAAACACTGAAAATCGTGATTTCTCACTAGAGAGAACTGGTTCACATAATGCACTTTGGAGTGGAAATATGAATTCCATAAACAGGGATATCTACTGTGTGATTATTATCACCATGTAAAATAGATTTTTTCTGTGACGGGAAAAAAGTTTGGCATTTCATCTCTGTTGGCAGGTTATAAAATGTCACTTTTCATAAATTACTTTTTTCCGGTGGGAACTACTGAATTCGCAATTTTTTCGAATCAAATCACAGAATTGAACTGACAGAAGTGACATCAGATATTTGATAACTTCGAAAGAATGATAAAGATGTCTAATAAAACGCAGGTTAGGTTAGGTTAGGTTACTGTTAAAAACTTGAAATTTCACGTCGATAATTTTCAGATTTCGAAATAATGTAATATCTTCTCAATATTGATTCGTCCTTCCTTCTGTCACAGAAAAAAATAGTGTATTATACACGGGAAAAATATTAGATTTTAGCTCACGGTTTTTTGTCTCCCTCCACTACGCGTCGGGAGACAACACAACCTGGAGCTGAAATCTACTTATTTTTTCCCTTGTATAATAAATAACTATTAAAAACCAAAATTACATTTTATACTGTTGAATGTATCAGCACAAAGAAATATCGATCAGCTATAGAGAAGAATTATCGAAAACACAGTCAAAAATACACATCAAACATTTTGGTATTATGTTGTGTTATGTTCGGTGACCGCGTGCTATATATACCGTGTGTTCACTTAAAGAATTTACCACCGCCTGTAAAATCCGTATTATTTTATCGATTCCAAAAAACTTTTTATGTTGTGTAGGTATTTGAAATATCCATCCAACAAAAAAGTTATGGTATTCTTGAATTTTTATCGTCGCCAACTGCGACCAATTTTATCGACCCATATTTCAAAAATTACTATTCAGGCTTTTTCTCACTGAAACTAATGATGGATTCGGTACGGAGATCACTCAAAATAAACCAGTACCGATTTTCATCATCAATAGAACATATAAGTATAGGGTGTCTGAAAATACGGATTACTATTTTTTTGTATACTTGATCAGAAAATATAGTATAGGTACTGTTTTATTTTTGGGAAGAACTGATGTCGAATTAATATTGAGGACTTCAAACATATTGGTCTTGATTATTATCATTCAAATATACATAAATGTGAAGATAAAAAACGTTTTATGATGATGAAAATCAGTACAGGTATGTTCCGAGTGATCTTGAATGAGAATCCGTCATTACTTTCTAGGAAAAGAACTATCATGATGAAAAATATTGCCTACTTATTCTTTTTTCTTAGACACATTGGATATTGGAATTATAAAAATCGGTACAGATATGTTTGAAGTAAGTCCTCAATAATAATTTGTCATTACCTAATTATGCCATAGTATACTAAATCTTCTGATCGAGTATTGAAAAATAATAATAAATCGTTCTTTGGAACACCCTATGTTTTTTGATGATGACAATTGGTATAGGTATGTTTTGAAATACCCTGATGCAAAATCCATCGGTATTCTTAGTGAAAAAATCCCTCATTGTATTTTTTGAAGTATGGTTCAATAAAATTGTTCACAGTTAGCCATGGAAACAGTTCAAGAATAAAATCATTTTTCTTGTTGGATGAGAATTCCAAATACCTATCCAATAAAAACAATTTTTTCAGAATCGATCATATAATAACGATTTTACAGGGGTGGTACGCTATTACAGTGGACACACTGTATATGATCAATTGATCGGAATGAATCTCTATCTGGCAATGAAATTTCAATCAAAATGTTCAAATGTCACTGTTGAAAATAATACATTATTTCTAAAAATATTAATGCTGAACGCTTCAAAATATGAATTGAAGAATGTTATCACGGTTTATATCATAGAATAATAAAAATGAATCGAAATTATGAAGAAATTTGTGATGGTCCATTATAAATAAGAAAGTTCTACTTACTCCCGGTTCAATCGAGTGCTACGCCATTGTCGAATACTGTCAGTATTTAGTATAGGAACCATTTGCATATATAACTTTTCTCAATTGATTTGGCATAGATTGAATCACATTTGCTGTCAAATCGTCAGGAAGTTCGTCCCAAACTCTCCTTATATTAGACCAACCATTATTCAATTTGGTTAAAATACTCGATTTTTGGTAATCACTCAAATGATGAGATATTTCCAACAACAATAGCAAAGTTTGAAATTATAAAAATATCACGAATTCACAAATATCTCATCAGAACGAAATAGACTAATGAATGATATGAAAATCGAATCATAATTCTTAAATCCTGTCCTTCAAAGGGTGAATTATGTGTAAACCAATGAAATTTGAATAAACCACAAATCTCTATGAATTAGAGTCGAGCCTTTAAAGGCATTGGTCTACAAGTTCATGTTAATTTTCAGGAAGTATCAAGCGACAGACCGACAAGTATTATTTCTTCACTCTATAGGTAGACAAGTTACGTTGTAGATTGATGATTATTAATTGTTTTGTGATATTAGTATACATATTTCTCTGGCGGAAAACTGAGAACTAAGAATATTGAATACCTACGTCTCTGAATTTTCAGATCTTATAAATCACTAAATCACGAATTCAAGTATTATGTCTATAATACTAGATCTCGGAAACTACGAATATTAAATATAGATGAAGAGTTATAGTATTTAAACAAACACTATTTATATAGAACGAATAGGTATAGGTTCGAACGTTTCAATAGATGAAAAAATATGTTTCGTTACTAATTTTTATTTTTACCAGTTCTACGACAGCATACTACTCACGTTTGATATTTCAATTAACATTGATTGAAACAAATATAAGTATAAACACATACTTCCCGAAAAACGTTTCTAATGAGATTTCCTGATTTTTGCTAGAATTTACAAACCTAATTACAGTGTGTGAGGTTGAAAACCGCAAAACCATCGAATTTTTCGGAGCGATGACCACTCAGAAAATAAAATATGTATGGTAGGTTTAGAGGCGAATGAAAATGGCTATATTTGTCAGTGCTATACTATTCCAAATGTTTCCTCACTGAACTGGTATTGGAATAGTCGAAATATCAATTTACAATTATTGTTCATAATTCCGAAACTATAAACTTTTGTTATATAAAAAAAATCTAACAAACTTAGAATCGTAGAATCCGAGAATGCAAAAAGAAGAATTTATTTGTCGCTGCGCGTTTTTGAGACACTCGAAATAAATGAAAATTAGAATTCCTGGAAGTAGATAATCGCGTTTCAAGTCAATAGGGTGTATACCGTTTTCTCTTCGCAAAACCATCAAATTCAGAGAAAAATGTATATTAAGAACGATCAAGAAATATGATTTCGAGGAAAAATAATTGAAGGATACACTAAAGACAAACTCTAATTTGAAAAAGAAATTATACCGATACCGCTTTATATTCAACAAGTGAGGTACGTAGTTTTTGAAAGGTATCATATTGGTACAGATGTAGTTTTCATTAGTTATTAGATTAGTATAGGGGTCAGATAATTTATACGACGTTATAAAAGCAGATGATATTTTATCATTGCTCATGTAAGATGGAAGTTGAGGCCATGGCACCATATCATGAGCATATTTTTATATTGAAACTATCATTGGGCACCAAAGATGTGTATACGACGCTATGAAAGTTCAGAGAACTGAAGATTTTTCGTACAAACTACGTACTTAGCCCGTACCTAGTTTATTGGCAAAAATAAAGACAGTAGAGTGAGCTAGGTACGTAGTTCATGGGAAAAAAATCAAGGCAGTCGAGTGTGCTTTTTTTACTTCCTTTTGTTTTTTGTTTCGTTTTCTATTGGCAAGTGATTATCTAGGAACTTGTAAATTTTTTAGTTTTTTCATCGTATCTCCTGAACTATTGAATTCAGAGAAAAATGTTATAGGGATTTTTTGTAGATTCCATCAAAAGGAATAATTTTGTTCCTATAACATTTTCAGATATTTTCAGTTGTTTTGGAGATATTTGGAATTATCTGAGAATAAAATTTTCAACACTTTTGTTCCATCTTCCAATCAACAAAATGAAAAAATTTTTCATGGTTCAGTGGGAGTCGATGAGCTTCATCTATCGATAATCTATGTTTTTCAATATATCTTCATAGTACCCTATGGGTCGTTAAATTTTTTTTCTTCATATTTTTCACTTTATTTCCTGTACTATTGGGTTTACAGAAAAAACTATGGGATATAATTTGTAGGAAATGTCCCAGTGGATAACTTTTCACTCTTGATAATTTTCGATTTTTCCATTTGTTTTCGATATATATTGAATTGAAAGGATTTCAAATTTTGATGTTTGGATTTTTATTTGTTTTCCCATTTTCCGATGGATGCACGAGAAAATGGTTGAATAATAATTTGTTGCGTCATCAAAGAGGCATACGGTGCATTTTTCAAATTTGGATTTAGTCTATTTGTTCAGGAGATATATCGTTTTAAAGCGAACCGTGTGTTTCGGAAATTCTCCTTGAAAAACCCACTTGAAATCTTCCGACCCTGCTCAATTTCAATAGGCTTCGTCTATTCCTGATAGAGTTTATTTTCACAAAAAATGAAATCGATCGGACCACTTTTGCGATTTGTAGAGTGGTTACAAGAAACTTCCGGTGAAAAATCGATAAAACCCGGAAAAACCACCTTAGAGTTTTCCGATTTCCTTCATATTTTGATGACATAATATTGTTTTGAGTACAATAAGATGGCAAAATTTCAAGTCGATATGTCAAAGGGTTCCGGAGATATATCGATTTATGATTAACACAGAGTACAGACAGACAGACAGACAGACCACACACAAAAACCAAAGTTGCTCAAAATTCGATAGGGATCATTTTCTCCAAAGTAACTATACCTCTATCTCGCTTAGTTTCCGAGATAGCATTTTTGGCAAGGCCGTAGTATACTCCACTATGTATAGCGTCGTATAACAAGTTCTTTATCTATTTCATATCAACTAGAATCGAACAATGAATATCGATGATGATGCTGGTCAGTTTTTTTTTAGTCAGCTTCATTAGATGAAGTAGAAAATATTACTCTGGCGATGTGAATATTAGCCCGAAATCTTAGAAATATTCAGAGATACACCTGACAATCTCGTACCACAAACCACAATAAGAAATAAGTTATTGAAACAGCGGGCGGCTTTAATAGATATTAGTCCGGGTGCATACACCGAATTTTTAAAGGGATTTTCACAAGAGTCGTTACTTATATATTGGGCATCACTGTACCTATACCAACTAACAGTACTCAATGTTTCAAGTCAGTATTTCAGTCAAACATGTAACTGGTTTTAACAAATCGATAAAAACAAGGCACGGGTAATAGGTACCTTATTGGGCCAATCGTTTTTTATTCCAATCCAAGCAAATAACGGCAGATATAGATATGGCAAGTCCAGTTCCTTCTTCGTTTTTCGTTGTTCATCAAAACTGAAAACTGATCAAGTGATCAAGATCCAACAAAAGCAAATGAAACAAACCAAACCAACATAACAAAACCGAAAACAAACCTACCCGAGGCCACACGAGGCTCCCCTCTACAGCGCGACAGATATAGGATAAGGATAGGTATAGGATAGGCAACTAGAGAAAGACGGAAGCCTGCGTGAATGAAAAAATAAATTGTGCACTTGACATGGGCGGTAACTTTCGCCTTGGAAGAGAAGGGGAAGTACACGTTATCTGTTATCTCGTTACTGCCAGCAGCCAGATTGCCAGTGCCAGATGCCACTGATGCCAGACCGAAATGGTTTGCCAAGCCAAGTTGACAACTTCGGAACATCGGATCGGAACACACTATACTTCGCTCCTTCCTCAATTCTTTAGTTGATGGTATAGTGATGATGGTAGTAAGTAGTCCAACACAAATCTCTGTCATGCGTCATGCGTTGGGAGACAAAATTACAACAGAATATAGGTTTGAGTGGATTTCAGATTGTGATTGAGATGAGTAAGTAGTTAGTTATCTATTGTTTTTTCATTGGGAAATAATTATTCGGGCGAATTATTATAACTTACTTCTTCATTGCCGATTTGATTATCAAGTGAATATGAAACTAATGTTGTTTGGATCCAATCTGATATCACGAAAACTTAGTTACCAATGTATAGTAAGTTCGGTGGAATTCAGTGGTATTAAAAACATTCAAAGGCAGGTGCTCTTGATCTTAATCGCACCCCGCTTCTAACATGTCAAATTCTCAGTCCTTCATAAATGGGACATTAGAATAGGTGAGAGATTGTCTCATTTATACGTATAGAGCAAGTATGATCCATTTTTATATAATATGAGTGGAGCCATTGGCTCTCAATTTGAGAAAATTAAATGGAGTATCGTGATAGAAATGTCAATTTGCGCTATACATCTATTTGATAGTATCTCAAAATGATAAGATCATCACCTGATGCATCTGCATTAACTCCCTTGTTTTCTCATGTTTTCAAAAAATGTATCAATATCAGAAATGAACAATGAGAAAAGTATTGGGCTTAAAGGTTCGCCTTGTAAAACTCCGCTGGAAATATCAATTTTTTTGAGTTATTGATTTTTATGGTCATATGAGCTTTATAATATATTTGTTTTAGGAACCGCAGGTATTTATACCCATGGACGTGCCCAGTTGATATGAGTTTATTATGTCAAATGAGATTGTGGTGGTTAATATATAGTCACAGGATCGTTTGAAGTCTACAAAAGCTGCAAATAATTTCCTTTGTTTGAGACGCAAATTGATTTGTATAATATAGAACTAAGCAGATTGTTCAGTAGTAGCAATGAGAATGAATTCAATGAATACGCTGGAACAGAAATAATGACCATTTCTATACTACATGAGTTCTACCCGATTATGTACAAGATTTAGTAGGCAAGTTGACTTTATCCGTCAAACAATAATATGGTCAAAAATCTTCGACGAAATTCAAACGAAACAGGCTCATTTGATATCTTCATTAGTGAAAAATGGCTGATTCAAGTTAAGATTTCCTAAGTGTTATCGAGGAAGCAACTTTATTAAGTAACTGGTTTTGAAATGAACATTTCATCACCAATTATATAATATTTTTGCTTTACGCAACTGGTTTGGTAGAGTAGGACGTAGGACGTTTCAAAAATTCCGTCAGTTTTGAAAAGTATCAAATACATCTCAAAATAAGAACCGACATCAGTCACATCAAATCAGATGTAGATGTCACATTGGTGAATAAGAGATCAGTTATTCATTAATTGATTCGATCGATTTCAAGTTTATATTAGATCTTCGAAACAAACCGACGAGACAAATCCGAGGACAAATTTTGTTGTTGTTTACCTTCACTTTTAATAGTATGAACTTAAAAAGGAAAATAATGTTGAATTATTGTTAACACAAAGGTTAACACAATCATCCCTAAGTACCATGTAGGCAAATAAACAAAAAAAGGCTAAACGCTAAATGATATGTTATTGAAGAAAATTATAAAGTGACAATGCTTGCAATGTTCTGGAAGATAATATTAGTTTTTCCCCCACTAGCTATATAAAACCTATCATTATTTACTCAATTCTCGGTTATAAATGACCCGAATTCACTGTTCTGATCTCGGTTCTGATGCGAGGTTCTCAATAATGGCACTTGAATCTAGTAGGTATTTATCAACAACGACTTGTCATATGCTGTCATGGTTATGGCTACTAGATTTTAATTGGAATTAAAGAGAAGTGCTTTCATAGTGACAATAGGTTTATATTTCAGTTTCACGCAGAACTAAAATGATTAAAATGTATTGCTAGTATGGTGAAAAAAAAATTTGATATACCCCTTGGTATAGTAAAGAATATTACCACGGGACCTGGCTGAAGCCTCGGGATATAATCTTGGTTGGTGGGTAATAATGATGTATAAATAACTATTTTTTCCGTCGACCTCGTATATTAACGACTAAGTTTAATGTATATGAAATCGTTCATTAATGACCCCTATTAATGAACGATTTGTCTATTAATGTACGATTGTTTTATAGGCAACCAAACATACACCGGGTGCATTCATTGTTTACGGAATCTGCATTTGAATCGAAAATATTGATTTCATCGAAGAATTTCCGTTCCTATAAGTTTCTGACACGATTTTAATCCCTGTTTTCTAACACAAGCAGGAATCTATTTTCTATGTTGATCATTTCGACAAATTTCAAATGTCACTAATGTTAGTAACAAGGCTACTGGGTGATTCTTAGCAGTTTCCGGATGAATGATGAATTCGCGAACCAAGTTTTCTTCATTGCAGGAGAAATGAGAAATATAGTCGACGGAAAAATGTTGTAACCAACTTGTATATTAAAAGGCGATCAATGATCTCGAACATAAACGCGCTCGCTTCGCTCGCACGTTAAAATATCTCGATCATTGATCGCCCTCATTAATACACTAGTTGGTTAAATAACTATTTCGCGTTCACATCAAAATTAGCAGTCCGAAACACTGTACCGAAACCATCAGAAGTAGCGTTTCTAGGACTGTTTCGTATTCCACAGATCACGTGTTTTCGTATTATACAAACGAACTAGTTTGGGTTTGGGATGGTTTCGAATCGGTCCAAAGCGGTACGAGCCTCTGGAGTCTAGGAGTCTGGGTCACCTATATATCGCATCAAACATCAACTTTCAGACGTTGATGCGGTTCATGTTCGATGCCTCTGGGCAAGAACAAGAACTGCCCATGACTGGTGTGAATAATTTTGGATGCTCATGCGTTTATGCATCAGGTTTTTAAGCGTTCTCATTTGATAAAATACACGAATGATGGAAGTAAGATATGGTGCGCGTATTCGGCCATTATTACGTATTGAAATTTTCAGAAAAATCACTCGACCGCCTACTATGATTTCACAACGAGCGAGACGTTGATTCTACATTTTACCGCTAGATGATTGTGCAATGTCGCCATCTATTAGAAGATCGACGGAACCATTGCTCTCGCTGTTCTCGAGAGGTCGAGTAAAATTTCTGAAACAGAAGGGCATCAGTAATTACACCATATCTTACTTCCATCATTGATACACGTATATACACGATACAGTTTTAAACAAGATTAGGCATGGAGTTATTGAATAAAATCAATCAAGATTATCTTCAAGCTCAGATGATAACAAACGTTTTTGAACATGCTATCTGCTGGAAATCCTCAAGACCAACTTGGAGAATGATGTTGTTTAATGAATCTGTACTCATATTAAGAATTCATCAGGGATTCTTTTTCGTATAGGTATAAGTGTAGGAATATTTAAGTGGGAAAGGTTTATTTATGTTCAGGTACAGAATTTCAGGATTATTTCATGTTAACATCGTAACCGTAACCAAAATATGTCCTCAATCCCCGTGATTCAAGACACAGCATATTTTCGAGAAAGAAGATGAGAAAACGGGAAAACGCGTTTTCGTTCAGGTATATTATCTAGTTTCAAAACTATCCCATAATTTTGTTTCGCATTGAATTTGATGCGCACCTGAATCTGCGTAGTCCAAGGACCGTTTCAACAATTTGGAACTCGAACAAACCTATATAGTGTCTTTCTCATTGTCTTTCAATTCGAGCGTACGTATCAATTTTATCAGATTTTATCGGAGTTTATCTTTGATTTTCATTAAAAATCTTTTGAATTTTCGAATAGTTTTTGTTGGCGTTTTTTCCAAAGTTATACCTAATATTGAGTGTGATTCTGTCAACTTTTTAGTGAGGAAAAAAATTAATCATATAAGGGTGTTCCATTTCCATTTCGAAGTCGACCTTCTTATAGCACGTCTGCACTGTCATCTTAAAAAAGGCATAAAAGGTGTACTATTACTGCCTATAGGCAGAAAAAGTTTGTTGCTATGCAATGCAGTAATTTGAATCAAATTTGTAAACAAAATTGACAATGACTTTGGGTGAACAAAAAAATCAAGGATTATTTAGACTTTGCGTGAAATTGAATAGAGTTGGAGAAATTGGAGAAAAAATTATATGTTTCACATGGCAGAGAAGACGATGTAAAACCTTGGCTGGTTTCCACTCCTCGGCTACGAATAGGCTATGAAACGCCAGCCGCGGCATTAAATCTTGTACTTTTCTGCCTGTAAAACAAATAACTATTCGTTGCAACTGTAAATTATTCCAAATTCATATCATCAGTTGCAACTGTAAAATCAGTGCTAATCAACAGTTGCAACTGTGAATTAGGAGGTTTTTAAAAAAAATGTATATCTGCCTAATTCACAGTTGCAAATGTAAACAACTTTGATGCCTTCAGTAAGTATATTCAACTTCAAAGTTTGCTTTGTCACTTTTTTCCATAAATAGTTACATCGGATCGATTATGTATGAGAATTTTAAGATAAGTGAAAGAGTGACAGATATTTGTTTGATCAATAATTTAACACCGTATGAGTATATACAGGGTGTTTGGTGTTTCAGAATTCAGTATCAAGACTCAATTCAGGTACTTATTAATCAGGTCAAAAAAATACATTTTTCCTATTAAGTATATTATGCCCGCAAGAGCCTCGTTGCCGATATACACAGCGTTGAAGTTTTAAGATTTTTTTATTCTCCAACACATTATATAAAAAGTCAAGGTGGTCGCAGATGCGTTCAAAATATAAAGTACACATACTAAACAAAGAACACATTTCGTATTTTGATTTCTACCAGTGGCGCACCATTGAAAAGTTTATGATGAAGCGAAAAAGAGCTTGACCCCTGAAAACATATCTCCTCACAATCACTCGTAATTTTAGCATGCCATGTGTTCCTCTATTGAATGACTACTTCATCGGTTATAATATGAACTCATTAGATTTTGATACAGGGTGAATCGAAAAATCAAAAATATCAAAATTCGCCACTGTATAACTAACACCCTATATGAGATTTTGCGTTCGAATTGCGTATGGGGTTATATCAGCTGTGAATGAATCCAATAGGCTTGTCACAGTTTTGATAAAAATTTGCCTAAGTCGTTTATGAAATTATGACCACTTCAACAAACAAAAGCAGGCCATGAAAATCTGAATATTTGAAATTTGTTCACATTCTCAAATAGAGCTCGTTGAGTAGTATATTATGAAATTTTTGTTTTTGTAAATCGGTCGACGGGTTCCAAATTAGAAGGGTGTTGCGGGTTGAAATCGCACACACTGTATATATAGAAGAATGCGTTATTTTTTAATGTATTATCAAAATAGGGTGGTGCCATTAAAAAAATTATAATGGCATCATAACTCGAACAGAAAACTGAAAAAGAAAATCGACATGTCTGAATTTTTCCCCACTGGCCATATCGAGCTTTTATTGTTATTTATTATATGTACAAGGGAGAAACGAAGTAGATTTTAGCTCCAGGTTGTGTTGTCTCCCGACGCGTAGCGGAGGGATACAAAAAACCGTGAGCATCTAATATTTTTCCCGTGTATAATCCACTATTTTTTTCTGTGACAGAAAAAGGGCGAATCAACAACAACAACAAATTGAACTTTATTGAGTAAAGGCCATCGACCGAGGTCCTTCAGCCAGAAGGACGAATCAATATTGAGCAGATATTACATTATATTAGAATCATCAGAAAATTATAAACGGGAAATTTGAAGTTTCCAACAGGAATGACACCTGCGTTGCAGGCATCTTTTTCCCGTGGGAAAAAAGTAAATTATGAAAAGTGACATTTTATAACCTGTAAACAGAGATGAAATTTTTTCCCGTCACAGAAAAAATAAATTTGTTCCAATGTTACGTGCTCACTGTACGCATAATTATGTGCTAAATGATATTTTTTGTATACAAATTAGTAGGAACACCCAGTAGGTATACGGACGTCAGTAGAATTTTGAAGTAGTGCTTGATGTAGTATACCAATAATGGATTCCATACCTATCTACTCCTCCAATGTCCAACGAGTAAGTAATATCGAATGTTATTGACCTTGAAATGTTTTCTCTATTAATTAACATACTTATCGACTTCAGAAATGCGTGTACTAATTTGTCAGGTATTTCCGCACGTTTCATAGAAATAATCTGGCATATTCACAGTCACACATCAGCAGTCTCGGATTATCGAGGATAATGAGACACGATACTATATATACCGAGTGTCTCATCTAATATCGAATAGAATCAATCATCTCCGAAGATAAAAAATCGTGTTTTACAAATAATTGTACACACAAAAAATTCTCCATAAAAATATCTTTGGTCCTGCAAGATAGTGTAAACATTATCGCGAATTGCGTTACAAACATATTAAAATTATTTTCTCAATCTGAGATAAATTGTGGATTACATTTTGTTACATTTCTCAAAAGCAGCCAACATGGCTGAATGAATGCACCAAGAGTATTCGTATAGTCATGTCAAATTTAATGAGTTGATATGAAATATGGATTCCTCTCGAATTGTTTTTATCCCCTCGAAAAGTCGTAGAATTCAAAAGTGTTAACTTAAATTTTGAATTGATGTCTAAGTATTGATTTATCAAGCATATTGACATGATTGTGTCCATTGAAAATGGTATTGAGATTGCTCAAATACATTGGTGTTGAAAAAGTTGGCAAGTCAACGTAACATATTTGGACGTGACATAGTGTCACGAAACATTTGAAATTATTGTAGAAGACCTCATCGGTCATAACACAATTTTTACAGTAATACAAAAATACCTTCATAAGAAATAAAAAATTTGAAAATGTTGCACAACCTTTTTATCACTTTGACATACTTTTTAGGCAGGGATTGGCGCAGTGAAAAAGCGTCTGTCTCACGACCGCGAGGTCGTGGGTTCGATTCTCAGCACGAGCAAGGAACTTTTTTCAATATTATATTTACGAATTAAATATTGTAAAGTTTCGGAGCATCGGCTTAGGATAGTCCTGCACGATTCGCTGTTGCGTTGCAATTAACAGTACTGCTCCTGAAGTGGCGCATGGAGTTAGTAACAAAGCCTACACAGAACACGCAGAAAGAAATGATGATGTGGTGGAGCATCGGAGAAGAAGTAGGACGGTGTATGTAGGTGGGTGTTTAAAACTACCAGCTGAGCGTGAGAGCGGACCAATGCTGCTTAGTGGACCTCGGTCTCTAACGTGGGTTAACACTGCAGCATAAGGTAGTGAGTACATTACTAGCCTACAAAACACAGCCGAGAAACCTGAAAGAGAGCTGATGGGCGGTGCCTGAAAAGGATGTTAGCCAGCTCTATTAAGCGAACCGCATCACTCATTAAAAAAACACCTTGGGGCTTGCAAAAAGGTCCCACTAGGGACTAGTTGCTGACGTGAAAACGTCCTCCCCCAGTACCAGTTGATAAACTCCTTTGGACAGACCTGAAGAAGAAGAAGTTGACCAACGTGTTAGAAACCGAAAAACGTTTTGCTCTTTTCGCTCTTTCTATCCGTGGCACACCCTATTTCCTTTCGTGTGCCCTAATCATAAGAATAAAAGGTACTCAGGTAATTAAAAAAGAATCGACGATATTATTTGGATTCAAAGGGCAATTATTGTGCAAAACGGCATTTTTTTCTGCAGCATCATTATAATAGAATAATTTTACGGAAACAGCTTTATCCATAATGTGAATATGATGACTCTACTTTTTGATTCTTTTGGAACTGAAAAATCCGATGGTAAATTATATTTCAGTAAAATCTTAATGATAGGTATATAGACATGAGTTATGTTCGGCATTCATAAAATAATATACGTATAGCAATTTGTATCACAATATGAACGTTTTCTAATGATTATAGCGATAAATGTTCTTGAATGAAATATAAATACAGGTATACATTGTATGTTGCATGTACATGGCATGAATAATGATAAAACTAATATTAATAGTAATAATAATAAACGCTTTTATTGTCTCACTCGGTCTCATAAGAATCAAAGGCTTTTCCACTCAGATAATACGCTGGAAGGCAAAACGTGATCTACTAAACTTAGTATACATATATGCATGTAACACAATTTGCTTCGATTGAAATTTTCAACTTCACATGTCAAAATTTACCCAATTGAAAATACATTGTTCGAAATTTATTCTAGAACCACTTAAACTTGAACTTTGATCAGTTAGGTACAGGGTGATTCACCATAAATGTCCCTCCTCTATAGCTCACTTATTTTTGAACATTTCAAAATTTGGAAAATAATCTAAAATGATTTTTCATTATTTCAACCAGATTGCCTAATTGAATGATGCCCGAGATGATGCCCATAAAATGTTTACCTGTGAAAAAATTCAAATACAAATTGAAGCATGATTTGTTGGATCTTCGATTCATTTCAATGTTTAGATTTGCTGTTTCTGATATGTGTAACACCAAGTTATCATGAATGTTCCGTATTTCGCCTGTGTATTAGGTCAAGCTTAGGTTATAGGGTATAGTTGAATTAGGTTAAGTTAAATTTAAAAATGGCTAAATTTCGCCCAAATAAAGATGATCGATTATTATTATTATCATTCGCCTGAAATTCTTCGTCCAATTGCAAGATGGTCTATAGTGGCTTTGAATATCAGTTTTGAAAAGATTCTAATCTGATTCAAATATGTTCTTATTGAATGATCAAAATTACAGATAGGATTACAAAACTGAAATGAGATCAATTTATCTAAATCAATCATACTTATGCTTCGTTGTTTGCTCAATATGTATAGGAAATATAGTCATTTAAACAAATGGAACCTATCATTCTATAAGTATATCGGTGAAATTACGAATCATCTTGTCCATTACAAACGATGAAACGCAGAAATATTCTCATTATTCATTGGTAATGAACGAGTCAAAACAATTGAGAATTCGCGTCAATTACCGCCCAATTCCATTCAATTTACAGATTGCTGATGATTATTATGGCCGCATTCTTCTCACTATACGGTAGCAATTCAATTATTGGCGATTATTGGTTGATGATAATAATATAGTGCAGAAATAAAACTCTGTTATAATAATAATCCAATGAAGAAACATGCAGTGGATCGAACCTCAATCTAAAGTACGCAGTGCATCAATTACCACACAAATATAATTCCTCGTATAATTCGGTTCCGTTATAGCATACAGGGTAATCGATTTTTGAAGCAGAAGATCGTACCTGGTAAGTCAATGGAAGGAAGGAAAGCTCGAAGTCATCTCCACAAATTTTAATGGTGTTGCTATACACAATCATAAGGGACATGTTTCGATCTTATAAAAGACCATCTTCAGCCTAATTGAAAGTTCTACAATACAAAAAGATTGATGTGGAAGAATTACATAATTTGTTCTTGACTTACTTGTAGTTGAAAAAATATGATGCTATACTGATGTGGAATTGTTGTCAATGCCCAACATAGTCGGAAAATTGAGTTTATAAATGAAAAAACGGGTTCTCAATAAATGAAATTTCATATGATAAAATGGTGTATGTAGGGTAATTGCCAGGAGTTTTTGTTTTTTGACAACACCATAAATTAACAGTTCTTATAAAAAAGGGGTTTCCCGTTTAAAAACCCGTTAATTTATGGTGTTGACAAAAAACAAAACCTTTTGGCAATTACCTTTCATATACCATTTTGGCCCTTCATTTATTGAGAACTTTTTTTTTTCGATAATTCCTATTTGTAAATCCTTTTTCAACTTACACAAACCGTTTCGTTTTCTGACTTTTTTTGGGCGAGTTATGTTGATTTTTTTGTGACATAACATTTGTACCACATTGTGCCAAGCATCAAATAGCTCGTCAAGGGCCACGTGGCACCAATATAGTGCCAAAGTCAAGTTAATGAACCGTCTCCCTCCAATCCTTCCTGACGAGCATTTCTAAATTTCAAGACAGTATGCTGCTAGCAACAGCGTAAAAGAGTACTGTTGTGAATAGTTCAGTAGAAAACCTGAAGCAATAATAAACTACAATTTAGCTGAGTCATATATCGATTTATCGGACCAAGTCAAATCTTATTTTCATTGCTTACGGAGAAGGACAAAGTGGTACAGGAAGTTTGTCACTGAATTACTATTAGGTTCAGCTGTCGTAAATGCTTTCTCGGACCGAGTTCAAACAAACATTATGTCACTCTTCATCACGTATTGAAAATACAGATTTTAAAATAATAAATAATAGAACCGGCTGAAGTAGGGCACAGCATGTGTGCCGCGGAGCAGCAATAACGAAATTGTGTGTTGCACGCGCATTATACCACGTGGCGGTTAACGTCATCAGAGATCAACTGGTGACCTGTTCGCTTACGTCTCACATAATATGGCAGCAATCTATTGGCACTTGATATCTCCAAAGCATTCGATCGAGTCTGGCACCACGGACTCCTCGTCAAGCTTCCATCGTATGGCTTGCCTCCCCAGCTATTTTCTCTACTAGCTAGTTTTCTCTCAAACAGGTCTCTCCATGTAGTGGTCGACGGAGTTTCATCTGACTCTCTTACCATAAATGCTGGTGTTCCGCAAGGATCAATTCCAGCACCAACACTATTTCTACTCCATCGCTGATGATAGTACCCTCCATACCGCCTTCTCTTCCAGGGCTCCAATACCAGCCAGGCAAATCAGATACGAACGAGGGAGAAATGTTGACAACAACAATTCCCGAATGGGGATCCAATAACTTGGTAGATTTCAATGCAAACAAAACACAAGCATGCCTTTTCTCTAGAAAAGCCGATCTCACTGTGCCAAACATAAGCATGTCAGGAGTAACCATACCTTTGAAGATATCCATTTCGATGCTTGGTATTACTATCAGCAATAACCTCGGCAATAACCTTTCTTGGGAAAATCACGTGAGATCAATTGCTAAAAGTGCATCCCAAAAACTTGGTTTTCTGTTTCGGGCCAGGAGCTATTTCACTTCCAGTCAGCTGCTTATGATCTATAAGGCACAGATCCGACCTGTTCTGGAATGCTGTTCCCATATTTGGAGTGCAGCACCCAAACATACCCTGAAACTGTTGGATTCTGTCCAAAAAAGGGCAATTCGTCTCGTGGGTGATGCCTCGCTCACAATCTCACTCACTTCTCTGGAACACCGTAGAAAAGTTGGCGATCTGGCTCTATTTCATAGATATTTTCACGGACGATGCTCTTCTGAAATATCAACAATTATTGTACCTCCCTTGGCAGTCCCCGCGAGATTAACCCGTCGAGTTGAGGCTTCACACCCCTTCGTGGTCACTTTGGAGACCTGCAGAACATCTCTTTCGTTCATCCAACGAACAGCGAGGCTCTGGAACACATTGCCAAGAGAGGTGTTCCCCGAGGCATATTACTTCCAGAAATCTAAGAAGAACCCCAATTCCTACCTTATTTCCCTTGGTTCTCACGATGTTCTCTGATCATTACAGGATATCCCTTTTCGTGGGAACCAGAACATAAAAAAAATCTATGATTCCCTATGGTGAGTTCAATCACCAATTTTTTGAAAATTTTCGACAGCTCTAAAAATGTTCTTGCCATTTATTGTGTCATTATGTGTGAACGAACAGCCCATTTTATTTATTGCTCCAATTTCGGAAACACCTTGTAGATTTTAATCAGCCTATGACAGGAAGGGAGCCACAGAAGGAATCTGATCAAATGCCGAATTACTGATATCAACTGATATATAATATGTCGCAATGAAACGTATTCTGAACGCTCATTGTACTTTTCTTGATGTTTCAAAGAAATGAAACGACTGCCAATGCAATGCTCTTCGCACACACGGAAAAAAAGGAATTGTTGAATCAAGCAAAATTTAATTGAATGGAGCGAATAAAAGTGTCATATATGCACGACAAAATATAATCTTGAAATGAGTAAATCTTTATCTTGTTTCAGAGCGAATTTGAAGTTTGAATCAAGTAAATATGTCTTGCATTAACTCTGGATCCTCTTCAATCAAGCACATTCACGAATTGTTTATGAAGGGATATTGAATTGGATCAAACAATCATTTTGATTGATTCAACGAAATATTTGGTTGATTCAACGAAATATTTGGTTGATTCAACGAAATATTTGGTTGATTCAATGAAATATTTGGTTGATTCAATGAAATATTTGTTTGATTCAATGAAATATTTGGTTGATTCAATGAAATATTTTGTTGATTCAATAGGAACTATATATCCATTCGACAAATTATTTTGGCGAACCAAATTCAATATTCGGGAATTTTCTGAAATTTCACATCAATAGAATAAACCATAGTGGAAGGAGAAGATGGTGTGCCTACGCGCATATTATGTGACGTCATCTGGGATACCAATATCAGCTGCTAGTCACAGACAGATACCGTTGTCATGGGCGTGCGCAATGAATTCAATCATGTTCATCGAAATTTCTATAAGTTTCTCGATCTGTTTAGGAATAATTCAATTTATATAAACAGGTACCTATTCCTTCGATTTTACTATTTCATTGATTCTGGAAATTGTGATCTTGAGGTAATTCGCAATTGCAAATAGCAAATACATAGAAATTATCATGCATTGCCAATCCCATCTGAATGATCCACTACTGTGTCGATTCTGACAGATTAGAATTCAGCAGTTAACGACGTTGACGTTGCTTCTGCTCCGACATCGACAACAGGAGTATCAATTTTTGCCGTTTTGCTATTCGAATCTTTGCTGCAATTTATATTTTGTGAGAAATTAGCAGTTTTGAATTCATTTTCAATTATCTCTGACTTGATATTCGGAAGATGTTCTGTGGGAATGGCATCTTGTTTAGAATATCTGTGATTTTTTGGAATTGTGTAATTCAAGAACCGTACTTTCGCACTTGTTTTGGGAACATTTTGCATGGAAATGTTTTGAAGAAATACGGACTGTAATATGAATGTGATGATAATATGATAGGTGAATACTTTGGAATGAGGATATAAGGAATAAAACGTAGGTACCATAATTTGAGTTAATATATTCTGTCGGCAACAAGCTCCCATCGTTTCATTAGGTCTCCATTCTTGGAAAAGCAGAAAAATTCAATATCTGTGCCTTCTGTATGTTAGTTGGAATTTCCATAACCAGAAACGAAACGAGTAGGCATTTCGAAATTATTTCATTCAATTTTAGTACTTATACAGTGCTAGTCAAAAGTCCCCTCCCCCCCTCGTATCTTTTGAACGGGTATACTTATAATAATGAAATTTGGAGGGTGGAAATAAACGGATGTAGGCTTCTCAACTGGTCATAACAGGTGACGCAATAGTTTATTTCCACCCTCCGAATTTCATTATTATAAGTATACCCGTTCGAAAGATACAAGGGGGGGAGGGGACTTTTGACTAGCACTGTATAATATCTGAAGTTCGAGACATCAATCACGAAAACAAATAATGAATAATAACAATGACAGTTATATCCCAGCTGACGTCATGCGCAGAACTAGGCGAGTTTGAGCTTTCTGTTGAGCACACCATCTTCTCCTTCCACTATGGAATAAACAAAACTAGGAAACAAGTCGACTTCTAGCATAGATCTTTAGTCTTTACTTCTCCTCATCCTAAGTTCGATTCATCCAGCTGATATTTCAAACACGAAGAATCAGGCTTCACGTATATAATGAATTCGAGGCAGGCATAGACGGGGCGAAATGATCGCCATCTAGAGGCGGAAATTTAAGTTGATGTAGAATGAACAAAATATTTCATTGATATTACATATTTCGTTGCTCTATTCAAGCAAATGATCCGTTCGAAACAAGTTCATTGCTACATCGGAATAAGAAAACTTGTATGTTGTTCCAAAGATATATTCCCATCAAAATGATCATTGTTTGATCAAATCAACAAAATGTTTATAGTTGGATCAACATCGACATTATCTTGGATCAACATAAATTGTTTTTGATAAAACCATATATTTTGTTGATGGAATTGATATTATACTGTTGATTCAATTAGATTATATTCTTGATTTGAACAAGCTGCTTTCATGAAATGATCATGTATCTGGTTGATTCAACAAAAAATTGCTTAGTCCAACAAAAATAATTCAAACATAAATAATTTGTTGATGCAACAAATCCTTTTTTTCCGTGCAGTTTTGTATAATATTTTTCTCATCTTTCTCGGCGTTATCAGACAATACAATTTTTTTCACCACTATGAGAAATCACCATTATTAATGGCTGAAAGAATAACTGGACTTCAGGTTACTGATGAGGATATGATATCCGAAATGAGTTTTACTCGAGTCAAGTCATATATCCTGTTTATGAGAGATATAATTCCCATATCACTGATACGAATGATTTTTTTTTTTTGAAGTTCCAAGCTCATCAAGATCAGAGTTCATACAAGTATACTTCTCCTATACATTTCAATTTTCATTTCGATACATATTGGTAAGTTATATTTTTATATCATAATACATCATATTATATTCTATTCGATTTGAGAGATAATCTCAATTTCAGAGGATTTTGATTTTTCATGCTCTCTTTTTTGATATTCAACAGATATAATTCAATGTTTGACGTGGCATACCCAGGAAAGTAGTTGTTTTTTGTTGAATATTCGATATTATGTGTTATGTGCATATCTTTATATGACGGAGAATGCTAATTCTCTACTTCAGAGGATTTCGTTTGCAAATTCTTATCGTGTGTGTTCAATAGATGTAATTCAATATTCGTCGTGGCATAAGTATAGCCAGGAAAGTAGTTGTTTTCTGTTGAATAAACCGAGAAAGAATTAATATTTTCATCACATGTAGAATGCGAATTCTCAATGTATTTCTTTATATATATTATTATCCATTTTTTGTCTTCATAAATATATCTGAGAACATTCCTTTTCAATACTTTCAACCCAATCAAGACATTCAAACTTGAACGATGGAAACTTGTTATTTTTATGGACCTCTATCGCAGATTCGTGATTAGGTTTTCTCAATTCAGAATTTCTTTCCACGCCCTGTATGATGAAAATCAATTTAACATACATCCAAAAAAAATTCCTCCAAAATGAGAAGTAAGAAGTAACACTAATTACCTATAGGTAAATAATGGTTCAAGTTTTGCTTCAGACGTTTGATTGAAAGTAGACACAGACCGAGACATAGACACCAATTTGAAATGGAAATGTCACCTATATAAATATATTGAAGAAGGTAAATCCGAGGATAATTCCTTTGCTTAGTTCAGGACTAAAAGTTCCCATATAAATTGAATAAATCAAAATCTCTGCAAAGCCACATGAGTATTGTAGATTGAAGTATCATCAATGACTCAGACCCCAAACAAATTGGAAGAACAGGTGACTATTCGGTGACTCAGTCACCTTCAACAGAAAATGATATACCGGTTTCTAGATTCTCAAATCTTGTATTGACAGATTTAAATGAAAAGTACCCACTTCACAAAAGCTGAATACCTATTTACATAACATGAATTCAACGTTTTTATAAATTATGTTTTCCTCGATGTTTTCATTCAATTATATAATGATATTCTCGAATGACTCATGCTGCCTTTTATTGTGACAAAAAACTGCGAGAAAAACAACTCCTTTCATACTGTCATATATTTATATTTCATTGAACCAGTAGTATGAAAAGAAGGTTTGCCTTGCTCGTCTCAATTGGCTGCTATATATTCACCCAATGAAAATTTCCAACAGACGAGCTACTTAGAAAGCAGAAATAATTTTTGTATTGAAACGGGAAAACGTGCAATCATACTGAAAATGTAATTTGAAATACCCTAAATAGGTACAGTATACCGGGTGACACAGGAGACATGTAGCTGCCTGTAGTTCTTTTATTTGAAGAGATAAAATTTTGAAATTCACAGGGGGTATATAATAAATGGTAGCGCACTTTACGAACTCAACGACAACTTTTTTCAACCACCTGTTTGACCGGAAGTGACCCCAACTTTTTTTTTGTATGTCACCCTGTACATTTATTCAGTCTATCTCTTTCGCCCTGAAATTCTCTATCCAACATGATCCAATCATGTATCTCAAAGTGGCATTTATTTCTTAATTCGCTGTTGAATTGCTTTTTATTCAAAAAGAATAAGTTGACTGTGACATGAATTCGATGATATATCGACACTTGGTAGGCTTTGAAATTTAAAGATCATTAGTAAACCGATATTATTCAAAATGTTTTGATATTCTGATCAATGTCTGCAGGTTGTCAATAGCTTGTTTGAGTCAAGATGAAAACCTCCGAAGATAACTCATTTGTGTGAAATACTGAAATTTGAACAAAATACCTTTACCTATTAACTGTTACATTGGAAAATTCGTATGGAAATTTTCAAACTCACTTTCGCAGATGCTTTCGATATTTTATTGCGATAATTACAAAAAACCTTCAAAAATAAAAATGTCAACTAATTTCATGTCAAATAGCTGTCAGCCGATATTTCGCTGCCATGGTAATTATCATCTGCATTTATCAAGACCATATCTACCAAGATTTTCATAGTTACAGTGACAACAACGATGTGATACTTCCCGGACTAGGCCAGTATACTTCCCAGGCGGTTGCCGAAAACAGTTATTTTGTATAGAGTTATTATACAGTGTGATGTCCATTTCAGGACTTCCCACCCTGATATTCTCGAAATATGTGTATGTTTTTGAAAAATCCCGAGACACGTCAACAAATGTATCTAAGGGGACAAGTTTTCATCAGACTATGAATGCGCCCCCTGCAAGGGGGAGATACCAACATTACCAACTACAAAATCTCAAATGCGAAGGGGTATCGAGTCATACCTCATTGTTAAGGTCTTTGTAACCTCTACACGTCAGTGTTTTGTTTTTTAAAATTGATCGATCCGTTATCGAGATATTTAGGAAAATCAGTGTTCTACTGCGTATACCAACTGCAAAATCTCAAATGCGAAGGGGTATCGAGTTTAATTTTGAAGCCCTCCCGAATCTCTACACGTCGGTACATCTCTTTCTAAAATTGTTCGATCCGTTGTCGAGATATTTATGCATTCTGTTTGCTGCTGCGTACCATTGGAATAAAAAATGTGCCTTGAAAGGTATACAAAAAAGTGTACTTGTTGAAGAAAATAAAAGACATATTGGTTTGTTTTCTATAATTATCAGTTGTGTGATAGTTGTGATTTGATAAGGCACTGTAGTAAAAATGGTTTACACTGTTGCTGAAAAAGTCGAAATAGTGTTCATTCACGGCGCCGAAAATCGATGTGCTCGACGAACTGCCGCAATATTTAACGAGAGGCACCAAGATGAGAACACCCCTCATCGGTATGTCCTCAATCTGATCGCCAAATTTACTCAGACAGGATCTGTTGCAAATTTAAAACATGATCAGTCAAGAGTTCTGACTGAAGCCACTCAAATTGAAGTATTAGGTTATTTTGGTATGAGTCCTAATACTTCGTTAGGTACGTACCATTTCTACTGAAACTGGAGTTTCCTTAGGCTCTGTCCACAAAATTACAAAAATTAATAAATTCCATCCATGTAAAATGAAAATCTGTCAAGAGTTGAGTGAAGACGACTTTGACAGACGAATTGAGTTTTGTGAGCAGATGTCAACAATTATTAATAACAATATCGCATTTTTTTAATATCTGCTTCTCTGATGGGTGTTCTTTTTATTCGAATGGATTTGTCAATAAACATAATTGCAGATATTGGAACAATAAAAATGACCATGTGTTTGTCGAAGGGCAAACCCAATATCCCCAAAAACTAAATGTTTAGGCTGGTATACTAGAAAACCAAGTAATTGGTCCTTTGTTGAGGTGAGGTGTACTTGGATATGCTAGAAAATACGATCAATCCACTAATTACTGAAGCACTTGAAAATCAACTAGATAGAGATGGAAACACCTTTCTTGATGAAAACCAGTTACATTTTCAACAAGATGGAGCTCCCCCCCCCCATTATGTGCTTCCAGTCCGTCAATGGTTAGCAGCCAGGTCCCCGGATTTCGCACTATGTGATTTCTTTTTATGGGGACATTTGAAATCAGTTGTTTACACACGCCCGCTGCAAAATTTACAAGAGCTTCAACAAAGGATCACTGCAGAATGTCAAGCACTTCGACCAGAAATGTTTGAAATTGTGCGCCACGCATATGAACAGAGGTTATACCATTGCTTGGGCAATAATGGACAACATTTTGAGCAATTAATGAAGTGACAGTAGTGTAAAATATTGATATTTAGGTTTGAAGTAGAAGGAATGAGAATAAACAGTTACAGTTTGTTTTTCAATGGTATACGCATCAGAAAACTGATTTTCCTAAATAGCTCGACAACGGATCGATCAATTTTGAAAAACGGAATACTGTAGAGATTACAGAGACCTACAAAATTGATACCCCTTCGAATTTGAGATTTTGCAGTTGGTAGCTCCCCCTTGCAGGGGATGAAAGGGGGCGCGTTCATTTCCTGATGAAAACTTGTCCCCTTTGATACATTTGTTGACGTGTCTCGGGATTTTTTGAAAACATACACACATTTCAAGAAAATCAGGGTGGGAAGTCCTGAAATGAACACCCTGTATACGTATTTCAAAAAGTACACCGAATTGAAGTCTTAACAAAAATTGTTTGTTAGACAGATTCACATCTGAAAAAGTTTTAGCTGGAAATTGAATTGAATTTCAAGATATTGAATACTAACAGAGAGCTTCAGCTTATTCATTTTCAGCCAGCATCGCACCCGTTAATTATTATCTTTGAGATCGTATAATAAATAATCCGAGGGCTCAACCATTATGTCCAATATGTGTACACTTGGTGGTGTCCAATCCCGATATAATCCATCCAATCTCGGCTCAATATTCCTAATCTCGCAACTCGTCTTGCAATGCAAATGTCTAATCTCGTATCTATAATATCGGTCCAATCCTATTCGTCCAATACCCCTCGAAGTAATTCCGAGGGTAATCTCTACTAGAATATGGAGTAATGAGCTGTGATACCTATTCGAAGATATGTAGGTATATTTCTGTATCTACAGGGTGAGTCGAAAATGTGTACCGACCTTTATGGAGGTAATAGAACGTTAAAAAATAAGTATACTTTGATAGATGAACTTACACAAAAAAAAATGAACCTGATATCAATCACTTCTAATGTTTGACTACATATTCATTACAATGACGTTCTTTTCATCAGTACAATGTCAAAAACCGATTGAAAATAATGAATTTCAGTGATTGGTCAATCAATCATTTGGTAGGTATAACCACAGTTGAGAGAATATTATGTAATATTCTCTCAACTGTGGTATAACGAAGTCTAGACCATTATCATAATGTAGTTATTTCATGAATATAATGAGAAAAGTCATCTATATTATGAAATTTACATCAGAACAATATAAAAAATATATTGAATGAATGACTACCTATAGTGACGAGCACGGATATTTCAACCAATCGAAAATGTGTATTTTGAATTGAGTGGAATAATCGAGAAAACATGAATCAATTTGTAATTCATGTTATCTAAACCAACATTTCCCATCAGTTTTTTTTTTTACAATTCTTCAAGAATGAAAAAGTTGGGAGGGCGTTCAATTTAAGAGGCGCACCCTGTAAAGCATGCTTTTAGGTTGATGTTTGTTATTATTATAGTGATGTCTGCGAACATTAAACAAATACGGACAGTTGATTGAACGATGTTACAATAGTAGATTGTTTTATTAGGATCAAAAGTGACACTTTGCTTGACGAGCGAATTTTGCATTTGCGAGGCGGAGCGTTTAGCGAAGCCGAGCGAAAGCGAAATTTGCGAGTCGAACAAAGTCACTTTTGATCCGAATGAAACATGCTATTTTTTCTGCAACCGAAACAATTAACTCAAATAAACGTGTGAAGTAACCACCAATGCCGTGCCATATGTACGCAATGCAACAAATATTGACAAATAATCCATGTGGTGAGAATATTCTACATGCATTAACAGCAGATTAGGTTTTCTAGGATGTTCGAATTGTAGTTTCAATATAAATACAACAACAGAGTGACATATTTGTGTATGGACCAGGTGCTCTAATGGCAAATACCGTACCAGTGTCAACTATAGGAAGACGTGGAAAATGTTAGGTTAGTGAGCATATCAACAATGATAATAGTGATTATTTATTCCTCTCCATACTACACTGTGTTTGACTTGATGATCAAAATGAAGCTAAACAATATCGTTGTTTGAGACAAAAAAACTATTGCTTGCCGTGATTATTCAAAAACAAGTTATCCATCCCGAGAATAACGAATGAAATACAGATCAAGCAAGTATTTGAATCTTGAAGGCTTCCCTGATCAAAACAAAAATACTTAACTGAGTTGTTTATAATTCCAATACTAAACTATAATAAAGGTGTATTTATATCTCCAGCATGGGTATGAAATGCCAAATCTGCTGAAATCGGAAACAAAGCAGGTATGCGTCTCAACCCAAATAACCAACCGTCACAATGTTGTTTATTCTTGATGACGTCCAGTAGATCCTTTTTAGTTCCTAGGAGCTAAAGTTCAACTTTAGCTCCTAGGAACTAAAATTCAACTTTAGCTCCTAGGAACTAAATATGTTGCCTAGCAACATACCTACCTATTTTTGTGCCAGTAATAGAAACGTCAATTTAAGAGCTAATTTTGGTATCAAAATGGACGACTTTTGTGTCGGTTGCAGAAAAAAGTCATTATGGGAATGTCTAAAAAATAATGTCCAGGTGATTGAATCAATGGCCTGGGTTCATCGCTATGATCACTGCAAGTGATTGGTCGATGTACAGAAAACATCAGTACAATGCTTGATATTCATGTACCCATGGGATTGTATCAATGGAAATGATGATTGACTAATACACAATTGACATTAGAAGAATGTTTTTCGTTTTATAACTCAGATGATGAAATTAATGCCTCTCAAGGATTGATATAGTCACTTGAACGTCAGGCAATCATTAACAATACATCAAATCAATGAATTCGAGCATCGGTTGAAAATTGATGCCGAAATACATTATCACGATCATTTTTTTCATTAATTGTACGTACATTTTTGGTTCTGTGATATGGCTAAAAGGGAGATAAAATAGGTATGTCTTCGGGTGTATCCTTCTATAGTAGATTGAATAAAAATAATTTTTTGCAAAACTTCTAAACAGTGAAAGCCACCAGATTGAAATTATCTGCATAGATGTATGTTGTTATACAGGGTATGTCACGACGAGCTTACACTATCTCTATATTGAGAATCAGTCGGGAGAAATACATGAAAATAAGCATGCTTATTGTCTGTTGCTCGACTAGTAAAACCAATAGGTATTCTCTCTCAATCTGTAATAATTATTATTATGGACACTGCGGAGAGGGAGAGAAATGCAGGCACGCGAGAAATCAGTATTGCCTCTTATGAAAGGGAAAACTGGCAACGCAGCACTTCTCCCACAATTCGTGACAATCCAATATCTAGACAGACGTAAATGAAATGCTCATTTTCATTTTATCTTGCTGCCTTCAAGCACTTCAAGGGTATGTAAAAGAGATGCGACATACAGCGTTGCCACGGTGACCGTGAAACAAGTGCACCGAATCCCTCCCGGCAACGCCGCGCGTCGCTCTTCGCAGCCCCACCGTCTGCAGGGTTGCCAGAACAACAGTTTCGCGACGTATATCACGAATCACGACTTCCAACAAAGGCAACAAACTCGTTTTTCCTTTTTGCTTGGAACGGAACATGTTGCATGCAGCGAAATGAGTAAAAACAGAAGGTTTGCAAAAACTGGTTATCGGTTTTATTGTTATTGTTAGTTGACCCCAGATTCGGACAAGCAGAAGCAGTAGTTGATTCAAATGTGGCTATTAGGGTCAAGTAATCCTATAACGTTACGCAAGGAAGTGTAGATGCTCCATGTGATGTGATTCATTTGTAAACAAATAACTGTTCAGAGTTGGTATAGAGAGGGCAGGAGACATCTTCAACTTGGTTAAGGTTTTAATATCCATAGATGTCAAAATAAAGGTGGAAAAATTGGTAAAATAAAATTCGTGGAATCAATGAATGGGGGTTTGATTTCTATGTTATTATTATTATTTTAAAAATGTAGTGACATCTTGAGTGCAAGAGTATTTTCATTACCAGTGATTATCAACAAACGACAAGTCACATCATAAAATAAAAAAAAACAGGGCCTACTTCAAACAAATGTATAAAATAGAGTGTATGTACAATATAAATAAAAATATATCTACAATTTCGATCAAAAACTGTAACAACAAAAATGTCCAGAAAATAAATTCACGTGAATCCAGTTGAAAGTAGAGATATCAGCCAGTTCGAAATTCAAAATTCGTTCGAACGTTCGAGCAGTTCTTATGGCGTTTTGTCGGATATTTCTGAATCTGATGAAATTTTTCGAGAAAAGTGATCAAAAAGTGAACTTTCTCGATATAACAATAAGACATGGATTTTTTCCAAGTCAAGATCTGGAATTTATTTTCATAATATGCCACCTTGAATAGTTTCAATAGATAAAGGTCGCTGCCAAATTTCAACAATTAACGAATTACGATAAATCATTACTGAAATATCGGCCATCAAATTTATTATGGCAATATCACATTATACCCTGTATCTTCGTTATGGATAGCCAAAAATATTTTTCACAACTCGTCTTGGTTTCCCCTATTCACCATTGGGCTATGTGAGTCTTCCCATGAATCACCCTGTATATTTATTTCAATAATACCTGCAATAACCTCGAAAATTGAATCATGAATAAAGGAATAGATTCTGAATGAAAATCTAACTTGGAAAGCTTTCGGAATGGATTTTCATTGTTCCCAGGAAATTAGTAAATTAAACCTATAGCATGCAGTTTGGAATATCGGAAAACCTGTATTACATTTTTACAGTTTTCACGAAATTTTCCAACGTTGGTCAGACGAGGGGCACATGCCAATTTTTCCACAGTGTTTTTGTTCCTGAAACTCAAATTCTTCACATCGGCATGCAATTTTCTTCAGTTTTCCGTAACACTTCTGAGCACTTTTGGCCACTGCGGATTGCATGCCATCAATTGTTAGCACTTCAGTTTGTTTGAACTTCCGTATATTACAACGGCAGGCAGTATAATATCGCGGAAAAATACGAACATTCTTCACACAAAGAATGGGAGAACGTCACCCGAGACGTCACCTGTCACCAATTCCTAGTATATTAGAAATTAGTACTCATAGCGCTTTTTGTGTTTAATATTTATGAGCAAGTTCAGATCGGAAGATCTGATGGTTTATAGTTTATATCTTTATTATATTGTGTGTGACTGATTATTCTGATCGTTGGTCAGAGGAGAGGCGAGAGCCTTCGTAGCTCGTATACTGACTGTTGATGGTCAGGGGAGGCTTTATAGCACGTACAGTCGGTTGGGGAGCCCTTGTAGCTCGTTTCCTGATGGTTAGTCAGAATAATAGCACTTGTCTACGCTATCGACCCGAGTATTGACCCCTACGCCTCGGAACACGTTCTTATCCTTTAGTGGGTCAGTATAAGCGAGCCCATGACATGACAGAAACTGTCATTGCGTCTCCATATCTGTCGGGATATGTTGAGACGGAAGAACAGATCACCATAATATAATGCATTACAATGACGATGGACATGATCATGGATTACATCTATCAGGGAATGATATGGAGATTACAGCTAGGGGAGCTAGCAACCTCGGTGAGTACAACGTCGTTAACATTCATTAACAGTACCTATCAGTAAGTCTTTATTATTTGTTTCATGTTCTCCACTCTCATTACTTTATCGTCTCACCCGGTATAGGTAATACCTCGAATCGAGAAAGAACTGCTTCATGATGACCCATAGTGAATCTATCATCATGTTTTATTTATATTACAAGATTTCTCATTCTTACATGTTCATGTCTCTCACCCCGAATGACCCATATTCACTCAAGATTCATCGGTTACGTCATTGTTTGCCGGCTGAAAATGTCTAAATTGCTCTAGATCGAAAATAAAAATAATTCAAGTCATTTCAATGGACATTCTAGATCGCAAAAACATAAACCTGATGACCGATACTCTATAGATTTGCAAACCCTTGGATTTTTCAGAAGCTGATACCCCTATAGATGCCCAACCTATAACTGGCACGATGACCTTACGACCTACGAGAGAGACATCTAGCTCGAATGACCCTGTACCCGTACCTATGGATCGCCCTGTACACCGGAATGACGATGTCGTGCGCGCGATATCGCTGAGGCAGCGCACAGACAGCGTTTCGTTTCGGTCGAAAACCTGCAAGCCGCGACAAAAAAGAAACCCTACCCCCTTCCTGCATACGAACAACATACGAATCCTGATATGAACGAACCAAGAGAGAGAGAGAGAGAGAGGGTGAGAGAGGAGAGGGTGAGAGAGAGAGAGAGGGTGAGAGAGGAGAGGGTGAGAGAGAGAGTATTGGATTCGCTCATTCGCTGACGATGCAGACAGCGAGAGACGAGCAAACGTACGGCGTTGCCAGGTCTGGTGAAAGTTCCCTCACAGTGAGGATTTGGAAACATTTTGAGTAATTTTCGATTTATTGCGGCATCTATCTGCAAGTATAAACAATTGTCAATTTGCAATTATCAAGTACGGAGTAGTTGGAATGTAACCAGTTATAGACAGTAAATGAACAGTTTAGGGATACGTACAGTGATGCCCAATATATAAGTAACGACTCTTGTGAAAATCCCTTTAAAAATTCGGTGTATGCACCCGGACTAATATCTATTAAAGCCGCCCGCTGTTTCCATAACTTATTTCTTATTGTGGTTTGTGGTACGAGATTGTCAGGTGTATCTCTGAATATTTCTAAGATTTCGGGATAATATTCACATCGCTAGAGTAATATTTTCTACCTCATCTAATGAAGCTGACTAAAAAAAAACTGACCAGCATCATCATCGATATTCATTGTTCGATTCTAGTTGATATGAAATAGATAAAGAACCTTTTGAATATAAAGCGGTATCGGTATAATTTCTTTTTCAAATTAGAGTTTGTCTTTAGTGTATCCTTCAATTATTTTTCCTCCTTCCAGGAATTCTAATTTTCATTTATTTCGAGTGTCTCAAAAGCAGCGTAGCAGCGCAGCGACAAATAAATTCTTCTTTTAATCAATGGGATACCTTGAATATTATTGCATTCTCAGATTCTACGATTCTAAGTTTGTTAGATTTTTTTTATATAACAAAAGTTTATAGTTTCGGAATTATGAACAATAATTGTAAATTGATATTTCGACTATTTCAATACCAGTTCAGTGAGGAAACATTTGGAATAGTATAGCACTGACAAATATAGCCATTTTCATTCGTCTCTAAACCTACCATACATATTATTTTATTTTCTGAGTGGTCATCGCTCCAAAAAATTCGATGGTTTTGCGGTTTTCAACCTCACACACTGTAATTAGGTTTGTAAATTCTAGCAAAAATCAGGAAATCTCATTAGAAACGTTTTTCGAGAAGTATGTGTTTATACTTATATTTATTTCAATCAATGTTAATTAAAATATCAAACGTGAGTAGTATGCTGTCGTAGAACTGGTAAAAATAAAAATTAGTAACGAAACATATTTTTTTATCTCTTGAAACGTTCGAACCTATATTCGTTCTATATAAATAATGTTTGTTCAAATACTATAACTCTTCATCTATATTTGATATTCGTAGTTTCCGAGATCTAGTATTATAGACATAATACTTGAATTCGTGAATTAGTGATTTATAAGATCTGAAAATTCAGAGACGTACACACAAAAAAAGAATTTCTTGTATTGAGCATGACTGCATTGGTCCAAGAAAATAATTTGTTTGTATATAACGAAAGAGATGATATTTTTGTTCCGAAACAATGACTTATTCAACAACTCTCTTGTAGGAAAATCAAGATATGCATGGTTGGAGACGTTTGTTATGTTGAAGTGAGAATTGAAATAATTCATATTGACAAAATCATCTACTTATTTCAGGAAAACCATAATTTTGAGATATGGAATCCATCCACCAAATGAAAACAATCATTTTCTCAATTTGCAACTATGGATTACTATTATTGAGAATTGTTCTATTTCATTTCAAAATGAAAGATTTATTTAAGTCAAAATTCCGTAAATCTTCAATGACCACATTGATATTTTCGATCCGAATTTATAAGTTTTTTATAATGAATATTGAGCTCATTCTCTCCAATGGAACTATTTTCTTGTATCAAAATATTGACTGCTTGGATAAAAATATAAGGATGTTTTTGATTCAAAACTGTGAATGATTCCCAATGAGATAACTAAACTCCACAGAATATTCGTGAAGAAATATATATTTGTTCCTTTAGTTGACAATAATCTCATGTATAGGTATGTACATCTTGGATCAGTATTGTCCATCAAGACCCCAAATGGTTATAGAATAATCACATGCCTTGATTTCGTCTTCTTGAAGTTTCGCTGGAAATGATAACGGTTACAAACAATGACATAAGTATTATGATTGATTGAAAACTCACCTCTATAATATGTAATATCGTGACTCCAGTAATATCATGCCTTCTGGAAGATATCGGGTATATAGATTCGAGATACTCGGCAGGAAACTTCCTCTCACCTAATGTCAAGGTCTTCTCAAGTCTTTGCAAGTCATTTGTAGATAATACTTCTTCATCCATCAACCACTCGTCATTTTGCTACAAAAAAAATTTCGAATGAATTAATAAGCATATTTTCATAGCAGGATACTACTAAATCCCTGTTATTTTTATTGAAAAATTGTTGATTCACTCACAATGACTATTTATCGATATTTGGAAAGGTATCTACTTACCAAGGGAATTCAATGTTATACCTTCACCAGCTCTCTACAAGTTCTGCATTCGTTAGATATTTATATTCTAAGACATTTCCACCTATACACACTCGATAAAACATTGAGAATTTTCAAACTTCGCAGCTTAATGCCGTTTCGCCGTTGTCATAATGATGTGAGCATGGTCAATAATGATTGAAGACTGAGACCTGAGTTTTGGCAACAGGATTGCTTACCCTTGATTTCCGAGGGCATATTATTTTCTTCCAAAGAAATACCTATTCATAGACTTGAATCAAGTAAATAAAGTATTGAATCAAAATGTGGCTTCTTCAATTGGAGAAATTATTAATATCATCAAGTTCATCAAGTTGAAGATATTATATTCCTTTCATTTGAGAAAATTGATATTCATATCTTTGAATCAAGTAAATATGGCATAGAATAAAACTATCAGGAGTCTTCGATTTGATGAAATTATAATACCAATATGATGAAATTAGAATGCTTCATTTGAAGAAATAATTATTTATATTCTTGTTTCAACAAAATGGCGTATTGCCTCAACATATTAGGTTTTTGCAATTCAAGAAAACTGAATATGTCATTCGATGAAATGGACATTCTTTGATTTGAAGAAATGTATACTTATATTCTTGGATCAAGCAATAAATTTATTGAAACAAAATAGTACGCTTCTGCGAATTGAAAAATCGTTTTTATTGAGTTGAAGTAATTAATTTAGTAATTCAATAATTACATTCTTGGTTTGAGAATATATTTCAATAATATGACACTATTTTCTTGAACATACCAGATTTCTCGACTCAAAAGAATATGCTCAATTCAAAGAAGATATACAATTGAATTTTCAAGAGAACGGGTTTTCTCATTCGAAGAAATTTTTTTTCTGTGTGTAGGTATTCAATATTCTTAGTTCTCAGTTTTCCTCCAAACAAAATATGTATACTAATATCACAAAACAATTAATAATCATCAATCTACAACGTAACTTGTCTACCTATAGAGTGAAGAAATAATACTTGTCGGTCTGTCGCTTGATACTTCCTGTAAATTAACATAAACTTTTAGACCAATGCCTTTAATGGCTCGACTCTAATTCATAGAGATTTGTGGTTTATTCAAATTTCATTGGTTTACACATAATTCACCCTTTGAAGGACAGGATTCAAGAATTATGATTCGATTTTCATATCATTCATTAGTCTATTTCGTTCTGATGAGATATTTGTGAATTCGTGATATTTTGATAATTTCAAACTTTGCTATTGTTGTTGGAAATATCTCATCATTTGAGTGATTACCAAAAATCGAGTATTTTAACCAAATTGAATAATGGTTGGTCTAATATAAGGAGAGTTTGGGACGAACTTCCTGACGATTTGACAGCAAATGTGATTCAATCCATGCCAAATCAATTGAGAAAAGTTATATATGCAAATGGTTCCTATACTAGATACTGACAGTATTCGACAGTGGCGTAGCACTCGATTGAACCGGGAGTAAGTAGAACTTCCTTATTTATAATGGACCATCACAAATTTCTTCATAATTTCGATTCATTTTTATTATTCTATGATATAAACCGTGATAACATTCTTTAATTCATATTTTGAAGCGTTCAGCATTAATGTTTTTAGAAATGTATTATTTTCAACAGTGACATTTGAACATTTTGATTGAAATTTCATTGCCAGATAGAGATTCATTCCGATCAATTGATCATATACAGTGTGTCCACTGTAATAGCGTACCACCCCTGTAAAATCGTTATTATATGATCGATTCTGAAAACATTGTTTTTATTGGAATTCTCATCCAACAAGAAAAATGATTTTATTCTGGAACTGTTTCCATGGCTAACTGTGAACAATTTTATTGAACCATACTTCAAAAAATACAATGAGGGATTTTTTCACTAAGAATACCGATGGATTTTGCATCAGGGTATTTCAAAACATACCTATACCAATTTTCATCATCAAAAAACATAAGGTGTTCCAAAGAACGATTCATTATTATTTTTTAATACTCGATCAGAAGATTTAGTATACTATGGCATAATTTGGTAATGACAAATTATTATTGAGGACCTACTTCAAACATATCTGTACCGATTCTTATAATTCGAATATCCAATGTGTCTTAGAAAAAAGAATAAGTAGGCAATATTTTTTATCATGATAGTTCTTTACCTAGAAAGTAATGACGGATTCTCATTCAAGATCACTCGGAACATACCTGTACTGATTTTCATCATCATAAAACGTTTTTTATCTTCACATTTATGTATATTTGAATGATAATAATCAAGACCAATATGTTTGAAGTCCTAAATATTAATTCGACATCAGTTCTTCCCAAAAATACCACAGTACCTACTATATTTTCTGATCAAGTATACAAAAAAATAGTAATCCGTATTTTCAGACACCCTATACTTATATGTTCTATGATGATGAAAATCGGTACTGGTTTATTTTGAGTGATCTCCGTACCGAATCCATCATTAGTTTTAGTGAAAAAAGCCTAAATTGTAATTTTTGAAATATGGGTCAATAAAATTGGTCGCAGTTGGCGACGATAAAAATTTAAGAATACCATAACTTTTTTGTTGGATGGATATTTCAAATACCTACACAACATAAAAAGTTTTTTGAAATCGATAAAATAATACGGATTTTACAGGCGGTGGTAAATTCTTTAAGTGAACACACGGTATATATAGCACGCGGTCACCGAACATAACACAACATAATACCAAAATGTTTGATGTGTATTTTTGACTGTGTTTTCGATAATTCTTCTTTATAGCTGATCGATATTTCTTTGTGCTGATATATTCAACAGTATAAAATGTAATTTTGGTTTTTAAATCTATTTTACATGGTGATAATAATCACACAGTAGATATTCCTGTTTATGGAATTCATATTTCCACTCCAAAGTGCATTATGTGAACCAGTTCTCTCAAGTGAGAAATCATGATTTTCAGTGTTTCAGTCAGGTATAAAGAAAATCATTTTTGAAAATATTCTCGAAAGTCGTAATTACTCCGAAAAAGTTGAAATTGGTGTAATAAATCACCTGATATATTTTATGGTTCATATCAGAGTAATATATAGAATCAAAAATGTAGAAAAACGTGGTGCTCTATTAGGAATAAGGGAATTCTATTTACCTCCCGTATTTGGAAGTGCGCTATGCCAGATTAATCCTCGGATTTACCCAAAATTTTCAGAGATTTTTTCAACTCAGCATAATTTTGAAAATGAATGGACTACCTGAATATACCTATATTATATAATTCAGTACTATATATTCATAATTTTATCACAATTTTATCGATCGTTTTCTCTTTTCTCCTGGTTATACAGGGTGTAATTCAATTGATAGTTAAAAATATGGGATATGATTCCTTACCTCATTTTGTGAAGAAAAGTTGATATGAACATATGATGCCCTGAAACTAGTTCTTGTTCAGTATATTGAAGTTAATCTTTCTTGAAAATTCAAACACCCTATAGCTCGGATGTTGAGAGGTTTAGGGCATATGTTCATATCAACTTTTCTTCTTAAAATGAGCTGAGGAACCATATCCGTTATTTTCAGCCATAAACTGAATTACACGCTGTATAGTTTCAAATTTATTTTAGTTTAGTTAGTTTGTTGTCATATATTATTATATATTCATATATTATATTCAATAAATCATGGCATTGTTTTATGTTGTTTGTTCTGAGAATGTTGGTATATTCATACACATACCTATATTCTTTCAAATACTTTAGATCGATTGTCGGAATATTTCGTATCGTATCGTCCGTCATTCTATATTTTCATATGAAATATTATCGAATTGAAGTTTCGATTGGATTCTAGTTATTAGTTATAATTATATTATATCGTTCTCATCGGAACTGAATCATTGTGAAGCAGTCCAGATCAATTCCTATTTATTTCATTGTTGTTGCCAGAGAAGAACTATGTCGTTGTTATTTTTCACGTTCGAATAATAATTATTACACCTCTGGGTATACGGCTGGGTATACCCTATATAATACCTTCACAGCGCGAAGCAGATCATAAAATGCTAATGAGGGAGACAGTTCGTTTCTAGGCAATGAATAGTACATGTGCTTAGACAAAAATATTTCGATTCGCTCAAGAGTCGTTACCTATTTATTGGGCATCACTGTACCTATTACGCAAGCGCACATGCAAAAGTTCCGGTGATCCGACCACTGATTTATACAATTCCGTTGGGTAGAAGATAGATGAATAATGAATTTTTTCAATTCCTCAACCACCCCTTTTCATGGTCCAAAATCAATTTTTTCGAAAAAATAAAAAAAAAAATCTAGATAGAATGGGCGTGTACACCTTAGTAGAACTTTTAACTCAAACCATGTTTATAATGATCATTTTATACATAAATAATGATTGACGACATAATTCGATCGAAAAATTAACTGGAATGTTTTAGTTTTGGACATAAATAATAGTACTTTCTGAAAACGGACCCTCTTATGACGTAGAAACCTCATCTCGCCATAGTTAAAAGAAAATACCAAACGCCCGACGGAGACTGAGGCAACTGATATATTAATTCTTTCAACTGTGATCTCGCGCTAATTCACTCTGTCAGAAATCATGTATCATTCATCTCTGTCTGAAATAGCCTTATTTCAGTATTAGGGTTTTGACGTCACATCATCGCCTCGTTTTCAGAGGTCCGGAAAATCGGGGATTTCAATAATTTTTTATAAAACGTAGGGAGCTCACAGCAAGAAACGGTTTGCGATGGTGAGCTAGTTTGGGTGAGTTCTATCGAATTATGAAATAAAAATTTCTTGTGATATAAGCCCATTATGTGGATTACCGTGGAAGTTCTTTATAAGCTTTCAAATTTTTTGAAAGAATATACCCATATATACCATGAAAGTGCCAAGTTCAAATATGTTTTTGCAAAAATCAGTAAGCTCTTGCAAAAAGCCTCTTCCAGAAAAACCCAGATACCTATATCAATATAGAACGATTCGAAAATATTACTTTTGTACAATGAACTATATATTTCCTAGCATGGTACAAACAATATTTTTTCTAATTTTGATGAAAATTTTCAGTTGAACAAAAATAATGACGAGTTCCACATGAGTTCTACCGGTTATGTACAAAATTTAGTATTTCTAGGCAAGTTGACTTCACACGTCACTTTGAAGTATCCGTCAACACAAATTAGCGACGAAATTCACGTAATAGACTCGTTTGATATTTTGATTAGTGGAATAGTGGAAAATGGCTGATTCAAGTTCAGATTTCCTAAGTGATGTTGAGGACGCAGCAGCTCAAAATGCATTGATCTTTTTGTCCATCCATATTTTTATTACGTAACTGGTGTTGAAATGAAAATTTCATCGCCAGTTATGTGATATTTCACTTTACCTACGGCCACTTTAGAAAGTAGGCAAGAACACAAGAGATACAGCCTCAGTAAGTAGCTCTTTACGCACAGTAAGCACATCGCACAGTTTTCGTTTATTCCGCCAGTATAGGTATGTCATGATCGCGTAATCGCAGTCAACAGTGGATGACATAACTGTCAAGAATTATAATTTAGACTGTTTGTCCAAACTTGTTTGATGAACTATATATACTACTCAACACTAATTTCGTCGCACACCAAAATGTCGCCCCTGTTATAATGTGAATAACTTTTTTCAGTTTAGAACAATTTGAATTTGGTTCACACTGTTCGATAGCCCAGTCCTTCAGCTATAATCTCGTACTTCATTGAAAACATAAGGGTATTCACATAAAATCTCTACATGGTGTTTTCCGACACTGTGCAAAATTTCGGAATATTCAAAAGGCTCTCAAATGGTGAAACATTTTTTTTTCTCAACTTCGGCAACAGAGGCATGAAGATGATCTTATTACCTCGAGATGTTACGCGAATCAACTTCCTATCTCTCTTATTTACAGAGTGATCTCAAAAAATCAACTTTTTGGTTTTGCAGCCATAACTTTTTTCCACGTCAACCGATTTTGGAAATCTTAGGCTCATTTTGAAGATAAAACTTCAGATGAAGAGATCTGAATATCATAATTGACTCAAGATGGCTATCAAAGATCTAGAGTTTTCTTGAAAGTGACCCAAATCTGGAACGCCCTTCGAATCTCGGTTGGGAGGAGAATTGGATGAAAATCAACTTGTTCTCGGAAAAACAATTCATTCTGGATGCGTCCATATTTTCCTCGCTCTCAGTAGTCAAGGAAGTGCGTGAAAAAACACAATTGAAACATGTTCTTGCAGAAACATCAGACCATTTCTCCTCTGTAATGCATGGCTCGTAACCAACGTTACAAGAATCACAGTAAGTGACTGACAAGTCAGGTTAGACGTCGTTTTCGAATCGTGATAACTTTGTTTTCGTTGATGACAATGCGAGACCGCATAGGGTTGTTGGTACACCATTTATGATGAGCCTTAGCTGGTCGGGTTTGTCAGTCCATTGTGATTCTTGTAACGTTGGTTACGGGCCATGCATTACAGAGGAGAAATGGTTTGATGTTTCTGCAAGAACATGTTTCAATTGTGTTTTCTCACGCACAATTCTTGACTACTGAGAGCGAGGAAAATATGGACGCAACCAGAATGAATTGTTTTTTCGAGAAAAAGTTGATTTCCATTCAATTCTCCTCCCAACCGAGATTCGGAGGGCGTTCCAGATTTGGGTCACTCTCAAGAAAACTCTAGATCTCTGATAGCCATCTTGAGTCAATTCTGATATTCAGATCTCTTCATCTGAAGTTTTATCTTCAAAATGAGCCTAAGATTTCTAAAATCGGTTGACGTGGGAAAAAGTTATGGCTGCAAAACCAAAAAGTTGATTTTTTGAGATCACTCTGTAAATAAGAGAGATAGGAAGTTGATTCGCGGAACATCTCGAAGTAATGAGATCATCTTCATGCCTCTGTTGTCGAAGTTGGGAAAAAAAAATTTTTCACCATTTGAGAGCCTTTTGAATATTCCGAAATTTTGCACAGTGTCGGAAAACACCATGTAAAGATTTTATGTGAATACCCTTATGTTTCAATGAAGTACGAGATTATAGCTGAAGGACTGGGCTATCGAACAGTGTAAACCAAATTCAAATTGTTTCAAACTGAAAAAAGTTATTCACGTTATAACAGGGGCTACATTTTGGTGTGCGACGAAATTAGTGTTGAGTAGTTTATATGGCAGTAGGTGAAGTATAGTACGTAATGCGTGTTGTAAAGCAATTACGTACTAATATACTATTACACAACTGGTTACGTAAAGTAAGACGTTTTAAAACTTCCGACAGCTATATCAAAAATGTCAAATTACAAAAACCAACGAATAACAATCTTAAACTACACATTGTGTTATATGATCGACATGTTTTTAAAATGGATGTTAAATGACTCGGCTGCGTCGACGGCCATTGATGTAGACAATGTGTGAAAACCGAATTCACAAATTCAATACCACCACCAAGTTTGTTTTTCAAATTTCCAATTAAATAAGTGAATAACAACCTCGATAACAACCCTCCAGAGTATAATCAAATTCCCGAATATTTTGGACCATTCATGTAGTTACTTCGAACAAAATAAGCATAGCTTTATATCTAAAATCCGAACCGTGGGACAATCCGCGGTGATCTGCATACTATAGTTGCGCATAATTAGGGCTGACATATTCACCAGATCGCGCTAGTGAAACCTTAGGTCAAAGTGGGTCAAAGTCGGTCAAAGTGGGTCAAAGTGGGTGGAAGTGATAGGCATGTGTGCCAACTCGTAAATGATAATTGTCACATTTCTGCTTGAAACAAGATCATTGGAAAATAAAAAGTTCAACATTAAATTGATGCAGCATAAAAACAATGACTACCTTACCGGATGACCTACTCATAGAGGTATACTTGAGAAGTTAAATTATTCTCAAAACATTCATAACCTCACAGTGTCACGTCCGGACGAAGACGGGAGACATGCGCAGTAGTAGGAGCCGTGTTGTATGTTTACGTGCTCCTGTGTGATTGTCATTCATCTCTAAGTGAGTTGGTTAGATAAAAGAAATCACTAAACTCTACATCACTTCCAGAATTGTTTTAAAGATAGGTATATTTATCATCATAGGTTTCGGACCAATATGATGAGCTGAAGCCAGGGGCGGACTGGCCCGGAGGGCGGGAGGGCGAAGCCCTCCGCGCCTTTGCCCAGTGGCGCCCCTGCCCCTGGTATACTAAAAATCCAAGAAAGTAAAGAAAAAACGCGCCGCTATCAAGCCCGACAAAGGTCAGAAAGCAAGTTTTTTTTTCATTTTCGAATGCAGACTTTTTACTCGGAATGACGACTTGTTACTTGGAATTCTGGACCACCTGGTATAAAAAGTATGTGAGCTTTTACTTCTCCTCTTTCATCACAACTTGCTTCATCCCACAAGAACCATTTTTGTGTGATGAATTGGTAATTACCCAATCAATTTGGAAATGTACTGGATGAAACGTTATAAAGTACTACTTCCTGTATAGCTATTTTATTTTTCAAATTTCAAAAATGAATAAAAACTTCAAACATTTTTATCAATTCTCGAATCTAAATATTAAAAAATGTGAGAGTTTTGAGTAGAACATCTTATATACAGGGTCCAACGATTTAATAGGGAGAGTATTGCTATGTCCTAAACGGTTAGAGATATATAGAAATTCGATCAGATTGAACAGAAGTTTCGTCAACCTCCTCGATATGACGTTTTACAATTTCAAAAAATGTCAGCCGTTCCGGAAATATTTTGAAAAAACTGAAAATCACTGACTTCGTTTTTATTCATTTTCCCACTTATAATAAACTATTGAAATTTTGTATGAGCAGGTGATTGATCATGATGAAAAGTTGGGAGTGTGAGAAATATTTTTCAATATTTTCAGAGATTTGACATGCAACTTACGTTTTTCTTATGGGCGCTATATTTGTTTTTTATATACCATTGAATGAAAATAGCGCTAAAGAACAGTAAAAACATTTTCAAATGTGGTAGGCCATGAAAATAAGAAAACATATATTATCAGTCGTCATGACTACAATATCAATACTTCTTAATAACCAATAACCATGAATAACGCGCTTCATTATTACAAAAGGCACAGAACAAATTTTTCGTTGAATAATCAAGAGTCCTCTAACTATTATTGAAGGTTTTCATTCAGTGTATAAGACTTGGTCTTGACATACGTTTTATTCTAGTTATATTTCTATGATTGAATTTAAATTGGTAAATCTCTGAAAATAATAGATACAATATTTCTGAAAATCCCAACTTCTTTGTCATCCATGATTAATTACCTGTTTATACACATAATTTCAATATTTTCTCTCTAATATTAACCAAGAGAATAAGCAGGAACGAAATCAGTGATTTTTAGTCTTTTCAAAATATTTCAGGAACGGCACACATTTTTCGAAAGTGCATAACGTGATATTGAATAGGTTCAAATTAAGCAACGTTTGTCCTATCTAATCAACTTTCTATCTCTTACTGTTTAGGAAATAATAGCAATACTGTCTCTATTAAATCGTTGATGGGACATTGTATATTTCCTTACCATCGGAAAGACCACTCAAAGAGCTTTCCAAAAACACATCATTCAATATAATCATCTTCCATATTTTTCAATTCATGAGTATCCAAGACCAACAGAATTTGATCGATTTTTGAACGATTTTTGAATAAAAATAATGAGAATGATTGCAAATCTGATCAGTAAAAAAAAATTGTTATGTCTTGGCCTTTACTCTCAAACACCATTCAAAATCGATGAAATTCTGTTCGTTTCGAATCGTTTCAAAAGCCCATATTTGGAGGAATACATGCAGAAGATGAATATATTGAGTAGGTATTTTTTCAGATGGTGAGAATGTATCTGTTTGTTCGAGAAGGAAATAATATTATCATATATCAATGATCGAGGTTGTCTTTAATTTTTTATGCAATATTCCAATATTGGGCCAAATCCGAGTGGAGATTCGGAATAAAAAAAAATTATGCACTTCCACGCCTCTGTATAAACACTCAGACAATCATTTCATGTTGCGCCCTTTGATCCACAAAGCCCTCTAGGTTTTTTCAACCCAGTCCGCCCCTGGCTGAAGCCTATATATAAGTTCGAAACATGTACTAACCCAACTGATCAAAACATGCACAGAGCACAGCTCTACCACCAAGACATTTCAACGATACCTTCCATGGTTCGTTGCAGTGATGTGCCTATCAAATATAAAATTCAACATAGATGGCCTAGGCTGTAAAAAAATTCCAGGATTGTTTCAGCTTATGTAAAGTTCATCGGTCAGCAATAACGGACTAACACTAGATTAGCGTATATTATGGAGCCTGAATTTGCTCCGAGAAAGTCGACAACTTTGAACGATTTCACATAAAGTTATTTGACTGTGCTTCTATTATGACATAGCTAGGACGAGTGTGAGTGGGAAGTGAAAATAATGAAACCATTACAACTGTGAAGATGATTCAAAATGTTTCTACTTCTTCAAGCAAGTTATGAAACCACTTCATTATAAATTATATTGAGATCATTCATCAAAAAGAAAGAATCTTATTTTGAAACAATAAAAAATTATGCTCATTACTTATTATATGTTTCGACCTGGCAACACTGGAGACATAGCGCTTGTTCAGCTGATCGCTGGGCGAGGGGTCGCCCGAACGACCTAGAGAATCGCGGCGTTGCCGGCGTTAGTGCCTGCGGTGTTGCCAGCGGCGGTTCTTGTTCTGAATCGAATCGAGATTCTGATTGCAGTGATTCCACTACAATACCTAATAACATAATCGAATCGCTATGGTCATAAATATTATGAAGAAATGCTACAACTATGAATGTTGTAGGCTAGTCTGGTATGTTTTCTTGTTGTTCTCCGGAGATAAACAACTACACACCTACCTGTCTACCTACTATACTACTGGTAGATACATACATCATACATCAGATAAAAAGATATAGGTATCAAAATTTATCCAAAAACAGTGCCGCACCTGGACCCACTTCAAAAGGAACTTCAAACCTGCCGACGCCGCACGGTATGGGATATTCGGCCATTGGTTTTGGATATTACCATACCTATCTCGACAATTATTCATTTTTGGAAAAAAATAAACAAGAGTTCAATTGTTTCATTTCAGAAGCGGAGTAAAATAGTGTTATCAATTTCTAATCTTGGGTTCTTCTACAGGGTCATTATGAGGTCAACTTTGTTTCTTGAATGGAATGAAATTCTTTACGAAATACTGAGAAGCAGATAAATATGAGCCATTTTTGTTCGAAACATTCTTTCATTCAACTTCAATTTTGAAAAATGTAAGTTTATCTGGTCTTGTAACCTATCTATCTGCTCGAGCATTTCAAAAAAATAGTTGTTTTATTTCAGAAAAGGAGAATAGGTATGTATTATACCTATAAGTCTAAGTGATGAAATTTTTATGATCGTGTTCAAGGTTATTTCTGGGGAAACATTGTTTTTTCAACCGAAATTTTTTTTACTAATTCTTGAAATACTTATGCCACAGTAGAGGATACACGTATTTTAAAAAATGAATGCGGGATCATAAAATCGAAATTATGCATAATGACCTCCATTTCCGGTCAAAACGAAAGTTCGGTTTATTAATCCATGACAAAAGGAAGATAAATGAACATCTATTTGGAATTCCACAGAATTTGTACTGTTATGCAGAATAATGGAAGTTGGTATAAATACGCTGCATAGTAGGATGAATCGCATATATGCTGTCCATTTCCGTTATTCGTTTTCATAGTTATGATGGAATACGTTATAAATTATATATCGGGTGCTGCAGATCTAAATATCTAACATTTATTACTATTATATGTATACTTACACCTTTTTTTCATTATATCAGTATTTTTGTTTTGTTTTACCTATTAAAAATTTCAACCCAATCGGTGAAGCAGTTTAGTAGTTGTCCAATTGGTTTTTTAAAATCATCCAGGAAACCATCGAAATACCCACATAAAATTTTAACCCAATCGGTTCAGCCGTTTAGAAGTTATGTGAAAAAGATAAGTAGGGAAGGATAATTCTTACTATACCCGTTGTCCTATTACCCGTTTTCCCGTGAGAATGAAACATTTTCCCGCGGTAAAAAGTAGCCTATGTTCATCAGGGATAATGTCGGCTTCTAATGGTGAAAGAATTTTTCAAATCGGTTCATAGTAGTCGGAGCCTATTCAATACAAGCGAAAGAACAAAGAAACAAATCTTTCCTCTTTAATATAAATACAGATTATAAAAAACTCGATTTTCCTTTCATATAATTTGATGTTTCAACACTGAAGTAGTTCAAAATCAACACCAACGCAAAATGAGGTAATTCAATCAATATTGCTTGAGAATGTTGTTAAAATATTCACCATTGTTAACAATTTCTTGTACAATTGTGTCAATTGCGAAATCTTAAAAAAATGCACTCAGCATAATCTTGCATATTTTCCAGGATGGAAATTATAATTTCTCATGAACATCAACCATTTACTCAAAATATTCTGATCATTAGGAAGCTGAAAATTAAAACTCGGAAATTATTCGTATTTGCCCATTTTTAACTTGTTGGTGAAACGTATATTGAACAGATTATATCACCACTTTGGAAACGTTTCGAAACATTACAATAGTTATCGAATAATTACTAACACTGAGTCTTTTTGCTCAAACACAGTGATGAATTAGTGAACTTTGGGGCACAATATCCTATGAATGTGAAATATCCTGAGACCAAATTATCCTATGATGAAACATACCGATGGAGACAAAATCTCCACTAACAGTCTTGAGAATGAGCATTCAAAATATCTTCCCGATGAAAAAGTTTATTGATTTATTGATTGAAGAATACAGAATCAATGTCAGTCAATAGCAGTTGGCAGTTTTCCGAATGTGCCAAACACTGCAATCTGCAACGTCTTCACTAACTTTTTCGTTTTTCACTAGGAACGCATAAGAGGCTGTTCATCCCCAAGCAAGCCTGCAAATGGGTTGGTCTGAGAATATATGCCTAATCTGATGTAATTGCTTCCTCAAGAGACAATGACCAGTTATTCATCCCGTCAGTTATTTCGTCTGGCTTCTGCTGAAACCCAGTTTGTGGTTAGCCATAATTTTCGACGGTATTTCAACCATCAGTTCACTGTGTCTCTGCCCTACATTACTTGTCCATTATGGGCATTATGCAAATATTGCAAAGTGCTTTGCTCGTGACCACCTTGTGATATGCCTTCCAAACACAAGTTATACAGGGTGGATCTAGATAACACCGAAAACATTCGAGGTGTGATTCCTTGTGATATTTCAAGGAATAAAGTTCATATGAACATGTATCCCAACTTGATTCGTTTTCGAGATACAGGGTATTGATATTTTCATGCAAAATCGTTTTTTTATTCATTACTCAAGTGTCTTTTCATCAATTTCAATAAAACGTTGTGGTTTCGTTAATAGTAATATGGAGCTTCTTCTGGTGCAATTAGATTCGAAATAATATTTCCAGTGGCGTCACGTCATTGTACACCACCGGGTTTTCTGAGTTTCATATTTTTATTAGATTGAACCATTGAAATAACAACTTTTTTCTCCTATGTGTGATTTTTGTATCTAGCTTAGTTTTTGAGGAGACAATAATAGTTATTTATTATACAAGGGAAAAAAGTAGTAGATTTTAGCTCCAGGTTGTGTTGCCGTGAGCTAAAATCTAATATTTTTCCCGTATATAATACACTATTTTTTCTGTGACAGAAGAAAGGACGAATCAATATTGAGAAGAGCATTATTTTGAAATCTGAAAATTATCAAAGCGAAATTTTAAGTTTTTAACAGTAGGGACACCTGCGTTGTAGGCATCTTTATCATTCTTTAGAAGTAATCAAATATCTGATGACACTTCAGTCAGTCTAATTCTGTGATTTGATTTCAAAAAATTGCGAATTTAGTGGTTGTTTAGTAATATACCTAACCACGAAGTCGAATGGAAGATAGAAGGACTTGCAGTTCTTTCTCGGAGACGGTATTATTGACTCATTTTTCGGAACTAAAGCACAACAAAAGCCATCAACAGTGTATATATACAGGGTGTAAATTTTTGAAAACTTTCAATGCGAATATCTCGCGAAATAAAAGAGTTAGGAAAACGCCGCTTGGCAAAAATGCTGAGTTAAGGGGAAGTAGAACCACCATATTTCAGTGAAGGGATGAGTCACCCTGTCAGCGCAACACACCCCAACTTTGAAATGTCAAATGGCACTACCTCTTTTGTGATACCTCAAATGAACGGTCTCAGTCAGTAGTATTCACCTGTACAAGATTTTTTTTCCACCCACTACAGGGTGTACGAAAAACATTAATTCGAGGGTCTAAATTTGAAAACTTTCAATGCGAATATCTCGCTAAATAAAACAGTTAGGAAAACGCCGTTTGGCACAAATGCTACAGAGTTAGGGAAAACTAGAACCACCATACTTCAGTAAAGGGATGAGTCACCCCGTCGGCACGACACACTACATCTTTGAAATGTCAAATGGCACTACCTCTTTTGTGATACCTCAAATGAACGGTCTCAGTCAGTAGTATTCACCTGTACAAGACTTATTTTCCACCCACTACAGGGTGTACGAAAAACATTAATTCGAGGGTCTTGAAAACTTTCAATGCGAATATCTCGCTGAATAAAACAGTTAGGAAAACGCCGTTTGGCACAAATGCTACAGAGTTAGGGGGAACTAGAACCACCATACTTCAGTAAAGGGATGAGTCACCCCGTCGGCACGACACACTACATCTTTGAAATGTCAAATGGCACTACCTCTTTTGTGATACCTCAAATGAACGGTCTCAGTCAGTAGTATTCACCTGTACAAGACTTTTTTTCCACCCACTACAGGGTGAACGGAAAACATAAAGTCGAATAAAATAAAATGCAGAATGAGGATATATTCCAAGAGATGTCTTCCAAAATGTTAGAATGGCATTTGAACATCGATTATACTATTGTTTACAACAGAATGGAATGCATTCTGAACATCTGATCAAATAAAATATCCTTTTAACACAATTCATTATTTTATTCAACTTTATATTTTTCGTACACCCTGTAGTGGGTGGAAAATAGGTCTTGTATGGTGAATACTACTGACTGAGACTGTTCATTTGAGGCATCACAAAAAAGGTAGTGCCATTTGACATTTCAAAGTTGGGGTGTGTCGCGCCGATGGGGTGACTCATCCCTTGACCGAAATATGGTGGTTCTAGTTCCCCTTAACTTTTTAGCATTTTTGCCAAACGGCGTTTTTCTAACTTTTTTCTTTCGCGAGATATTCGCATTGGAAGTTTTCAAATTTACACCCTGTATGTGATATATATCCGGGAAAAAAAGTACTCACTTTTTTTCCTACGGGAAAAAAGTAATTTTAGGAAAAGTGACATTTTATAATCTGCCAACAGAGATGAAATGCCAACATTTTTTCTCGTCACAGAAAAAAAAGTTGATTCGATTCCAAATTTAATGTATAGGTGTTTTCAAAACTTTCATTGGGATTACTCAATAACCCAAATAAGAATCATTCTGAAATTTTGTGGCTTTCTCAGTCTCCATCCATACTGAATTTTGCCACCATGAAAGCTTATACAGGGGGGTTATAGATAAAAACAATTGATACTTCCAACTTCAACATCCTGTATCTCAAAAACGGAGCAAGTTAGGACACATGTTAACTTTATTTGCTAGAATCTCACAACGAAACACCCCTTGATTTTTTTCGGTGTTATTTAGATAGACCCTGTATATCGACTGAATGCCGCTATATAACTAAGCCCTCCCTTGCTAGTGCACTGGAACCAATTAAATTGTAACTTGTAACCTTCCTGTGGCTCGCAAGAGTCGTAAGGCCTCGAACTTTGATCTATGCCTCGAAGGAATTGTTAGACAGTCTCAAACCAGTCTTAGCATTGCGCTGCGAATATTTTACCCGAGATTTTACCCAACTGATGTTGGCTGATTTTCGTGCGCCAATGTATGCTTGAACCTGAATCAAATAGGCTAGTCACTCCACTGTTTAAAAAAAATCTATAATAGCTAGTCGTTTTTGATTTTTGTTATTGAAAATCGGTTGACATGTTTCGAAATAGGAGGGTGCTGGTTGAAATCGCACACACTGCATTATGTGTGCATCATTGCTTTTTGTAGTTTTTTTTTATGTTCTTGTTCCCACGAAAAGGGCTATCCTGTAATGTTCAGAGAACATCGTGAGAACCAAGGGAAATAAGGTAGGAATTGGTGTTCTTAAATTTCTGGAGGTTATATGCCTCGGGAAACACCTCCCTTGGCAATGTGTTCCAGAGCCTCGCTGTTCGTTGGATAAATGAGTCTTTGAAAAGAGATGTTCTGCAGGTCTCCAAAGTGACCACGAAGAGGAGGTGCGAAGCCTCAACTCGACGGGTTAATCTCGAGGGGACTGCAAAGGGAGGAACAATTGTTGATATTTTAGAAGATCATCGTCCATGAAAATATCTATAAGATAGAGCCAGATTGCCAACTTTTCTACGGTGTTCCAGAGAAGTAAGTGAGTGAGTTTGTGAGCGAGGCATCACCCACGAGACGAATTGCCCTTTTTTGGACAGAATCCAACAGGTTCAGGGTATGTTTGGGTTCTGCACTCCAAATATGGAAACAGTATTCCAGGACAGGTCGGATCTGTGCCTTATAGATCATAAGCAGCTGACTGGAAGTGAAATAGCTCCTGGCCCGAAACAGAAAACCAAGTTTCTGGGATGCACTTTCAGCAATTGATCTCACGTGATTTTCCCAAGAAAAGGTTATTGCTGATAGTAATACCAAGCATCGAAATGGGTGTCTTCAAAGGTATGGTTAATCTTGACAAGCTTATGTTGGACACAGTGAGATCGGCTTCTCTAGAGAAAAGGCATGCTTGTGTTTTGTTTGCATTGAAATCTACCAAGATATTGGATCCCCATTCGAGAATTATTGTTGCCAAGTCCATATTTATGTTGTCAACATTTCTCCCTCGTTCGTTTCTAATTTGCCTGGCTGGTATTGGAGCCCTGGAAGAGAAGGCGGTATGGAGGGTACTATATCATCCGCGAAGCTGTGTACTGGACATGAAGTTGCTTCCAACGAATCGTTCATAGTATAGAGTAGAAATAGTGTTCCTTGCGGAACACTAGCATTTATGATAAGAGAGTCAGATGAAACTCCGTCGACCACTACATGGAGATACCTGTTCGAGAGAAAACTAGCTAGAAGAGAACAAAGCTGGGGAGGCAAGCCATAAGATGGAAGCTTGGTCCGTGGTGCCAGACTATTCTATTGTATACTCGTATCATTATTTCAAAATAAAAACTACGATACTCTGCATTATGCTACATAGCGACATGTCACGGAAATTTATAATACAATTATCATTATTTGAAGCATTTCCAAAATCAATAAAATTGCAGAATATCCCGCACCGCGCGGCGTCGGCGGGTTTGAAGTTCCCTTTGAAGGGAGCGTCTCATGCCGCACCTGAACTCACTTCAAAAGGAACTTCAAACTCTGCAATTTTATTGATTTTGGATATACCAAAATATCGATGTTTCCACCAGAGAAGCGTACAAACAGATTTCCCCTGACCTGATCTCGAGAATATTTTTGAGAATCACAACTCGACTTTAACAACACCGAAGAATTCCTAGTTATGAATGGCTCGCAATTACCTAACATTAATTATCGGTAATTACTTACTTACTATTCCCAAATTATTGTGCGAGTTCTCACCTGAAACAAAAACAAAAACGTTAGTAGGCCTTTGACTTGAAATAATGTGGAAACAATAAAAACCAACAACCGAGGCGATGTGCCCATGAGACATGAGGCATTCTATGGTAAGCACCTTGGAATGATTAGTGTGAAATTATTTACAAAAACACAACCGAGGACCGGATACTTCAAATATACGGAGTACAAAATGAATATTTCAGAATACTTCATGTTTTGCAAGCATTTTTTCAATCTTTGGTAGAAGTCCATGGTTTCTCAAAGTGGAGTAAAGTAGTAACTACTAAATAATACTCGAAATCATCTCCATGTACGACATTTTCTAATATGATCAAACAATCAAATCAATTGGTACATGTTTCTTTCGGACATATATAATATGTCCATCCTCAGCCTAATAAAAAATTGCTACATTTGTGTCGTGTGAATGAAACAAAAAAAAGATTCAACTACGAAATAGCCACAATGCTCAGTGGAATGAAATGTTAAATAAATGCAAAAATCTCAAAGTCCCGTATGGGAATATCAGTTTTGGAGTGATTCTTTCCTCGGTTCTACTCAGATGGCGTTACTTTCATTTTGTCGATGAAAGACGCCTCGGGGTGGATATAATGCCAACTTGATTTTTGTTTGGCTAGGCTTCGCTGAGTCGGCGGTCTTAGGACTGCTGGCTGGAGACTACACTGCACTGATGAGAGTCAAAGAGCTCGAAACCGGTCTGTGGTTGTCTAGCGGCCTGGCTTAATCGAAATCAATAGGCATTCAGGAAAGAATCACTTGTATCAGTATTCGTTTATACGAGTCGATGCATAGATTTCGGGAGGATGTAATTCAATATCCTGCGTGGCATTAGCCAGGGAAGTAGTTGTTTTTCTCCCGAAATCTACCATTGTTGTTCATTTTATGAACACTGTGTGGAAATGACTTTTGAGATTTTTGCATTTATTTAAAAAAAAGATTGGTTACATCCTAATATTGATAGATGCTAAAAATGGGGATTTCATTTTTGCAAAAGCAAAGGGGAATATAGACACGTTCTTTCATTTTGTAGTGTTGCAGATGTGCACCTTGTGGTGGTCTTTTCAGTGGTTTCCACCATAATTCTAGATTTGGGGTTTGTTGGGTTCCCATTTGCTTTTGCAAAAATGAAACCCCCCTTTTCAACATGAATAGAATAGAATAGAAATATATTCAAGCATCTTCAAAAGTGGTACAAAACAGGTTGAACAAATATATGTTCATACATACAGGTACCTACTTTATTAGACTAGTATTAATATTAGGATGTAACCAATTTTTTTGTTCATTCCCACGACACAATTAATGTAGCAATTGTTGATCAGGCTGAGGATGAACATATATATGTCCGAAACATGTCATTCAAGTATGTGGCCTTTCAAAGGGCGATTTTTTTGGAGATTCTAAGACGAAAGATACACAGTGTCGAAATTTTTCGAAAAAATAGGTTTTTTGTAAATCTAGTAATGGCTCAATTAGTGGCTTACTACTACAAATAACACTGCAATATTTCAACAATATTGGATCAGTGATTCTTGAGAAATTTAGGGAAAAGCGACTATTTTTCAAATCTTTGACACACTGTGTCTTGAAAACGGTGTTCCGGACACATGTTTACATGAACTTTTCGACTTAGAGTCACTCGAAGACTTAACACTTGAAGTTTGGCGACATACCTAAATATCTCCCTGTAAGTTTTCTTAAGCCTACAATAGTTATTTATGTACCAAGTGCGTTATATGGATCATCATCATCATAACACCCGAGGGCCATTGGTCCGAGGGGATGAATGATGCCCAATGGGCGTTAGGATCTAGTAACGCTCGTGGTGCATACAAGATTTTATGTTTCACGAAAAAATTATCTTCTTATGAAAAATCGATTTTTAAAAGCGGTTCATTGCTCCTAGCATTTTCTTTCCATTTTTCTTCACATAGTAGGCATGGCAGTTGTTGATATTTTGACGTTCGTTGAATATTGCTGTATCTTAATTATTGCTGTCATCATTTAATTTAGTGATTATCATTGCTGCTTTTTTGTGCAGTTCTATAGAAATAATGGAAATGAATACGAATTCACCCAAGAATATCATAAAAAACGCAGACAAGGCTTCGATTAATTTATTAATCTTCAAGAATGGTTATATTAGCATTCTATCCGAGATTCTATATTCTATGTTCACTCATTTTTATAGTAATGTTCAACTGCATTTATTTAAAGATGGCTCGATCACTATACTGCAATGTGAACACTTGAATGGTATCGCGGTGACGTCAGTTGAACAGTCAACATGCACACTGCCGTCAAAGATATTGGATCATAAATTCCATAAATTCGGTGCATTCAGATAGAATGGAATATTCTTGGTATCACCCCACCAAACCCTTCGTTTCTAAAAGTACTGATATAAATTTGAAGAATCCGACACAAAGTACATTTGCATCGGACTTTCAGGACTCGCCTGCCCTGTCTTGTAAAGATGCACTTTCCGGACTTATTATGCAAACTATACCATGATATATAACGCGTTTGTATCATAATTTGACAAGTTGTTGTACGATGATACAGCATAGAGATCGAGATAGAGACGGCCCTGATATAGCTGGTATAATGAGATCTCGAAACTCAAATTGAAAAAAAGCAATGTATATTGCAACCGAGAATATAATAAGCTCAAAATTTAATATTAGTTGGCAGTAGTTGTCTCCGGTGCTCAAAATTGTTGAGAAAAAAATCAAAACGAAACAGTCGCGAACTGAAAATGAATCCTTGAGAACTATTTATAAATGTCCGTAGACCTCATAAATGTCCGTAAACTTCATAATAATTGTCCGTATATTTCAAGAACATCCGGGAGCTCCTTGTATACTAAGGGAATAGAAAAATGTATAAATAAGATCAGGTGGGGTAATCGACCTTGTCAGTCTCGAGGTCCCGATATTTGGAAAGTTCAACTTCGTAATTTTTTTTATCGCTTGGAGCGCACGAAAGGGAATCCCTATAATGTTCGAAGAACATCGTGCGTTCCTAGGGAAGATAGGGATAGGAGGTAGGTATTGGATTTTTTTTTAACTTCTTGAGATTATATGTTGTTGGGAATACTTCCTCAGGCAATGAATTCCAGAGCCTAGCCGTTTTTAAATGAAGGAGTTTTGATATAGTGCTGTTCACATCTTTTGAGGTTGACAACAAAGGGATGTGCTGACTGGGCTTGTCTAGTTCGTCTGACTGGTATTGCTAGTGAAGGGATGATAGCAGAGATTTCCGAAGCACATTTCCCGTGGACGTATCGATAGAAAAGTGAAAGGTCGCCGACCTTTCTACGGTGTTCCAATGATGCCAAAGAGTGTGTGAGTGTGGCGTCACCCACCAGGCGGATGGCTCTTCTCTGGATGGAATCTAAGAGCATCAGCGTATGTTTTGGTGCTGAACCCCATATGTGGGAACAGTATTCTAGAACAGGCCGTATCTGCGCTTTGTAGATCATGAGAAGCTGTTGAGGTGTAAAGTAGCTTTTCGCACGGAACAAGAATGTTGGATTCGATAGGCTTAAGCGACGGTGTTTCAGGCAGAAATTATCGCAATACATCATTGCGTAAAAGAATCCTTCTTCTTCTTCTTCTTCTTCATCTTCTTCTTCACTTCCTGGCCTCTTGTCATATGAGATACAGCCAAATCCAATTTTCTTGATAGGTACTTTTTGTGAAGGGTGCACAGTCAACAGACTATGCATCTGGATTCAAACTCCATGCCCTTCATTGGGTGGATATCAATTATTGTGATGGGGTAAAGGATGAGGGTAAAACAAGGGTTTTATTAGACTCTTCTCGTTCTGTGGTATGTCCAGAGAATTTTCACATGGGTTTGCACCAGATTCTGGAATGAGGTATATTTTGGGATTTGATGTTTCTGTGAAGCGTAAAGGAATTGATAAAGCAAGAGTCTAAAGGGAAATCCATTGCAATCTACTCGGATAGTCATGCAGGAGGCAATCAAAGAAGTCAACTCAATGCAAGTTAACTCAAAACTAGTTTGGGACTGCTTAGAAACCCTGAATGAACTGGGCAGTCAGAAAAGACTCACTCTAGCATGGGTACGAGGGCAACGAAGAGGCAGACTCTCTTGCCCTAGCAGGAGCTAATAAAGCTCTGAATGGTCCATAACCCTTTTGTGGTATCAAATCATGGACGCATACCAGATCTCAAGAATGGTGGAACCACTCGCCAGGAATGAGACAGGCAAAGAAGTTTATTGAAAAACCATCGACAACATTCACAGAATATTTACTGAGCCAGAAACGAAGTTCAACTAGTATACTAGTGGGACTTCTCACTTGGCATTATAGACTCAACAAACACATGAGTACGATATAGGTCTGGCTGAAGAACTGCTGTGCAGGTTCTCTCAGGAAAAGGAGAAAACAGCAGTACCACATATTTTGCCACTGTGAGAGGGCTTGTCTGGACTATGGTTCCTTACGTTGTGTGGGAAAGGAAAAACCAAGAGCCTAAAGTTACATAGAGGGTCTGAAAGCTAGCCTATGGAATCTCATTTGGAAGGTGGGGCTTGTCAAAGAACTCTAAACGATTTTGAGGGCAGACGCAATAATTCTGAAAAGGTCACGGTGTGGATGCAGATAGCCCGAAGGCAACATTTGCATATAGGTAATCTTACTTTCCAATGTTTCAACATAGATTAATTTAATCTATGTATTCAAGCATATACTTTGTACATCAATTTTTGCCTAAATATAAGTAAATCCATAATCATTAAATCTTCATTGTCGTAAATGAATAAATAAATAAAACCCATCGAACTATGTTTTTTCTACAGCTATAACACAAAATTGCTCTTGTTTCACTGTGTTCGATTAATCATAAACAAACATGAGATTAGCACATCTTAAGCATGATAGTTCAGGATGATCTGTGCTTCAGATTAATAAATTCTCATGGTCGTTATTTAGGCTAATGCTTATGATTCGAACTAAAATTAGTAAGTGAGAAATCCGAGGAGAAATCTCATTAAAGTAACAACTTCCATGTCAATATATCTATTTGTTCGAGTCATTTTTAGTAACTTATCAGTTTTACGGTGAGGTAACTAACAGATATAGTCAGAAAGTCCCTTATAAGTCTATTTGAAGATTATAGTCGATGCTTTGGTCTGAATTTGTATATTTTATGGTTCTGTGTTTGACTGTGCCTCCTCCTCACCTCATGCCATATGTGACTGTTTATCTCATTTCTCTCTAGTCTTTGATGAAGTTTTGAACGATTGTTAATGTTTCAACAATTATATAAACAAGTTAGTTAAACAGCGGCATACAGCGGTCTTTTGAAACCCTAATGGAATTTTAAAACAAGTATCAAATCATCCGGTTGTTTCGAAGTTAATTACTAACTTGATCTAACCCTAGGACTGATGAAGTAACTTAAAATTGCAGATCATCCAGTTATACATGAGTTTTATTATTCAACCATACTCAAATAAATGATTGCTACATAATAACTAATGCATAATATTATCGGAATGTGAATACATTCTAAGTCTTAGTAAAAAGACCCAGAGATGAAGACTAAATTATGTTGGCACCTTGGACCGAACTCCCCCATTCCTCATTATATCGTCATCAGCAGGTACCTATAGACCCATCCAACCTAAGAGGTTGATGAACTCGCCTTCTATTGAGATATGAGCCACCTGGCTGAAAATAAATGTATGCTTACAGCTTTACTAAGCAAGTTCTCATATTCTGGAGCTCTTTGTAGTGAACGTTCAAATTCGTACAGGTGACTGACAAAAAACGCCCCTATAGGTATAGCGCCGCTATTAGTTGCCTGATTTTGAAAAACAAATGAGCAAATGGAATTTCTCATTAGATTAGACACTATAAGTATGCTCTCATTATTATTTTCTGAAATTTCAACAGTAACCTCAGCGACAGTCAACTTTTCTTTTAGGCATTATATTGTTTTTTTTTGTTCCGAGATTTTCTTCTGAATACAATGATGTATGACAAGTTGGACAAAATTAGTTGAAATAAAAAAATAAATGCTCAGTTGACAAGATAGATATTTTCATAAAATTTTAAATGTGGCACTAAATGTTACTGAAATGAAAGTCAGCGTATCATTTGTCACAATCATGTTTCGATATCGCGCATGTGATTTCAAAGTGTGCTTTTTAAAAAAATAAAATGTTTAATCTGGTGTTGAACAGGTGTATCAAAAATGTCGTGACAATTCCACAATTTAGTTCTATTTTCTTCACTTCACGTGTCATGAAATGGCCAACTTTGCCTTAGCCTAGTGTAGAGTCCCTGTATGTATTTGACACTTTTGCTGTAATAAGAGTACGGACACTATGACAAGCAGTGACAGAAGGCATAACCCTAAAAAATTTGAAATGACATGAACAATTTGGCGGGCACTGATAGTTCATGAACGTACATGACATTAAATTATTTGAAAATTCAGGTTTTCAAAAATTAAAATGTCTAATTGTGTAGTGGAGAATTGCAAAAATGGAAGCGAGTCCTTTCATTTATTCCATTTCCCTCATTCTAACCAACAACAGTTACAGAAATGGAAAGAAAATATGAAGCGGCCACTATGGAATGAATTCAGGTAGCAAGATTTGCGAAGTAAGTACTCAATATTTGAATTTTTCGATTGTATATGATGCATATTCGAAGGAATAATATCATTTATAATTTCAATTTCAACATCATAGGTGCACTTCAAATGTGAAGATTTCATAGTGGAACATACCATCAAATTGAAAGAAAATGCGGAGCCTTCATTCCATCATCAGAAGGATTATCGAAGACATTCCTTATCGAATTCAGGACAATTTTTACAAGGAAAAATTCAATTAGAATACCAAGATGAAATTAAATGTATTTTGGATCACAAACAAGAAATTATAGAAGATTTAGAAAGAAGATATGCCGAAATTCAAAATTTATTAATAGTTAATGATGGAAGATACAGAAAAAAAATCAAAGAAAAGGACGAACATTTGAAAAATAGCTTGAAGCGAAGAGATTCTGAAACAAGACTGCAAGTTACGAATATTTTGAATCGACTCAAGACCCAAATTGATAGTTTCGGAATATATTTCAACCAAAATTATAGTCAATTCCAGTATTTTAAAACGCGAATCAATGAAATCGATTACAAATTAAAAGGTATTCTAAGTAAAGTTGCTATTTATGAGCAATATTTCTCATAATTCTAAATATAATAGTAATAGATGGAATGCAGAGAGTGTCGAAAAAGCTTTAGTCATAAAATTCATGTGTGGATCATCCGGTTATGAAACATTACTCAAATTTCAATATCAATTACCATCGCTACGAACTTTAAATAGGAAAATTTCAAATATTAATTTCGAGCCTGGTATATTGAATGAATTCTTTCATTATCTAAAAATAAAAATCCACAATCTTCCTACATGTGAAAGAGATTGTTGTCTTTATTTATTTGTGATCTTTTGCTGTGTGGAAAAATGGCAACGAGCGACTCTGGACACAAAAATATATTGTGTAAGCTCTAACGTGCAGCCATCGTCTTTCAGCTAGGCGCGATGGTTATTAGATTGTGAGTATTTAAATTTTATGTTGCCATATTACCCCACTTTACTCTACCATTATTTGAAATTTTGTATTCTTGTTATAGGATATACTATTCTTGAATTATAATCATTATACTTGTATTTGTCGAATTTTCTGATCGTTCATGCCCTATGAAGTGTCTTAGTATGTTATGAGAACAAATATAAGTTTGTTAATTGGTTGAATTGTTCTTCCCATTCATTTACATTCTGCCCATCAGAACTGGCTACTCAATCCTGACTCAATCTATTGAAAAACTAGTGCATCCTAAAATCAAATAAATTGAAGTACATATACCCTTTGTTAAGTATATCGAGAAATACTTTCAACAAATTGATTTACAAACTATGACCCCTTTTCGCCAGTGAGATGAGACGCCACTTCTTTATGAAAATAAAGACAGAGAAAGATATATGGATGTACCCTTCACCGCGGCAGTAGAGGATAGAAGATCCGAAGTGCATGGAAAAGCATATCCATGTCTTTGTTCAAAAGTCATTTTGAGAATTTGGGGTTATGCCTTCCGTCACTGCTTGTCATAGTGTCCGTACTCTTATTACAACAAAACTGACAAATATATACAGGGAATTATACATACAGGGACTCTAGCCTAGTGGATGGGATGGATAGCGAAGACGACAGATTCGTAAAAACAATAATTGATTAACCGTTTAATAATTGTTGAAATAAACTCAGTTATTTCATATTAGGCGACTTTTAGTGACATTTGTTCTACGTCCTGTTGAGAACGATGCGATTGAAGACAACTAAAATATTATCTAAATATTAAAAAAAAAAAACAAAAGATGGAACACATTAGTGGGCAAACCCTCAAAAGTCAAATGAAGGAGTTATAGACGCAGTTTTGAAAATCTTGTAACTTGACAATATCATTGAAACGCATGTCCATTATATGATTTTCCTCGCTACAACTTTTACAGAAGTATATACAAATATTCAAGAATTGCTTCTGGAAATACAAAAAGAAAATTCCAAAATTATTCCAAGATATAGAAGGAATTTCCTTGCAGGAATACATTCTACATACTTCAAACATCCAATTCCATCCAATACCAATTGCAGAATCTCCCCCCCCCCACCGTGCGACGTCGGCGGCTTTAAAGTCCCCTTTGATGTGAGTGCAGGTGCGGCACGAGACGCTGCAATTGTTTTTGGATCAACTTAACCATCTAGGAAGGATAGGTCGGACCCAACAAACTGTCGTTTCTACTGCGTAGAAGAGGAAACGGCTAAACACATAATATTATAATCAAACTCTTGCTCAGAGAGACTACAACATTTGGATTTACAATTTAGAACCTACTGATTTCAGAAAAATATCACCTCATTCAACAAAGGACTTCGTCAAAAGAAGTGTGTACTGGGAACTGTAACCGTTAGGGGTGAGCCATAATAGACCCCTGGGGTCGCGGTAGAGGGGTGGTATTCACCCCACTCACAGGGAACCTAACCTAACCCTAACCTATCTCAAACATGTTAATTCATAGAATGATGATTCAAGACTGTAACTAGGAAACTATCTTTTTACAAGAAAAAACTGATTTCGGGAACCATTTTTCCAAAAACCTCCAAAAATCCTCGAATGACTGAACTATTGGTTTACCATCCATCGACCGTCCAGCGACAAAGGCCAAACGGACAAATCAAATAACAAGACGCTCTACTTGCTGTGGCCGGTGTGGAGTAGATCGACCTGACAACGGCGGATGCGCTATCGGCAACCCCGCATGCGCCATCGGCAACGCCGCGTTCGCAATCTCGCACAGAATCTGAAAAGGCCTGCCTGACCTGACCCAGCGCAGCTAGAGCTAGGCCGAACGGAGTTTTGTTATCAGCTCTCTAGTCTCTTTTTGTTTGGCAACCATTCAACCGTCGCAGTTTGTGCATGTGTCCTGTTCCGAGCACAGAGCTGGTCATTATTCGTATTCACAAACAAATACTTCATAGTAATAATACGGAGTAGGTATTTCAATAGGACCAGCATGCATCTTTTTGCCAAAGATTTTTTTTATCTCTTGGAGCGCACGATAGGAAATTCCTATGATATTCGAAGAACATCGTGCTGAGGATAGGAAGAGGAAGTAGGTGTGGGCATTTTTCTGAACTTTTGGAGGTTATAAGATTTTGGAAATAGTTCCATTTGCAAATAATAAATAATACCAAAGCATTGCCTATTCGTTAAAGTGTTGTTCGACATATCATTCCAAGGTTGACAACAAAAGGATGTGCTGACTGGGCCTGTCGAGTTGGTCTGATTGGTATTGCAGATTTCTGAGGATCATTTCCCGTGGAACAACCTATCTATAGAAAAAGTGAAAGGTCGCCGACTTTTCTACGGTGTTCTAACGAAGTATGAAGTCAAAGTATTCGTGGGTGTGGCATCACCTACCAGGCGGATAGCTCTTCTCTGGATGGAATCTGAGAGCATCAGCGTATGTTATCAGTGTGAAACCAGCCACGAGTTCCAGCCACGACTTCGCCTAATATTCAAGGCGCGCGCCATACCACCAATGGTCGTTCATTATCAATTTATATTCATGGCTGGCCATGAAATTACTTAAACCTCCAAAATATGTCCATGGATGAAACTATTTTACATCAATGATTTTCTCTGAGGGTCTATGATAATCTGTATATCTCACAATATTTTGTCGGGCAAGAATTAACCCCACAGGCCCCCATTTTCGGAATTTCTAAAAAAATTCATAACTTTTGCAAAATACACGTGGATGGGAGTTTTTTTCTATAAATATGTTTCTCTGATGTTACTCAATAATATGTATATCTCACCATATTTTGTCGGGCAAGAATTAACCCCATAGGCCCCCTTTTTCGGAAATTCGAAAAAAATTCATACCTTTTTCAAAATACACGTGGATGGGAGTTTTTTTCTATGAATGTGTTCCTCTGATGGTACTCAATAATATGTATATCTCACAATATTTTGTCGGGCAAGAATTAACCCCATAGGCCCCCTTTTTCGGAAATTCGAAAAAAATTCATAACTTTTTCAAAATACACGTGGATGGGAGTTTTTTTCTATGAATGTGTTCCTCTGATGGTACTCAATGATATGTATATCTCACAATATTTTGTCGGGCAAGAATTAACCCCATAGGCCCCCTTTTTCGGAAATTCGAAAAAAATTCATACATTTTTCAAAATACACGTGGATGGGAGTTTTTTTTCTATGAATGTGTTCCTCTGATGGTACTCAATAATATGTATATCTCACAATATTTTGTCGGGCAATAATTAACCCCATAGGCCCCCTTTTTCGGAAATTCGAAAAAAATTCATACCTTTTTCAAAATACACGTGGATGGGAGTTTTTTCTATGAATGTGTTCCTCTGATGGTACTCAATAATATGTATATCTCACAATATTTTGTCGGGCAAGAATTGACCCCATAGGCCCCCTTTTTCGGAAATTCGAAACAAATTCATAACTTTTTCAAAATACACGTGGATGGGAGTTTTTTTCTATGAATGTGTTCCTCTGATGGTACTCAATAATATGTATATATCACAATATTTTGTCGGGCAAGAATTAACCCCACAGGCCCCCTTTTTCGGAATTTCTAAAAAAATTCATAACTTTTTCAAAATACACGTGGATGGGAGTTTTTTTCTATGAATGTGTTTCTCTGATGGTACTCAATAATATGTATATCTCACAATATTTTGTCAGGCAAGAATTAACCCCACAGGCCCCCTTTTTCGGAATTTCTAAAAAAATTCATAACTTTTTCAAAATACACGTGGATGGGAGTTTTTTTCCATGAATGTGTTTCTCTGATGGTACTCGATAATATGTATATCTCACAATATTTTGTCGGGCAAGAATTAACCCCATAGGCCCCCTTTTTCGGAAATTCGAAACAAATTCATAACTTTTTCAAAATACACGTGGATGGGAGTTTTTTTTCTATGAATGTGTTCCTCTGATGGTACTCAATAATATGTATATCTCACAATATTTTGTCGGGCAAGAATTAACCCCACAGGCCCCCTTTTTCGGAATTTCTAAAAAAATTCATAACTTTTTCAAAATACACGTGGATGGGAGTTTTTTTCTATGAATGTGTTTCTCTGATGGTACTCAATAATATGTATATCTCACAATATTTTGTCGGGCAAGAATTAACCCCATAGGCCCCCTTTTGCGGAAATTCGAAAAAAATTCATAACTTTTTCAAAATACACGTGGATGGGAGTTTTTTTCTATGAATGTGTTCCTCTGATGGTACTCAATAATATGTATATCTCAGAATATTTTGTCGGGCAAAAATTAACCCCATAGGCCCCCTTTTTCGGAAATTCGAAAAAAATTCATAACTTTTTCAAAATACACGTGGATGGGAGTTTTTTTCTATGAATGTGTTCCTCTGATGGTACTCAATAATATGTATATCTCACAATATTTTGTCGGGAAGAATTAACCCCACAGGCCCCCTTTTTTGGAAATTCGAAAAAAATTCATAACTATTTCAAAATACACGTGGATGGGAGTTTTTTTCTATGAATGTGTTCCTCTGATGGTACTAAGAATTAACCCCATAGGCCCCCTTTTTCGGAATTTCGAAAAAAATTCATAACTTTTTCAAAATACACGTGGATGGCAGTTTTTTTCTATGAATGCATGCCTCTGATGGTACTCAATGATATGTATATCTCACAATATTCTGTCGGGCAAGAATTAACCCCATAGGCCCCCTTTTTCGGAAATTTGAAAAAAATTCATAACTTTTTCAAAATACACGTGGATGGGAGTTTTTTCCTATGAATGTGTTCCTCTGATGGTACTCAATAATATGTATATCTCACAATATTTTGTCGGGCAAGAATTAACCCCATAGGCCCCCTTTTTCGGAATTTCGAAAAAAATTCATAACTTTTTCAAAATACACGTGGATGGGAGTTTTTTTCTATGAATGCATGCCTCTGATGGTACTCAATGATATGTATATCTCACAATATTCTGTCGGGCAAGAATTAACCCCATAGGCCCCCTTTTTCGGAAATTTGAAAAAAATTCATAACTTTTTCAAAATACACGTGGATGGGAGTTTTTTTCTATGAATGTGTTCCTCTGATGGTACTCAATAATATGTATATCTCACAATATTTTGTCGGGCAAGAATTAACCCCATAGGCCCCCTTTTTCGGAAATTCGAAAAAAATTCATAACTTTTTCAAAATACACGTGGATGGGAGTTTTTTTCTATAAATGTGTTCTTCTGATGGTACTCAATAATATGTTTATCTCACAATATTTTGTCGGGCAAGAATCAACCCCATAGGCCCCCTTTTTCGGAAATTCGAAAAAAATTCATAACTTCTTCAAAATACACGTGGATGGGAGTTTTTTTTTTATGAATGTGTTCCTCAGAATGTACTCAATAATATGTATATCTCACAATATTTTGTCGGGCAAGAATTAACCCCATAGGCCCCTTTTTTCGGAATTTCGAAAAAAATTCATAACTTTTTCAAAATACACGTGGATGGGAGTTTTGAGATATACATATTATTGAGAACCATCAGAGGAACACATTCATAGGAAAAAACTCCCATCCACGTGTATTTTGAAAAAGTTATGAATTTTTTTCAAATTTCCGAAAAAGGGGTTAATTCTTGCCCGACAAAATATTGTGAGATATACATATCATTGAGTACCATCAGAGGCATGCATTCATAGAAAAATACTCCCATCCACGTGTATTTTGAAAAAGTTATGAATTTTTTTCGAATTTCCGAAAAAGGGGTCTGTGGGGTTAATTCTTGCCCGACAAAATATTGTGAGATATACATATTATTGAGTACCATCAGAGGAACACATTCATAGAAAAAAACTCCCATCCACGTGTATTTTGAAAAAGTTATGAATTTTTTTCGAAATTCCGAAAAAGGGGGCCTATGGGGTTAATTCTTGCCCGACAAAATATTGTGAGATATACATATCATTGAGTACCATCAGAGGCATGCATTCATAGAAAAAAACTCCCATCCACGTGTATTTTGAAAAAGTTATGAATTTTTTTCGAAATTCCGAAAAAGGGGGCCTGTGGGGTTAATTCTTCCCGACAAAATATTGTGAGATATACATATTATTGAGTACCATCAGAGGAAAACATTCATAGAAAAAAACTCCCATCCACGTGTATTTTGAAAAAGTTATGAATTTTTTTCGAATTTCCGAAAAAGGGGGCCTATGGGGTTAATTTTTGCCCGACAAAATATTCTGAGATATACATATTATTGAGTACCATCAGAGGAACACATTCATAGAAAAAAACTCCCATCCACGTGTATTTTGAAAAAGTTATGAATTTTTTTCGAATTTCCGCAAAAGGGGGCCTATGGGGTTAATTCTTGCCCGACAAAATATTGTGAGATATACATATTATTGAGTACCATCAGAGAAACACATTCATAGAAAAAAACTCCCATCCACGTGTATTTTGAAAAAGTTATGAATTTTTTTAGAAATTCCGAAAAAGGGGGCCTGTGGGGTTAATTCTTGCCCGACAAAATATTGTGAGATATACATATTATTGAGTACCATCAGAGAAACACATTCATAGAAAAAAACTCCCATCCACGTGTATTTTGAAAAAGGTATGAATTTTTTTCGAATTTCCGAAAAAGGGGGCCTATGGGGTTAATTCTTGCCCGACAAAATATTGTGAGATATACATATTATTGAGTACCATCAGAGAAACACATCCATAGAAAAAAACTCCCATCCACGTGTATTTTGAAAAAGTTATGAATTTTTTTAGAAATTCCGAAAAAGGGGGCCTGTGGGGTTAATTCTTGCCCGACAAAATATTGTGAGATATACATATTATTGAGTACCATCAGAGGAACACATTCATAGAAAAAAATTCCCATCCACGTGTATTTTGAAAAAGTTATGAATTTTTTTCGAAATTCCGAAAAAGGAGGCCTATGGGGTTAATTCTTGCCCGACAAAATATTGTGAGATATACATATTATTGAGTACCATCAGAGGAACACATTCATAGAAAAAAACTCCCATCCACGTGTATTTTGAAAGAGTTATGAATTTGTTTCGAATTTCCGAAAAAGGGGGCCTATGGGGTTAATTCTTGCCCGACAAAATATTGTGAGATATACATATTATTGAGTACCATCAGAGGAACACATTCATAGAAAAAACTCCCATCCACGTGTATTTTGAAAAAGGTATGAATTTTTTTCGAATTTCCGAAAAAGGGGGCCTATGGGGTTAATTCTTGCCCGACAAAATATTGTGAGATATACATATTATTGAGTACCATCAGAGGAACACATTCATAGAAAAAAAACTCCCATCCACGTGTATTTTGAAAAATGTATGAATTTTTTTCGAATTTCCGAAAAAGGGGGCCTATGGGGTTAATTCTTGCCCGACAAAATATTGTGAGATATACATATCATTGAGTACCATCAGAGGAACACATTCATAGAAAAAAACTCCCATCCACGTGTATTTTGAAAAAGTTATGAATTTTTTTCGAATTTCCGAAAAAGGGGGCCTATGGGGTTAATTCTTGCCCGACAAAATATTGTGAGATATACATATTATTGAGTACCATCAGAGGAACACATTCATAGAAAAAAACTCCCATCCACGTGTATTTTGAAAAAGGTATGAATTTTTTTCGAATTTCCGAAAAAGGGGGCCTATGGGGTTAATTCTTGCCCGACAAAATACTGTGAGATATACATATTATTGAGTACCATCAGAGAAACATATTTATAGAAAAAAACTCCCATCCACGTGTATTTTGCAAAAGTTATGAATTTTTTTAGAAATTCCGAAAAAGGGGGCCTGTGGGGTTAATTCTTGCCCGACAAAATATTGTGAGATATACAGATTATCATAGACCCTCAGAGAAAATCATTGATGTAAAATAGTTTCATCCATGGACATATTTTGGAGGTTTAAGTAATTTCATGGCCAGCCATGAATATAAATTGATAATGAACGACCATTGGTGGTATGGCGCGCGCCTTGAATGTTAGGCGAAGTCGTGGCTGGAACTCGTGGCTGGTTTCACACTGATGCGTATGTTTGGGTGCTGAACCCCATATGTGAGAATAGTATTCTGAAACTGGCCATATCTGTGCTTTGTAGATCATGAGAAGCTGTTGAGGTGTAAAGTAGATTTTCGCATGGAATAAAAATCCGAGTTTTTGTGGAGAAGCTTTCGCGATATATCGGACATGATTTTTCCATGAAAGAATTTTGCTGATGAAAATACCGAGCATCGATAAAGTGGTATTGGTGGGAATGTTGGTTCCTGATATTGTTATATCAGGCATGAGTTCCGCCTTTCTAGAGAAAATACAGACTTCAGCAAGATCGCCATTGACATCGTTGACTTGCCTTCGTCGAAAGTTCTTAGTTTCCTAGGAAGAAATGGGAATTCTAGAAGAGAATATCATCTGCAAAGTTGTGGATATGGCAAGTGGTTGCACCCAACAGATAATTGATATGAAGTAGGAACAATGTTGGTGCCAAAATTGATCCTTGAGGAACGCCGAAATTGATGGCAATGGTATCAGATGATACTCCGACAATGGAAGATTATCTCGACTAAGAAGCAACATCATATTATTCATATTGTCTAAGAAGCAAGATCAGAGGTTTAGTTTTTTCCTTCAGTGCATATAGCCAAAATTTCAAAATTAGAATATTACAATACTTGAATTACAGAAAATTCAATTTATTTCTTAAATAACGGTCGCAGATACGAAAAAACTGCAAACGACCAATAAGATCCTAAACAAACCATAAATTGCACCTGGTTTCATTGAATCCACCAGTGGCGCACCACCACCAATATTTTCTGATGGAATTGACATAATATAATTATGTCAATTCCATCAGCTTTTGAAAAGTAACCAAGGAAATTATTAAGAGATGGGAAACCATTGTGGAACATTCCATCAAATCCAATGCAAATTATTGTTGGCCTTGGAAAGGTAATAAATTTAATAAGTTATGCATACACCTTCTTTTCATAAATCCAGGTTGATAATCTCCATTACACTATCTAATTAATTATTTACTCAAGTATCTGCTCAGTTTAATTGGCTTGTGTAGCAATTTTACTGCATTTCGTTAAGACAGTACAATGACTCACAAATTTATACTTTTGGTCATACCATCATAAAAGCCAGGGCCGGCCCAACCCATTAGCCACAGCAAAGATAAGGGCGCAAAAAGAGTAATCGAAGAAAACACTCTTCAAAATTTCCACAGTGTGAACACAGATTTTCTTCCATTCGCATTTGTTAGCCATCTGTGGAGAAAATAGTTTTTTCTAAAACTGATTAACAAAGTAGCACATGACTATGTCAAATCCCAATACAAATTTGACGTTTTCGATGAAATGAAAAGAATCCCAGGATGAAATTCGATTACTCTGATGGTTTCGACAAAATTTAAGGGAGCCCGATCTGAGCCGTATCGATCTGGTCTGAGAAATATTGGTATATGGTAGATTTTTTTCAGAGACACATTGTACATTTTTTTCTGAATCATTCCATTCAATATCACTAAACCAAAAAAGTTTTGCCGGCGATACATTCATTCCAAAATAAATGTAGCCAACTTCAGCTGCCGATTCTCCTTATAAAAATAACATGACGTCCCTGGGGGGCACCGAAATATATTCTGCATATGGGCGACAACTACCCACGGATCGGTCGGCCCTATTTGAAACAATAATAACCATAAGTTAACATACGTGTGACGTAAGGTTTATAAAACATTATGGGAAAATAACATTCATGTAGATATAGGTACTATTATGTATATATAGGTATTCCGGATCCCTTTCGTCTTTCGTATATCCCTTTACTGTGTCGCCCGGTATAATCTTCTTAGATCCGTCATACGTCTTTACTTCTCCGTCTTGTACAAAGCATTGCAAGTCAGTAAATGAGAGAAATGGCCATCGGTATGGCTAGCTGCATGTGCAACAAAGACACATATGTTTTAACTCAAGCATCAGCTGGTGCTTACTCGTTGCGTCTCTCTGGTCGAATTCATCGGTTGGTTCTAGGGTTCGCTATCTCGGAGTAATAATACAAGCCCGGGATTCCGGGATCAAATTGTTACGAACCCGGGATCCCGGGATTTCGGTATCGAGATTAAAATTTGAAAAAAGTATGGGGGTATACTGTAGATACGTAATGATTACATAAATACTCGTATATGAACAAAACATGTAATCTATGCATCAAAAAGTAAAGAGAAAAAAATGCCAAACATTTATTACTTGCAGTGTTGACTGAACCAGGAGCCTACAAAAATCCACTCGAGTCGAGTGCAGATTTTTGTGCAAATGGCACCACTGCGGAAAATACTCTTTCATATTCTATATACACTAGTGGGTGGTATAGTTGTTAGAAAATATGTACCTTTGTTGTCACCATTTTCAAGAGGGTAATTTCCTTTGTTAAATTGGATGATATCTTATTGTGTAAAGGTTGAGTCAGTGACGCTTGACTCGCAATAGGAATACTATCTTCCTCATCATCTTGTTCATCAATTATTGCCTCTGAAACTATAAGAAACGTTTTATATGACTCACGCGAGTATTTCCATAATAATTTTTTTTCAGGAACTTCGAATAATGATAATAATCTGATTCACTTGACGAGAGCGAAGTCTTATTGGTCAAAGCTAATCCCGAAAATGCCGGGTTCCAATCGGATGTGATCCCGGGTTACTCGCGGTATAAAAATATCACCAGGACCCCGGAATTTCCGGTATCGGTATTTCGGGATTGCAAACCCTAGTTGGTTGTTGGTTCTCTTCATGGTTCTTTAGGCGCGATGAATTTTTTTTGGAATTTAAATGTGTCGAATTAATCATTGCCAGTCAAATAAAAATAGAATAGCCTTTTTGTTTTAACACTCCCAGAGATTGGTGAATTTACGTTGAAAATTCAAATCGTATGATTTTAGATTTTACAATGAAATTAGCATGATGGCATGGTGGCGTAATTGTTACCAAACCATCAGCGATCAGCGCATCGTATATCGTATACGCCAAAAATAATTTCGGACGCCATGTTTCTAAGATGGCAGCACAAATGGTGGTAGTTCGAGTTTATATTTGGTACCACCCAATCTACCATCCTGTAGTTTATTGTCTCGCTAACCTACGTCTCATGACTGAACTAAAAGGCCAATCGTTCTGAAAATGGCGTGTACATTAACTGTCATGCACTCGTCTAAACGCACTTCGAACTGTAATTTACAATGTATACACGATACAATAGTTCCAAACGTTGTTTAATAAGTGATTAGTTTCCTGGTATAAAAATAGCAAATAAAAGTATGTCAGCCCCATCAATTGGATAATACCATACGATTGAAGCCATACATGTTTTATATAGTTTTCAGTTGAATCCTCCTGCGTGAATCGAATACAGTACATATAGAAAAAAATATTCTGCATCAGTGCATTGTGTCCCATTTGAAAAAAAAAAATATTTTGGCTTCATTTTCTAATAAAGAACGATTACTGAAATAAAATAATTATACTGTATTATACGTACAACCATGTACAACGTAAGATAACGCTCCGTTCTCATTCTGCCGATAAGTTGAAAAGTATCCAAGATCAGGAGGTGCTCAAAATGCGAGAATTTTCAACTCCGCCCTATATCTCAAAAACATGAAGGACTGTGAAAATTCTGTTTGCGGCATTCTTCGTTTTTCACAAAAAAAGTAAGGCAGTCATGTGAAAACCGCAACACTCTATTTCCAAAGATAACTGGGATATCGCGCAAAAGCATCGAGAACTGGACACACTGTCCATAGAAATATTCGCGGTAGTCAAGGTCATCAGCTGACGTTTCAAAGATAATATAATTATGAGAAATACGGGAAAACATGTTTTAACTTTCAATCTAAGCTAGGAGTTAGGAATGTTTGAATGTTGTATTTTCCCGCAGTTTTCATGTCATCTCAACGTCAGATGATGACCTTGACTACCGCAAAAAGGAAAGTTTTTGGTAGTTATATGGTAAAATACTCTACATTTTTTTGTCAGAAGGCACAAAAGATATATAACATCAAATGAATTCATGATTTTAAGGCATCCAAATTACCCTTTTGTTGTCCCGAATATCGCAAAAAAATTGGAAATTGTTTCATTTTTGAATAAAAAACAAGATATTTTTGGTGCTGCTGATGGAGCATTGATAGTCCGAAACATGTTCAGGTATTCCTGATGAGTATTAATAAATTTGTGGAAATGACTTAGTGTATCTTGTTTCTGAAACTTATCCACTCCACTGTGAGAGAAAATAAGGACTTCTATCATAGGTTGAGAAATAGTTATTAGTATGCCTATAGGCCGCGATGTAACTTTTTGGCGTGTCGAAAGAAAAGTTATCGCCGAGGCCGATTCCGGGCGAGGCAAGAAAATCTTGAAGTCGCCAAAAGGTTTCGCGGACATGCTATACACACTTTTTTTCGTGAAATCGTCGAAACTATTGAACTAAATAACCGAAATGACATGTTGAATGAATACAAAATATTTTGACTGCTGTTGACAACACGAAAATATGATCTGACCATGATCTGACACTCAATAACCTTGCTATTGTCCTTGTTTTGGAATATCAAAATCGGAAGTTTGGTTTGGCGAAATTATCTTACCCGACCGGAAACAGCCTCGACGATAATGTTTTTTACGGCACGCCACAATAGTTATTTTGTATCTAGTGGTATCTATATAGTGCGCGAAATGCTACTTTGGTGATCGAGAACTGCTTCGCACCTAGTGTCGTGCGGTAACGTAGGAAACTGAAAAAAGTGTCACTTCGCAAATTGTTATCAATGCGCGAACCTTGTCATTTTTTGACGTTTGTAGAAATTTATTTCGCTATGTATACAAATAACTATTGCTGTAGATTATTTGTCGAATAATATAAAAAATTCAACATGAAATGGGTTTATGGCGGTTTATGGTGTCTCCTGATTTCGTCACATCCAATTTACCCCTTCAACCTAAAATCGAAAAAAAAACTGGAAATCTGTCGTTTTCTTGTTGTGGATTTTTTGTCAAAAGATTCGGGAAATATAACACAAAACGAATTCTTGAATGCTCCCGATTTTGTTGGATCTAATTCCCCCTTTTTAACCCCAAAAATCAGGAGAAAATGCAAAAGCAGTAAAAAAAATTATCCTGCCGTGGATTTCTTGTCAAAAACTACAAGAGATATACCATAAAAGGTATATTCATGATAACTACTGATTCTGTCGTATCCAATATCCCTCCTTTTCAACCCCAAAAAACGCGAAAAATTAGAAATCCATCATTTTGTCTATAGTAAAAAACTATCCTACTTTAGATTTTTTTTCCAAAAATTACGAAAGATATACCTCAAAAAGAATTCATGGTATCTCCTGATTTGGTAGCAACTAATTTACCCCATTTCCACCCAAATAAATCAAAGAAATAGATGACTCCAATTTTTGAATTTTTTTTCAAGAAAAAAGGGTAATATGGAGTCGACAAAACGAGAAGCAACCTTCAATCCATTTGATGGTTCTCAGAGCAAGATCTCAAGATTTTTTCATTGACTGGGACAGAAAACTCGAAAAAGATATCATGAATCAGTAAAGATATTTTTTCCTGATGTAAATAACAATTTTCCGATAGTTTTCCATTGACTAGGGCAAGAAGGGGTGAAACAAATGCGGCAAAATCAGTTGACATGATGAATTGATTTCTACGACCGCCATTCATCAGTCATTCGACATAATATATGCTTATGCTTATGCTTCACCCGACTGGACCGTATTTTTAGAAAGCTTTTGATCGGAATATGTGAAATGATTACGAAAATATTCAATTTTGATTTTAGTGTTATGAGATTTCACTTTTCGCGCAGTTCATTTGAACCATAGATCTAAATACACACTTTGAACACTATTTCATGTTTGAGATGAACACATGCAACACCACACAAACAAATGTGCCATTGTTGTAAGCCTACAACACCACGTCATCATTGTCATGATTCATCATGGCACACTTCAGTCGAGACTACAGTGCGTTGCACTCAATAAAATATTCAGTGATGGCCTGCATAATATACGATTTTCAGCCGGTCTTTAAATTTCCCTTTTAGACAAACATCGTTATCTTCGTTTATTTTCGTTATGTTGGGCGAGTGTGTCTAGTAGTGCCATGTTCAACATTATTTACGCCGATTAGTTAAATTCTCGTCAAGGTCGGCGACCTTGTGAAGTACGTTCGTTCTAACAATAATAATTATCATTATCAACTGATTTATGATTCACCATCAGTTGTTTGCCGAGCCGAGTTATTGTTACGTTGTTGGTTCGACTTCAGGAGGCGATTTCTCCTTCATCCTGAAAACTAATCTTTCGGTTACCAAGCTACATGATGGAAGGTGGATCATAAAATCGTCTTTGGTTATGAAACAGAACTAGAACAGAAATAGCGGGGAAAATTTCACTGAAAGGTGCAATTGAAATAATGTTATCTACAACTGTAAAGTAATGATTATGATTTGACACTTTTTAATGTCATAATGACGTTAATTAACGCACTAGTGGTTTTCTGCATCTATTATCGCACTAGTGCTGTAAGGAGATGAGAAATGAATTTTAACCAAAAAATTCGTTTATTGAATGAATACAAAGAAAATTCAAATAACACTTGTCTTCGTCTTTTCAATATCGGATGGTAGGTCATCTCCACTTGAAGACATTTTCTGTCAAGAAACTCAATGATGGTTCGGGATATCGATCTGACAATTTAATTTAACATCTATAAACGTCTTTGTTTATACCTACCGTTGCTACGGTTACAGAAATGATCACAGGCAACTTGTGTTTTCAATTATCAGAAAACTGTCATGGATAGGTATGTATGTACGTCGAAGTGGAATATCAATGAGGTACATTCAAGGATAGTCATGAAAACGTTGACAGTTGTAGATACAATTTTGTACGCAACGCGTGAATAATGAATGCCCTTAAAAATACGAGAAGTAATAAAGCTAGCAGATGGCAATTTAGTATCGAGTATTTTCTCACACGAGCTTTTTATATCCAGGTGAACTTCGACCCAAAAGAACCATTTTCACAGATTAGATACTTTTCTGACAATGCAAGTTTGAGAAAAAATTACACAAACGCTATCAAATATTTTGTTTACAATTTTTACTGGCATCATACTTTCAACTGTTAGGTTCCGTTTTGTCGCTAGAAAATTTTGATTATAGTATATTGTTTAACGAGCACGGAATGATAGTAATTTCTCACGAATCGGAAATTAGCATCCCGTGCGAGTTATACACTATACTCTTTCTACGGCTGTTTATTTCTTCGGCTTGTAGCCATTGATTATTGTAATGTAATGCTGTATTATACAAAGCTGTCATTGCTTGAAATTTGACATTTTATGAGAGATAACATTTATGGTGACATGATAACACAATGAAGTCATATAACGAAAATATATTTCAAAAAATCATCGGACAGGTCGATTTGAAATTTTGAAAAACTATTTTTTTACATAAAAATTTTCAACCACCAATGAAGTCATATAACGAAAATATATTTCAATTTGAAATTTTGAAAAACTATTTTTTTACATAAAAATTTTCAACCACCTGTTAATCTCCTATCCAAAAGTTCAACCCCTTGAAAATATTTCAATTGTACGAGGGGTCAAGTTACACTTGAGAAGTATTTCAAATCTTGATACAACGGACTATTTTTTTTAATTCGGTCATATCCGCAAGAGAACAGTCGAAAGATTAAAAATGAATTGTAGTTGGTAATTGTAGGTAATGTTTTGTTGTATTACTTGTACAGTTAATTTACCTATACTTACATATGAAATAGGTTTTATACTGAATGTTCCTCTACACCTATACAGGCTGATTTTAAAATGAGTGCATATATTTTAAACACTAAGAAAGCTTGAGGAATACTACCGAATAGCACTATTAAAAATATTATCAGGATCAAAATAGATTTGGGGCCAAATACCCTTTATCCGCCCAGATTGCTACTTCTGTCACAACTATCGTTTGCGATCCGCAGTCGACCGTGATGAACGAAGCGACGTTGCCACTCTACATGAAAATTAGGAGATATTAAATAAAATGTATAATCGAGAAGATGTACATGGGGAAGAAGTTAACCCTGGTCTTGAATTTCAGAAAGATAATACAGAAACTTCAAAATGGACTCACCCAAGATTTGTACACATAAGCTCGAATAGCGTATAGCTTAACACCTCACGGTTGAAGTTCTTTTACTGAAAAATCCTCTAGACCCTTCCTTCCACCTCCTTGCATCGCTACAATTTCGTCTCCTTCGAGTAGTCTCATGGGCCCCGCACAATAATGACCCGACATAAGAACCATATCATTCAGCTCAATGTTTGAGAAATGCATCGTCACTTTCCAAGCAAATTGTCAGAAACGAAACTTTACATTTACTAGTCAGTGTTGTTCCTGGGTCTGATTTTTTCGTAATAGATTTCCTTGGAAAAAGGAATCAGATTTGTATCAAAAGGTAATAGACTCGAAAAATCTGACATTTGACATTCGGAATGTCATTCTTGTCAAACCCTATCGCACTAATCACAGTTTTGACATAAATATAGAACATAGAACGGAACATAATTATCCGCTGAGCACAGAAATAGATTTTTCAGTATTGGAACATATTTTGGTGCTAATAGCAAATAGTAATAGATTCATGACAAATCGTAATATCGTAACAATCTTCGTGAAATAGTAATAGAACGCGAACAATCCTAGTTAGTACTGTCAAAGGTCACAGCAAAGAGGAAATCTATGGTCACAGATACTGCTGTTCTGAGAAATGATGTTGACAGATCATATGATAATAGTTTTGTTTGTGTGGTTGCTGGTTTGTAAAATAATTGTAAACGTAAAATAAAAAATAAAATAATTGGATGTTGTGTCTTGTGTCGTGATAATCGTGATATGGTCGTGATCGTGTTTTTTCAATGTGAGATTGCCAGGAAGGATATGTCGTCGTCGAGTCGTTTTCGATGGTTTAAGTGCGAATATGAACCAACAAGAACACAGGACGATATTAGTCTGGAATGGACTCGATATTAGTATTTGTTTGCTCTTGGGAGTTTTGCTGTTCGAGCAGGTATGAGAAAATCTACTAGGTGAGTCGATTTTCAACTTTTGTATCTATACCCGCTGGGGCCTTATTTTCGAATTGAAGGAAGGGGGACGTTCTATCATTCCCCTCATGTTTCTCTCCGTCTCTCGTGATCCATGGAGATAATCACCCCACAGTTCTCTCAGTAAACTTTAAAAAATAAGGCTCCTGTACATATTGCATTCACCTCTATTAGTTTCCATAACCTATTCCAATTCATATTCATTCTGTGACAAATTTTATCAGGATATTCGTCTCTGAAACAATCTGGCATCACTGTCTTGTTTTGACGTTAGTGAATGACGAATTGGAGATTCCCTGGGATTCCGCAGATTTCACTTGCTTCCCAGTGGCGTACTCGAATTTCGAAGCATTTTATGTTCAATTTTCAAAATGAAATTTCTCGTTAATGTGAACACTTAGGAAAAATCAAATATTTTAGTAATTTTTGTTAGACTCTCTCATATATATGTCTTGAATATATGCACTCATTTTAAAATCAGCCTGTATGTACAATGAAACAGCAAACCTACCATTACATTGAACATATTATGAAGGCAGTTAGTTATTCAGTACGAAAAACTATTTCAAATGTAAGTAAATTAACTGTACAAGTATAATTCAATGAAGCACTGTACCTACCATTACCAATAATTTGGCCAAAATTTCAATGAATTTATAGTTTTTCCACTGCTATCTTGCGGATATGGCTTAACAGTTAACTGAATTAAGAAAAATAGACCATTGTATATAGACTTGAAACACCTCTTTAACAAGGTGTAACTTGATCCCTTTTATAATTTGAAAATTTTGAAGGGGTTGATCTGCAGGGTAGAATATTGACAGGTGGTTAAAAATGTTTATGTAAAAAATAGATTTTCAATAATATAATCGACCTCTACGAGGATTTTTCAAAATATTATATATTTTTGTTATGGATACGAATTTTATTCCATCATAGGTTTCCATACTGTATAATAATCCACTCCGGGATAATTATTATCAGCAATTCAAACTCGTTAGTTCAGTTTTCGGTTGCTTATTTGCATTGTTATAAATTAATAATATGTATTCAGATTTTTCTTGTGAAGAGTGTGAAGAACTTTCATGGTTATATGATTATTCGGACATTATTCTAAACGAATGAATAATTTAATGCCAGCAAGTTAATCAATGCTTGTTTTTCCCCTCATTTTATTTCCTAGATAGATATTCTTTATTCACGAATGTATTCCCAGAGCGCGTCGCCGCATTAATCATTTTGTTTTTCGACGAAGTTATTTTACCATTATAGTCATGTGGTTTGATTATGTATGTACATTCAACTTGTTAGTAGAATTAATTATCCGTTCTATGTATAGGTTTGTTTGATTTTCGCTCCACAACAACATTTCAGTTCAGATTAATTCCACTCCTATCAAATGAAATTGATAACCCCGCTGAAAACAGACATAATCATATACATAATTATATATGTAGTATCTACCCCATATAAATTCGAAAAATTGAGATCAAGGCTATAGCATTTACGTGTGTGAGAGCATATAGTCTATTCCTCAAAGGGCTTAAAGGCTTTGTTACTGACTCCATATGCCACCTCAGCGGCAGCATTATCGTTTTTAAGACGAAGAAGATTTTCATCAGCCTTGCCGGAATCGAACCACATCATCCATATTGTATTAACGCAACCCCAATGATATTTAAATATTGCTCTAACTTTTATATATGCAATTTTTTCTCGTGCTATGAAAATCCACGCACCATTTTACAAAAAAAGGTGCTCCTGTTTCGTATCGATCAGATGAATCATTTTCGAGTGAAATCGATTTGAAAATATTGTTACACTCACATCTTATGCACAACGTTGCCAATTTTCAAATCATAGTGATGGCTGTGCAAAAAATCAACTACTTCATTTTCACCAAACAATCTCATAGAAGCGCGTAAAATTGTTAAATGATGACAGCAAAATACTTCAATTTTTGTACATTATTTTTCCAAATCCACTACGATAGATTGCAATGTTATGCGCCATATCTGAGATGTAACAATATTTTCAAAAGTAAGAGCAATATTCAATATAGTCTCTCTCACCCTGTATTATACACTTCTGAATGAAATCTGGAAATCATTTTATATTCACTGCCTTGGGCATGGAAAGTTTAGTTCTTGTACCAAATTGCATCATTTCATCACGTGGCGTTTCGGAAATATTCAAGAAATATCATCTTCAGGAGCCCCCTTTCAGGGGGCCGTAGCCCCCTTAGAAGACATTTCTCGACTAATGTTCATTGAAACGTTTCCTCCTATTTTTTGTCGTAGAAACCGCTGGTGAAGTTTTATACAGGCTAGTTCCGGGACACCCTGTATAGCAAAACAACGTTTGCGTCAGCTAGATTTTTATATAATATCTATAGTCACTGTACCTAATCTATATGCAATATTGCAATAACATTACTGTTGTAACAACACATTTATAATATTACTAAACGTCCGTTCTAGTAGTTGGTACGACCTTGCAGAAGAATAGCGACAATCGGTAATGTAACTTTAGACATTACACCGAAGAACTTCTGCAATATTGCTAGAATATTTCATGGCTTAGTTAGAGGAGGTGAATTAAGGGACAGGGGGGGGTCCTAGCGAGTCGGCAAATGTAGTTTGGGAAAGTTTTACATCAGGAAAAAAGATGTCATGGTGAATATTTGTTTTTTCTGACTTCAAACTACTTCTACTAATACTATTCTTGTATACAGGGTGGGCCACCAGTAACGCCTCGGTCTCTAGAAGGCTAACCACTTATCTTCTTGGAATTCTTCCTCTCTAGGAAGTTGCATGTCAACATAGGCTACCATTTAAAATTATTTCGAAACATACAGGGTGTCCCCAAAAACCATAAAACACTGAAGTTAAACTTTTTTCTATCGAACACCCTATATATTATTTCATTTTGAGATTCTCCCTGATGAGCTGATTTCAACGACCCATCATACTTGGGGTCTAGCAGTTTCAATTAAATGTCAGTAGATAGTTGATCAAAAGTTGAGATAGTGACATGTCGACGGTCATCTCACGTAGTGACGTATCTCAGTTTTCTCAATTTTACAGCAGAGCAGTTCAAAGATGTTCAACATCTTAATACGCTTATATCTCAGAGGTTAGTTCTTGAAAGAAGAATGCAACTTCCTAGAGAGGAAGAATTCCAAGAAGATAAGTGGTTAGCCTTCTAGAGACCGAGGCGTTACTGGTGGCCCACCCTGTATAGGTCTTTTCAACTGCAAACTAGGAATTTCCAACTTCAAAAACAGAGCATTTCGATTTTATAGTCGGAATTCCCAAGTAAAGATCCATGTAAAGATATTACATTTCCAGTTCAAACTAGGAACTTCCAACTCGAACTTTCCGACTGATGAGTAGCTGGAAGCTTGACGTCGAAAAAATTTAATTCCGAATCTTCAGTTGGAAATATCAAGTTTCAATAGGGAACATGTAATTGTAATTGGTTTTTTGTCTGAAAATGAATTACTCTGTGCGAACCCATCAGGATTCCCAACTACATACTCTGAATTTCCGACTAGTATAGCTCATAGAAACTTAAATTTCTTGTAGCCCAGTATTTCCAGTTCAAACTGTAAATTTCGAAATTTCCTACTGATGAGAAAATCTGGCAATATATTCGAAATTTTTCTTGGTTCAAAAATGTATTTAAATATTTTTTATTTCATGTTCTGTTCTATAAATATATAAGTATAACGAGTTTTAGGAAAAGATTTTTTAATAATCCAATCCTATTATTAATTTTCTGTACAAAACGAAAATTGGATAACTGAAAAATTCACTTATCCTGCCGCCCCAAAAATATTCTTTCGGTTCGCCCCTGTGTAAAACTCTTCAAAATAAACCATTTCATTGAAAATAGCCTGTTAATTACACAAAACGAATAACGAATAAACTGTTTATTGAACGGTCCCGTAGGTACACCGTATACACGCTGAACAGTTTTCCCTCGGATTTTCCGATGGAAAATCGATAGTTTATTTTCTGTTTACGCGCGAAGGACGCTCACCGCATCGGGCAGAGGGAACAGAACGAAGAAGACAAAGTTTTCGCGGACGGATAATCCCGTAAACAACAAACAACGTGCTTTCGCATGAAAATCCGGATTCACGTCGAGAGCCCGTAGACGTGCCAAAAGGAATATCTCTATTGTTTTATTTCGATGCCATGTAATAGGAATAGGTGGCTACGCGTCCGGAACGAATAACAAACGGCTTATTTTCTTGGCTGCGTGGGTATATGCATCACGGAAATATGTATCCACGGATCAGGGTGATATTTATTCTTTTATGTGGAACAAAGGGGTTCCTCACACCGAAATGGGGAATCAACTCTCTAATCGAACAGGCAAGAATGGGGTTCAGACGAATTTTTATATTAGACCGGCAGGTAGTGACTGATTTTCGGACATGATTTCACCCAGTATGCCTTTTGGAGGGTATCATTATGTATACAGTGTGGTCATTTAAGTGTGCAACATATGGGAATCTTTTTAATGAATTGCACAACCAAAATACAGATAGTGCCAAAAGTTGGTGCATGTTCGGTAATCATTTTAGGTGCACTTAGAATGGTTGCAAGTAACACAGCATACCAGGGTAGGTCAAAAAATATAAAAATTGCTCAAGAGTAAAGTACCCTTATTTCAGATAATTCAGCAGAATGTTATTGAGAAAAAATGTTTACAATTGAAAATTATGCCTAAATACCAAAACATGGCCTCCTAAGACATGTTTGAGTTTTTCAATTATGTTCGTGAATAATTTCCCAATTTGTAATTTTTTTATATTCACCCTGAATACTTTCATAAGTTGATCATAACAAAATCAGTTGACCATAAATTTGTTCAGATTCAAACTGTATGTTTGTTGCAACGATATTCAGCTTAACTTTAAAACTTCGCAAACTATATTATTAACAAGGTAAAACATCATTAATGATGATATGCATATTCGAAAACTTCCATTCAATGTGCACATTTTGTATTTAAAATATTACAAATTGGGAAATTATTAACGAACAGAATTGAAAAGCTGAAAAATTTCTTAGGGGGCAATGTTTTGGTATCTAGGCATAACTTTCAATTGTAAACAACTCTTTTCAATAACATTTTACAGAATTTTTTGAAATAAGGGTACTTTACTCTTGAGCAATTTTTATATTTTTTGACCTACCCTGTATGCTGTGTGACTTGCAACCATTCTAAGTGCACCTAAAATGATTACCGAATATGCACCAACTTTCGGTACTATCTGTATTTTCGTAGTGCAATTCAATATAAAAAGATTCCCATATGTTGCACACTTAAATAACCACACTGTATATATTTTGATGTTAAAAAATTATAAATGAAAGAGTCCTCCAGGGTTCTTCATGCATTTAAGTTGACCCTATAATGCATGATTTTTTTGATACATGAAAGAATCCTCCCGGATTCTTAATGCATTAGAGTTAACCCTACAATGCATAATGTTTTTGTTTTTGTTGAGAGAAGCAATTCTATTACAGAACATGTGAAAATCATGGAAAACAATCTATTTTTCATTTAAATATTTTTTTTTTTTTCAAAAATGTTTAATTGTTGCATTTGTGCAACATCATGCATGGTGATTATGATTTAAAAATCTACAATATATATCACATATATATATACACTGTTGATGGCTTTTGTTGTGCTATAGTTGAGTCAATAGTCTCCGAGAAAGAACTGCAAGTCCTTTTATCTTCCATTCGACTTCGCGGTTACGTATATTACTAAACAACCACTAAATTCGCAATTTCTCGAATTTACAGATATTTGATTACTTCAAAAGAATGATAAATGAATGATGAAAAAAATTGTGTATTATACACGGGAAAAATATTAGATTTTAGCTCACGGTTTTTTGTCTACCTCCGCTACGCGTCGGGAGACAACACAACCTGGAGCTAAAATCTACAACTTTTTTCCCTTGTATAATAAATAACTATTATTGCCGTGATCATTCAACAAGTTATCCATCCCGAGAATAGCGAATGAAATACAGATCAAGTAAGTATGTGAATCTTGAAGGCTTCCCTGATGAAAACAAAAATACTTGACTGAGATGTTTATAATTCCTATACTTAACTATAATAAGGTGTATTTATATCTCCATCATGGGTATGAAATGCCAAATCTGCCGAAATCGGAAACAAATCAGGTATGCGTCCCAACCCAAATAACCAACCTTAACAATGTTTTTTATTCTTGATGACGTCTAGTACATCCTTTTTAGTTCCTAGGAGCTAATATCCTATTTTAGTTCCTAGAAACTAAAGTTCAACTTTAGCTCCTAGGAACTAAATATGTTGCCTAACAACATACCTGATTTGTGTCAGTAATATATATATAGAAACGTCAATTCAAGAGCTAATTTTGGTATCATAAAGGACGACTTTTGTGTCGGTTGCAGAAAAAAGCTATTCTTTTACCTTTTACCTTATAGCAGCATCGAAACATAATTAATGAGTTGAATTCCCGTCGAAAGTATACACGCATCAGAGTGGATATATACAAAAATGATGAATGGTATGACAATGAGAACACTATGCAGCTCGAAGGAACGGTATTATTCTCCTTTTTTTTTTGTTTTCGAGATAACAATGGTCTGTTTTATTGTTAACTTCACCGAACCGCAAAAATGAACACAATAGCGAAGTGGTAATGATAATTGTGAAATAAACCATACGCAAATACAACATGAAACAACGTCCAGTTTCATATAGTTCTTTACTTCACAGTATTCCTTATACTCTCGAACGAGCTCTCGAAGCATCTCGAAGTAAACTTTGCTGAAGTGCATGGAATGAACAGATGCCATTGTCCTTGCGAAGAAGAACATACAGGGTGATTTAAAATTCGATGGAAATATTTTAGGGACGTATTGTTTGTATCAAAATGAAACAGTTGATTCATGTAAAGATGTGCCCTAAAATGCATATCCTCTGAGCTACAGCCTGTGACTTGGGTTAAAAGAAAATTATCTAAAATTGTGATCATATTATAATTGATCTCGTATATGATATAACGCATTCGACACTGCTATTTTAGTAAAATAGCAGTGTCAAATACGATGACCTCTGACTTCTTTCGTTGATTACGATTCTCTGGCAAACGATTAGATGTATGAAAAAAAATTATGGGACCGAATTCTAATATTTCTTGATGGCCTACAAGATCAAGCTATTAAAAGTCAGAGTTTTTATTTTTAAACATAAAATTTTTGCCAATAAATGTGTGGCGAGGGGTGTCTCACTCTGACAATCTGGTGTACACTTCCTTTCCAATCCGCTTGGAATTTTGGAAATCTCACCAATCCAAGCTTCAATCTTGGAAATCCACAAATATATATGTCTCTTCAAATCTGACAATCCGCGAAAATAATGTGTCAATCTTTGGAAATCTCACCAATCCAAGCTTCAATCTTGGAAATCCACAAATATCTCTTCGAATCCCTAAATGTCTCTTCAAATCTGACAATCCGCGAAAATAATGTGTCAATCTTTGGAAATCACAGCTCGATTCTTGAGATTCCATAAATCTCTTATCGAATCTCATCTTTCTTCGAATACTACCAATCCCGAAATCGTGACAATCTGTCAATCCCAAGCAAGAATCTCTCAATCCCAAGCAAGAATCTCTCAATCCCACGCGCAAATCTCTCAATCCAACATCCTCCCTAATTAGATTTTTTTTTTTACTTTTAGAGATTATATAAGTTCTTGAGAATATTTCCTTTCGCAAAGAATCCCAAAGCTTTGCCATTCTATTAGAAAGAGCTAACATGCACAATGAAGTCATTGTGGTAGGTCTCTTATTTCGATGGACCTATAGCTTTTCCACACTACGTGGAGACCCGGTAAAAGAAGAGCGATTGCTTATTTGAATGAAAATGTCACGAGATTAAATTTTTTCAAATCTAACAGCGACCAGTTGGAGTCAGTGGCAGCGACATTAAAATTAAACGAGGATTCGCTTTCATTTTGTCAGAGAGGTATACTTTCTGAAGGTTATTAGCATTTCTCTTTTCTGAAACTTTTGTTTCTCATAACAGTGTATTTTATTCTTGAAAGAACATAATGATTGTCAACCATTATGACCAGAAAAATTCTTTCAGATCTTGAAAACTGAAATGTTGAAAAAATCCGTTATATTTTGATGAACCTTTGTAAAACTTTCGACAGTCTCATGTATACTGAAAATCTCGAGAAATCTCTCAATCCTTGATAAACCTCGTAAATCCTTGAGGAATCCTTAGGAATCCGAGAAATCTTGAAAATCTCGAAGATTTTTGGAAAATACCAGGAATCTTGATGAATATTCAAGAATCTCTCAATCTTTGATGAATCCAACAAATCCTAAGAGAATCCCTAGAAATCTGGAGAAATCTTGGAAATCTTGCAGATCTTGAGGGATTGCTACAAATCTAATCAATATTGCTTCGGATCTCACAATATCCAATATGGTGTACACATTTTGTTGAAGTGAGACACCCCTCGATGTGTGGACTCCCCTTCAACTCCTCCAAAACTGAGTTTACATCATTTTTGAAGCAAGAAGGAAATTAAGTTATTTTAGTCACAATTTCAGATAATCTTTATTTTTGCAACAAAGTTGAATAAACCTGGTCTGTAAATGCAGGTACAATATTCTCACAAGACGAATTATTTGTTGCATTGCATACATATGGCACGGCAACCTCGGGTAGTATTGAATTCGTGCCTGATGTAGTCTCTGATGACATGATGCATATCAACACAAATTGTAACAAAGTAAAGTAGTCTGAGGTCTTGCTTCTATCTACTTACTCATATTATTATAATAATCTGTCAAGTGAATCAGTCACATTGGTGGTTACTTCACTTATATTTATTTTAGTTAATTCTTCCGGTTGCAGAAAAAATAGCATGTTCCATTGGGATCAAAAGTGAATTTGTTTGACTCACAAATTTTGCTCTTATTCGGCTTTGCTTACTGTTTTTCCACTTTACTCACAGTGGATGTATCTCGAAGGGGGGCATTTTAGGACACATGTTTATATGAAGAAAAAGTCTCATTTTGATCCCAACGATATATCGTTAAAATATTTATATCAAATTTTGAATCACCCTGTATAATTTCGCGAATAAATATCATCTGACACAGGACCTGACAGTCAAAACATTCTGTAGGTATCGAGCATAGAAAATGTTGACCTCGAGATGACGATGAATATTATTTATTCATCGTCTATCAATCGTTTGATACGTGAAGGTTCGAGTTAGTATGTTCTGTAAACTTTGGTTCATGATCTTGAAGGCTCGAAATACGCTTTATTTCCGTATATTTCGTATTTATCAATAGAACTTCCGGTTTCGTCGTAGTGACCTCACTTATAGATGGGCTTGTATGAAACGACTAAAGGGAGCTAGCTAATTCCAATATTATATGAATTTCATTCCAAAAAGCCACGTTTATACCGAGAGTGCATGGATGTTTGATACCTAACATTTAAGATATTCTTTTTCTTTAAAATTCAATATTCAGTTTTTAAACATATTCTATATATATTTTTTTTTTATATTCTCGGGTTCCCACGAAAAGAGATATCCTGTTATGTTCAGAGATCATCGTGAGAACCAAGGGAAATAAGGTAGGAATTGGTGTTCTTCTGAAATTTCTGGAGGTTATATGATGAATATATAATTTTTTTTTTAATTTCGAGTTACAACGCAAAACAAAATTCACGTATTTCTGATTTCCGTAGTGCTGAAACAAAAAATTTGAAATTATGAATTATTTATGATTCATATGACCGCTGATTATAAATAGGTTCACGATACTAAACCCGCCAGTATGCGATATCTATAGATTTATTCGTCCAATTAATTTTCATTGATAAAAAAAACTAAAATTTGCCAATGCTTCTATTCGAAAAAATGAATAAATGGTATGCACACCAGGAGTGGCAATTTTCCTTTGGAGGTTTTGACGAACTTTTCAATTGTCCCGCGAGAATTGTCCGATATACAGGGTGGGCCACCAGTAACGCCTCGGTCTCTAGAAGGCTAACCACTTATCTTCTTGGAATTCTTCCTCTCTAGGAAGTTGCATGTCAACATAGGCTACCATTTGAAATTATTTCGAAACATACAGGATGTCCCAAAAAATCACAAAACACTGAAGTTGAACTTTTTTATATCGAACACCCTATATATTATTTCATTTTGAGATTCTCCCTGATGAGCTGATTTCAACGACCCATCATACTTGGGGTCTAGCAGTTATAATTACTGAAATATAGGGTGTGAAAAATCGAGATTTTCCAAGTTCAAGAATTTTTTGTGTCGAAACTATTCATAATTGGTCAAAACGGCTTACATGACCCTATCTCAATTTTCGATTAACTATCTACTGATATTTAATTGGGACATATACCGGGTGATCAAGATTCTGAATTCTGCACCACCCTGTATTTGTTTCAATTAAATGTCAGTAGATAGTTGATCAAAAGTTGAGATAGGGAAATGTTGAACCGTTTTGACCAATTTTGAATGGTTTAGACACAAAAAATTCTTGAACTTGGAAAATCTCGATTTCTCACACCCTATATCTCAGTAATTATAACTGCTAGAGCCCAAGTATGTTGGTCGTTGAAATCAGCTCATCAGGGAGAATCTCAAAATGAAATAATATATAGGGTGTTCGATTGAAAAAAGTTCAACTTCAGTGTTTTGTGATTTTTGGGGACATCCTGTATGTTTCAAAATAATTTCAAATGGTAGCCTATGTTGACATGCAACTTCCTAGAGAGGAAGAATTCCAAGAAGATAAGTGGTTAGCCTTCTAGCGACCCGAGGCGTTACTGGTGTCCCACCCTGTATATATTTTATCTTTGAGCCTGACAGAAATTCAATAAGCAAGTTCGCGTTTTTTATTCTTGAGCGATGTACACTCGTCTTCAGTAAACATGTCGCAGTTGGGCGGTATGAGCTCTCTCATTGCAGCGGTGATTCAGAGAGCTGACACCGTCCATGTGCGACATGTTCTCTGAAGACGACCGTACGTCAAATTTCTTTACAATTTCAAAATTCATTCGTGTTTCTATGCGACTCAATGAGAAACTCGCTGAGAAATTGAGTAAGTAAGCTCCTGAAATTTCAATTTTGATTGTCATCCCAATGGTTTCAAAGCAGATTTGATTTAATTCAGAATTTTCACAGATTAATTTTCAATCCTTCAGAAGATAAAATCGGTACGCTCCTGTATTCGCGATATCGATATTCTTTTTAAATCGATATCGCGAGATATATCAAAAAGATTAAAATATTATGTTACTCAGAACTTCTGACATCAATCTATTCATCCATCAAAGTCACGGATGCATAACAATGACAACAACAGGGTAATACGAGAAATTATGTCCGTTCTACATCTCTGTACTGATTCCATATTATTAATTGAACAATTGTTCTGAAGGATCACCCTATACTTATATTCACAAATAAATATATAAGGTTGTCCGTGGACTCGTGGTATGGCGACTTAATACAACTTTATATAGAAGTTGAACTACTAGTCATTTAATTTTTTCTTCTCCTAATGAGAAGAAGCTGACGTGCAAGAACCAGAAGGAAAAGTTGTTGAAGTGATCAAATTCAAATATGTACAGAGTACATAGAGCAAGACGCATGTTGTGTTGATGCAGTGTATCTACTACAAATACTGTACTAATTATCATACAAGGTGGTAAGACGCTTTGTCCACAGTACAGGGTGTGTCAATTGTCACAGCATGTCCAATCGGAGAATATACAAACTTATGGGTTAAGGTATATGTTTTGATTTCTCACCATGTGGTTGAGATACTGGCTACAAAAGTAACAGATGCATCGAGAGTTGAATGTAAAGCCAATTACCTTCATGTAAAGGGTATTTCCTTAAGAATGATAGGATTTTGATTTTGAATAAAACAACAAAGGTGTGACATATGAACTTAATGAGCGAGTGGACTGATAATGAATTATTGGCATTCAATTACTCCACTGTGTGCCAAAACTCGACCAATCCAACAAGTTGCCAAGTCGCAAATCATAGTTGATTTGTCCGAAATTCGATGTACGCCAATATATCAATAATCATTCAAAATATCTCGAGTAGTAATTAATTGTACATGTTCATCTTATGCTAATGAAAACCTAATATCTGCCAGATCTAACCAGGTACTATGTGAGCAAACCTTCAGATAATATGCGTTGGTGACTCGGCAACTGCGCTCTGCACTCTGTATCTAAGAGGAACAAGAAACGATTTAGCCACGTTCAATAAAACAACTACGAATCTTTACACTTATTTGTAGAGAAATATATTCAGTAATCTTTGGAAACAGGGTTGGCATGAATTAATTCATATGAATTAAATCAGTGATTTAATTCGTGAATTAATTCCATTGACTTTTTTCGAAAAAGTCATGAATTCATTGAAATTTTTTAAAATGAGACAAATTGCACTATTACCTTTGATTTTAACTAGTTTGAACTGAAAAATTCGATCGTATTTTGGCAAGACTTTGTTATTTCAGGCATGACAGAGATTTTTACTAACAGATATATACAGTATCAAGTATCATCCATAAAGTCCATAACATATGAGAACAGGTTTATTATCACAGCATCGAATTTTTTTCTCTCGGCGATCTATTATGCATATCCGATAACTTGAAAATCGATTTTAGCTGGTATGGTGATGAATTAAAATAATACTATAAAACTACGAAAAATGGGGTTAGATAACAAAATATCCATAAACATTCCTTATTAAGTTGCTATTCCACATTCAGTTTCGAGCAATTTTTGGAGGAGAATTGGAAATAGCTATATTTTTTCGAATATTCTTCATTTTTGTTACAATTCTCTGTTTTTTTTCTGACAGTAGTGATGTTGATGTTGTACAAGTTGAATAGAATTCAATTTCATGCTCACATATGGAGTTTCCAGCCATTATACGAGAAAACTGAAAATAGCTATTTTTATTTTTTTTGAATAACTTAATCTTCCCATCCAACCCCACTTTTTGCCATCGTAATTCTTCGAATTTACCGCCATACCAGTGATCAAGTGACATGTGTCAAAATCGACTTTTAAGTAGTCAGACATGCATAATATATCCCCAAGAAAAAATGTTTCGATATTCTACTAATAAACTTTTTCTCCATGAGTTACGAACATTATGGATGATACTGGATCTATAAGTATCTATTATTTTGTATTCTATCATCACTTTTAATTTTGTTTTGAAAAAATGACATGTTATATTATGATGTTATTCTACAAGATTTCTGAAGGGAATAAAAACATGAAATTTGTTTTTTTTTTCAAATGAATTAATTCAAAAAAGTCTGACTTAATTCAAAAAGTCGGACTTTGATGACTTTTTTATAAAAGTCATGACTTATTCCAACCCTGTTTGGAAATATCATTATTTATGAAAGTTTTGAGCCAAACGATTTCTGTTATTTCCAGATGTATTTCGACATCTGGCAACTATGTGTTTCACTCACCGACTTGTGCCATCAATAGTTACGAGTGGTAAATTTCAACCGTTTCAATGAGACTGCTTCATTTGAAAAAAATAAAAAAATCGAATGCGAGGATGAAAAAAACAATAGAAGAATCAGACGTGAGTTTTTTAGTTATGTGATGAATACATTATTTTTTCATCATTGTTTTTTATGAAGATTAGAGATGACTTCAAGGATGATTCGAATGATAAGATATCTCTTTATCACTACTTGTAAGTTGAATGAAACAGTTACTAAAATTGTGTCACGTAACATAATATATTAAAATTTCTAATTAAATTGCATATAAATGATAGTAAAACTGACACTTCTAACACTTTGAGTAAAAAACTATAAGTTTCAGAAAAAATCAGAATTACAGAGACGTACAGAAGTGTAACGAGACATAACTAGATCAAATTATCTTTTTTGTCGCCCTCTACAAGGAATGAAATTTTTCGTACGTACTATAATTTATTGAAGACAAGTACTTTTTGTCCGCAAACACTTTTCGTCAACTGTGGTCAATACTCGGGTAAATATGATATGGCACGATGCGAGAGCGACGATTGAGTTGACAGCTGTCAACTGTCATTTGCTGTTGTCAAATTAATTATTTACGAAATCCGATAGATTTTAATGATTTTATGTCTCTACAAAAAATCACAATTTACGTTCCAATTTCCGAACGAAAAACCGACTATTTCCGAAGGCAAATAGTTTTCATCCGCAGACACTAACTTTTCGTCCACTGCAGGCTTGCCAGTTCTACTGAATTTCCAGTAATCTCCTGATTTGCATATCGATCTACTGAAACACTTTATAACCTACTGAAAAATATTTTGACACTTATTTATAATTATAAATAACTATATTATCATTGATCTACAGTCAATCACATAACAAAAATTACATGATATTTCGGCACGCTCTGTTCAATGAATTCACATAGGTACCATACCATGATATGTATAATCCGAGGTAAAAACCAAAAAAAGAACAATACTTCATCTGATTTCTGATTCAGATCAAATTCAATTTTTTATACACCCCAGTTTGTTTCTCGCGTTTGATTTTTTTATTTGTTCTGCATTTTTGTTGTTTATATTTACTATTGTTTTCTGTTTTTTATGTACTCAAATTTTATTATTACCTATGTAACTGTATTTTAATGATATTTGTGAGTATTTTTAAATTGAGATTAGGCAGATGATTATTTTTTTATGAGAATGTTTATTTCTATTTTGTTGAAAATAGGTTACTTTTCTGTTTACTGAAAGTACATAATATCGTGACATCACAGGTTTATTGACATGTTCCTATCTTGGAATTCTTATATATAGCATAAAATAGATCTCAAATAGATGACTGAAATCTACTGAATTTTTGACAAGGTTTTTACTGATGAAATGAAAATCGAACTGACAACCCTGGTCCGTGTGAGAGAGCGAAGAGTTGACAACTGTCATTTGCTGTTGTCAAATTGATTATTCACGAAATCGTGTGGGTTCGAGGTCGACGAAAAAATTTAATATACACCTCGGTGAAAAACTGTCTATTGCCAGATTGTTAGCCTCGGTCGGGCCTCGGCCATCTGTTTTTCGTCCTTGGTTCATAAATAACTATTTCGCTAATAAAATATTGAATATACCATAATATATTTATGCGTTCATTCATCATTCGAGGAGCAGGTACCTATTACCCTGATTGATAAGTTTAATATATTCAAAACGCGTAATTTTCTATTCTTAGTTCTCAGACGATCCACTATCGATGCTTCAAACACTAGAAAATGAACTGACTGCACAGTTTTGTTTATTTTTGTTTGGATCCGTGCCCCATGCCAAACCTTATATTAATGAATTCTTGGATAATACGACTGACTGTATGATAAATTATTACAAGGCTACATTTTGAAGCCATGCCAAATGCTTGGCCATTATTAGGAAGGTTCCTTCATTATAAGTAGGCACTTTTTGGGTTGAGAAAGAAACAAAATTTCGAGCAAAATTTACTTTCATCTATAACGAACCTATAGCGGTTCGCAGCATCATTAGGCGCATAACCATTACAGTGACGAATTGAAACTTCCCTTGTGGATGAAATGAGAAAAAAAGGAACTTCCTTTGTGGGTGAAATGAGAAAGAAAAAATATAAAGTGTGTCCATTTAGTGCATAATTCTTCGATATCTCGCAAGCCATAACCTATAGAGAAAAAGTTTTTCAGTTACTAGAATTGCTCATTTCAAAATTATTTTCAACATTACTGGGTGTTTTATAAAAGCAGGGCAACTCGAAGAAGAGTTTTTTTGAATGGAACACCCAGTATTGTTCATTCGGAATTAATTCCGCCGAGGTTCACCATCACATCGCTGTAAAAAAAATTTAAATCGATTGCGGCGTTGCCAAGTTATAATTGATAAATCTATTTTTACCATTATTGAAGAGTCATGTTGAATTGGGCATGGTATATTCATTTATTCAAATTTTGAAAATATTTTTGGCATACGGTAGAAGCAAGGTCCCACGTATACCAATCCAGTAATTTTGTGACATGTTCTTCAACAGGGTGCTCAATTTTGCATTTAGAATTTTGCAAGGTTCAGATGACATTCATCAGAATTTTTCAAATGGAACACCCTATATTTTTATTCAAAAATTCATTCCGACATCTTCCGCCTTTTTATCTGCTGAAAAAAAAAATCGGAATCGGTTGCGGCGTTGTCAAGTTATGGTTGATTTCCTTATTTTTACTATATTATTTCGTGGTAATTTGTACGTCATAGTTCTTTCATTTATCTGTATTGTGGAAAAATTACGTTGCTACGGTATAATCAAATCTGTTCATTGACCATTCATATATTTTTCTACAAAAAGAAAATTTACAGGCTCTGTTTGAATTTTTTTCGAAATATTTGTGTAATGACCTATCAAACATCGCCATAATCAAATATATGGATTGATTAGACATTTTGCTGAATTCCCTTCCAAAAGCCTCGTAGAAGAGACATATTGTTTGATGAAGATTTGGATTGTGGGAATGACGACAATAAAAATGGCCCAAATTTCAAAAAATTGTCCTAATTTTCGCAATCCGCATCTTCATTTTTTGTATTGTAGAAGTTGTTTCGAAGACAGGCGTTGCTTTTGGCATGTTGGTTTGTTCCACATATTATTTGAATCATAAGTAACAAGATTACGAAATGTTCCAAATTTGGACGATGCACATATCACAAAAATACCTGAATGATCTATGTAGAACCTCGAATGTCATGTGGCAAGCAATATTCCCACACTCAAATCAGATTAAGGAATCATCATGACGTACACATCACCCCGAAATAGTAGTAAAAATAAGGAAATTACTCATAACTGGAAAACGCCGCAACCGATTTTGATTTTTTCTTCTGAGATGAAAAGGCGAATGATGTCGAAATGAATCTGTGATGAAAAATATAGGGTGTTCCATTTGAAAAATTCTTATGATCGTCGTCTGAATCTTACAATATTCAGAATGTGAATTTTAGCACCCTGTAGAGGATTATCTCGCAAGAATACTAGATTGGTATACATGAGACCTTGCTACTACTGTATGCCAAAAATATTTCAGAAATTTCAATAAATAAATATACCATACCCAATTGCACATACCCCTTCAATAGTAGTAAAAATGGGTTTATCAATTATAACTTGGCAACGCCGCAACCAAACTCAAATTTTTTCACAGCGATGTAGAGCTGAACTTGAGCGGAATAAATTTCGAATGAACAATACTGGGTGTTTTCGAAATGTTGCTCATTTCGTTTTAGTAATTGAAAAAGTTTTTTCTCCAAAGTTTTTCTCTTGTGATAATTGATTTCGAGATATCGAAGAATTACGCACTAAATGGACACACTGTATAAACAATACGATAACTTATAACTCATACTTTCAACCCTTGAGAACACGCGAAAAAACGCACAAAATATGATTATTCTGCCATGCTGAATCGTATAGTGTTTTATTCATATTTACTATCACAAGTGATACTATTCTGCCGGAAATATTCGGCGATCGATGCGACAGCTTTTTGCCTAATAATTTCGCCGCATAACAGTGTTTATCAAAACTTTTGAGCTGTAGGCGAGTTTTGGAACAATGTCATGAGCGCAATTAAAGCAGCAAGCTGGAGTATGTTAATCGACGAATATTTCCAGGAAAAATAGTATCACGAGATGTATTCGCATGAGTATTCCATGATTGAGACAATGAACGAGCGGCTCGCGAGAGTTGCGCACACTGCATCCATCATTCTGGCTTCCAACATACTTGACGTTTGGAAAGTCCAAAATTGCATCGTTGAAATTAAGTAAACAAAAAAATATCGCTATCGCTATCGTAAATGGCTGATTCTGATTGATTCTAGAGGCCAAGAGTGGAATAGTCATTATACACAATCTGGTAATATCATCATTGTATTCCTCAAGTTTTATTTGGATTATATATACAAAAAAGGAATAAGGTTTGTTGCACCATTTCTATGTGATTTTTTTTGTCTTGCAAAACTGACAACATATCAGGGTGTTACATAATTCAATACAAATATTTTAATGACATATTCCTGGGGTCAAAATAAGACTTTTTTTTCCTATAAGCATGTGTCCTAAAATCCACCCCCTCCAAGCTACAGACATCGCAAGATGCGCAAAAAAAAAACTTAAATTTTGATTTGTGGCTACAATTATGCATCAAATATTTTGAATATTCACAGGCACTTGTATTTTTAGACGATCTATTCATTTCTTGATTCAAAAATAAGGTAACTCGAATCGAAAGGGGTGAATGAGGGTTGCATACAGATTTGATGGCAAACATGCTCTATTTCCTCCAAAAAAATTTGAATTCAAACATCATCGTTGAATTGGCCACTAAAAAATCATACATTTCAGTCTCTTGCATTTTCTTGAATTAGCTAACCGTTTTAGAGAAAATCGCTAGTAAATGAAAGGGGTGTATTTTCAAATTATTATACTAAAAAAACTTAGTGAGCTATGATTATGTTTGTCTCTGGTAACTAATGATTAATTAATATCTTTTATGCCAAACTGACATTGTGGTATGTCATAACCGTCATGTCACAATCGATTCACTTTCCTCAACTTACCATTACACGCGATTGTCTGTAGCTTGGAGGGGGTGGATTTTAGGACACATGTTTATAGGAAAAAAAAGTCTTATTTTGACCCCAGGAATATGTCATTAAAATATTTGTATTGAATTATGTAACACCTGTATATATATATATATATATATATAAAAATACATTAACTTTAGAAACAGTTCCAAAGGAAATCTTTCTAGGTGAGGTTGCAGTCCAATAATTTTGGCCTTAATGAGAGGACTCTTTGTAACAAAGAGTCCTCTCATTAAGGCCAAAATTTTGACTGCAACCTCACCTAGAAAGATTTCCTTTGGAACTGTTTCTAAAGTTAATGTATTTTTACCTTAACTAGTCAGTCACGACTACCCTCCTCCTAACTATATATATATATATATATATATATATATATATATATATATATTGATTTCGAATAAACAACTTATTCAAACCCACAGAATATTTCAATCGAAATATTAGCATGCTTGAACCAAATTTCATTTCATTCGATAACATCTATAGTTGACGGAAAATTGATATGAATATCATATTGATGTGCTGAATTATGTGCACTTATTTCAAAAACACCTCGTCTAGTTGGTAAGGGTAAAGTTTGCTGTTACAACAATAATTTCACTATTCAATCAATAATAAGTATTTTGTCGATTTGACAAAATTGAATGAATTTTGACAAAAATATGTTGGACAGCCATTATAAGGTGATTGACGGCGGAAGGGGTGAATAGAGGAATCTGGAGAACGGAAAGACAAGTCATTCTGATAATAGAGCAATACAGTGTTGCCGCTTGTATCTGAAAGAAGTAGCAACTTGGTTATTTCGAAAATTATTTCTTCTTTTTCAATCCACATTTACATCAAGTTTGTCAAATATTTACCCGTATTTACCTATATCCTATCTATACACATTTTTTTAATTTATCAAATTTGATCCGGTGTAGGCTTCGGGTGTAGGCATTTACTTGCATGGTGGTGAGGTATATCTACTTGAAATATTCATGTAAAAATTTATAACGACTATATAGGTACCCATCTAGATCTTTACTAAAATCCTGAAATTATCAAATTTTCACAGATGAATCCCCTATACCTCAATAAATTATAACAGTTTAATCTCAACCAAACGAACATTGCTCCATTTTCCAATCTAGAAATTGTTTCATCAAGTTCATTAAATACATGTTCATGTCAGTTAATATGTAAATATATATCAGACTGAAAATACCACATATACACGTGATCGCAATTAGCTTGGCAAACATTTCAAAAATTATAACGGTTCGCGCAAATATTAGTTTAATGATAGTTCACAAATAACAGGCCAGGAAAAATCACCATTACAGGAAATTCAGAAAACCTGAATTTCCTATATATAGGGCGTTTCAGGATGAATTACGCGCGGCAGACGCATGTACCTACTTGAAAATGAAATGAATCGCAGATATCAACATGAGAAATTTTAATTTACAGGCTTCGAAGGAAGTATCATTCAAAAGGAATATGCTCAGATATAATTATGAACATAAAAAAAGGATACATATATAAATATAAAGAAATACATTGAGAATTCGCATTCTCTATGTGATGAAAATATCAACTCTTTCTCGGTTTATTCAACAGAAAACAACTACTTTCCTGGCTATTTGCCACGTGGAACATTAAATTATATCTGTTGAACATCCAAAAAGAGAGCATGAAAAATGAAAATCCTCTGAAATTGAGAATTGACATCATCTCTCAAAAAAAGAAAAAAAATGCATCATTCAAATTACGCCCCTCACACTACAAACACAGAGTCAGTTTTTATCCGATGATGTATTCGTGCCCTTTTTGAATAATATACCAGTGCTGAAGCCTTTGAAAACGGTAAGAAGTAGAAAAAAAAAATAATAGGATGGAACTCATCAGAAAAAGTAGAGAACATAACAAAGATGATAGGAAAAATAAATTTCGGGCGATCCGGGTGAGCTTTCAAGGGTTGAAAACGTTTTATCTCAATTTCCGGCAAAACTACAAACTCTATGGAAAAAGGTGAACATAATACTCAAGTTGTAGGTAATAAGTAATAAGAAGATCTGTAACTTTCATATTCAGACTTTTTTCACATTACCTCAAAATGTATGTGAAAAATTCAAATAACCAAGTTTTTGGTTTCTCATTTTCATCTTTACAAAAAAAAAATTCACGAAATTTGGTGAAAACTCAATTCTTTATGTCCCAAATATACTGTGATTTTTTTGATTCTAAATATTCATTTTTTCACCTTCTTCTGACTTAATATCGAAAAAGCACCCTAAATTTCAATCGAGTATCCTCGCGTCAAAATGTGCAAAAATGTGCTATTTCAAAAAATTCGATGGGCTTTTTGTTCGTTGGAATGTCTACTTTCTGATGGTGTATTCGGAAATAGTAATTTTCCTAACAAGTGCGGAAAGTGATTCTGTGCGGGAAAGACACTTTCCGCATGAGTTAGGAACAATATTTTTTCTACAAGCGTAAGAAATTGGTTGATTTGTTCAATCAATTATTCCTTCGTATATAGGAACAATTAACAAGAGAAATATATTCTCTATCTACTGATCATCAGTAATAGCTATTGTGAACTTACAGTTTGACTCATTATTTATAGGTTCATTGCGGAAGCCAGCAGGCCCATAAGGTGTTTAGGTTTCAGACACATCTAAGAAATGAGCCAAAAATATTTCTTCTTTATTCGGTATTTTCATTTCTTTATTGGGAAAAAATTTCCCGCACTAGTGTGGGAAAATTTTTTCCGCGGGAAAATGACACTTCCCAAACTAAATTGCGTGTGGGTATAGGGTGAATCACGCACGCTTGTAGAAAAACCTATTTTCGCATGTTTTTTGCAATCTTAATGGATTTTAATTTTTTTTCTTCATCAATAAATTTCAAATACGAAAAACCGATAGTGACTAACCCATCATCTCTACAAGGTTACTTCTTCAAATGAAATCAAATTCATCTATACGTATATGACGTATGGTTAAAATAGAAGAAACAATCGGGAAAAGACTCGATCACGGTGGTCTGAGTCCCAACACGTGCCATGCACTCCCAGAGACGGGCTATTTTTGGGATTTCAAACCAAATTTGGTTTTTATTATACAAAAACGTCTGTCTACTGAAGAAAGACATACTGGAAATCGGGTGGTACTCTCGATTCCCCGTAAATCTCTTCGTATCCATCAATCTATAGAGATTACAGGAAATTGCATGGTGATTACTTTTTTTTATCTCTTGGAGCTCACGAAAGGAAATTCCTATAATGTTCGAAGAATATCGTGCGTACCTAGGGAGGGTAGGGAGAGGAGGTAGGTGTTGAATTTCTTGTTCATTGCATGACGGTCACATAGTGAATACCTTGGTACATGGCAACACCTATACATGACGATTAAATAGTGAATACCTTGGTGATTACCTGATAGTACCTACATGGAGATTGCATGGTAATGTTAATGGTGATTATGAGATTAAATGTTGATTCGATAAAATTACATGTTGATTCCATGAAATTACATGTTGATTCCATGAAATTACATGTTGATTCCATGAAATTACATGGTGAATAAATAATATTACATGGAAATCCCAAGTAACAACCCAAGAGAGCATGGTGATTATTTTCGTGAGATTTCATGGTGATTACATGGTGATTGGCTCAAGTTGAGGGTCGAGTAATTACATGGTAGACAACTAAATGGTTTAAAATTAATTACATGATGATTACAACAGATCTTTATGAACCTTCTCGGTTTTTACCCCACAGCTAATATAGTTGATGGCGAAAGAATAAATAATGTTATATTTTATTCCTCGGTGACCATGAAAAAATGCAAATTGAATATCTTTGTGAATTAATAATAAACTATTCTAAAGCGTTTTGAGTTTCAGGTCAGTTCAGGTTCATAGGTAATAGTAGAGGTAATAGTGCTTATTGATTATGTGTATGTCCAAAGGATGTCCGTATAATGTATTGTATTGTGTAAGATAATTTCCAGCCAAGGGCGAACAATTTACCATTTACTTCTGGCTTGAGGGTTTGGGTATATACAGTTTTGCGATATTATATTATAGACGGGATCATTTTGTTTTTGTGATAGTATCATATTTTGTATCCACAAGATATATTGTCCGCAGCAAAAATATGACAGGGTCATAATAATTTGATAACCTTGATGGCTATTACTAGGATATTTCAAATATTATTAGATTTATCGCTTGTAAATCATCAATATAGACAAGATTTCATAGTGTAGATATATACGAGTAGATATACAACGTATATCCGAACATTATTTTGAACAGTGCTTTGCGTTTTTATTTATCAACAAAGGGTTCTATTTTTTGCTTCATCATGTTAGTCATTGTTTTGCAGGAAAACTAACCACCTAGTATAACTCATCATGCAATCTATATATGCTCAATTCCTTGCTCACTAACTTACCCGAGAACACACCGCATTGCTGAATTGAAAACAGAATGTCATCAAACTCTTGTACACTTACTTGTATAAGTACGTACAGAATAGTCAACTCAAGGCACACATTGAAAAGAAAACAACCATCAAAAAAGAAAAATCAAAGGGTCCGCTTGCATTCTTCTGCGAATAGAAAATAATAACATTGCTTCCTGTTCAGTTGACATAGATAGAACAGGTACGTAATCACTCCTAAAATCTGAATATGAAAATGGTAAATTCAAGATCAAGCATGCAATAAATATATTCTGTCACTGACGCAAAAACTATAAACAATAGTGTGATTTACGTATTCATTAAATTCGAGATTAAATTGTCTTACCGAATTACACTCGAGCATTTTTTTGTTCAAAGTAAACTTGAAATTCCAGCCAACAATATTTTCATTCAAATGTCACGTTTACTTCGACAAAAAAAACTCTTGTGTAAGTATAAGTGACAAAACGAAACCTATATATAACATTTGAAATCATGCATGACAATCAGAATTGTTAACGATTCTTGATGCCGTCAAGTTATATTTTTCTCAATCTTGTGTTGTCAGAAAAGTATCTAATTTGAGGAATATCGCAATTTGGAGAGTCTGCGAGTTGAGAAATTGGAAAAACCATCAACAATAGTGTGATTTACGTATTCATTCATTAAATTGTCTAACCGAATTACACTCGAGCATTTTTTTCTTGGTCGAAGTAAACTTGGAATTTATAATAATTTTGGTATGTTCTGAATTATTACTTTCCTCCACATGTATTGTCATATTTTCTATTATACAGGAAATTTTTATGTCTGATGATGGTCGTTGTGCCGGAACCGATAACATGTAATATTTGATGTATTTTATATAGTGTGGTCGACCGACTTTGAGCTACTCGTTTTTCTTTCGAGAATACGCAAAACAACAAAAAATACAAAGGATACTGAGAGAATGAAAATAGGTGTCTTGTAAGTATATAATTATAATAGTAGCTATAGGAGGGCACAACAATTTGAAAAAAAAAAACAATAGAAAAATAGGCACTGTAGATACGCACATAGCTCAAAAAGACTGCAACAAATAATAGTAATAATAAATCGTCTTTATTCATCACAAAGAAAACATAGGTAGGTATTATCCTCTCTACGAAATCAATGCAAATTAATTAGCAATGGATGCTACAGCAATTATATCAACAGACTGGAATTCAACCTAACCTCAAATCCCTCATATTTTTGGAAACATATCAAGGATATGAGAAAGAACAATGAATATCCTATGCACACTTATTATAACAATGAATTTAGTAATGATGGTAATAATACTGCTAAGTTATTTGCCAAGTTCTTCTCATCAGTATATTCTGATACCCAAACTGAAATACCAAATTACAATTTTACTAGAACCATGGAACTTCATAAATTCACTATATCAATTTTAGATATCTTCAATGCAATAGGTCAGCTGAAACCCAAGTTATCTTATGGTCCTGATGGTATACCAGGTATAATTTTGAAAAAATGTGTATACACTTTAACCAGACCTATTTTTATACTGTTCAGCCTATCTTTAAATACTGCCGTTTTCCCCCAGTATTGGAAAAATACTTTCATAACACCAATATACAAAACTGGAGATAAAGAAAATATTTCAAATTATCGGGGTGTTGCAATCCAATCTGAGATACCCAAATTGTTTGATAAACTCATTTCCGTACAGCTAAAGTGGTCCTCTAGACATATCATTATTCCAGAACAGCATGGCTTCCACTCGGGAAGATCGACAGTTACAAATTTGATGATATATCAATCTAATATTTTAAATGCATTTGAAAATCGTGTTCAGGTTGATAGTGTATACACTGATTTCACAAAAGCTTTTGATAGAGTTGAACACACATTATTAATTGCTAAGTTGAAAGCACTTGGAATTGGCAGTCAAGCCCTAACATGGATAAATAGCTTTCTGATTGAAAGAGTTCAATGTGTTAGAATTAATAACTTCATTTCAAATGCTATTGAGGTTTCTTCTGGTGTCCCTCAAGGTTCCCATTGTGGTCCAATTCTGTTCAGCCTGTTTGTCAATGATTTAAATGAAGTGTTACAAAATTCAAAATATTTGGTGTTTGCTGACGATGTAAAAATCTACAAAACAATATCAAATATCAATCATTGCAATGAGCTTCAGAATGACATTGAAAATTTTTGTAATTGGGCTGATCTTAATGCACTGTGTCTGAATGTCAACAAGTGTTTCTGCATAACATTCTCTAGATCCAACTCTCCACTTACATTTGATTATAAAATAAAAGATGAATCGTTGCTTCGCGTCGCTGAAATCAAAGACTTAGGCATTTTGATTGATAATAAAATGACCTTTAAACAACATATTTTGAAAGTAGCTACTATTGGCTATAGAAATCTTGGATTTGTTATGAGAAACACAAAGGATATGTCAGTTAATAGTTTAAAATTATTATACTGTGCACTTGTTAGGTCAGGCTTAGAATATGCTTCTGTGATATGGTGTCCTAACTACAGTGTTGATATCGGGACAATTGAAGGAATACAGAGAAAATTCCTCAGGCATTATGCATTCAGACTGGGAATGAATTGGAATCATGATTATGACAACATTCAAAATAGCACAGGTTTGGAAACTTTAGAAAAACGTAGGTTCAACACAGACTTGCTCTTTTTATATAAATTGTTGAATGGTATCATTGACTGTCCCGAACTTGTATCCGAAATTCAGCTAAGTACAAACAGTAGGACTAGAAGCAAAGCACTATTTTACATTAACCATCATTCCACAAATTATGGCATGCATAGCCCTCTCTCAAGGATACCAAGGGAATACAATAATAATTGTATACATTTGGACATTTTCAGTAATTCGTTTCAGTTATTCAAGAAGTCATTGATTACCATTAATAGTACCCCTTTATAAGCAGCTGTGTTTGATTACTGTGATATAGATTCATAATGATCTAGGATATATAGCAACTGTGAGTGATAACTGTGATAGATTCATACTGATTAGGATATTCTCTTGTTATTTATGTTTATTTGTATTTGTTAAATATTTACATAGGTATATATTTTTTCCCATCTTGTAATAATATTTGTGATTATAATGTATGCAATGGATAACCGTAAATAAAGTTCTATTCTATTCTATTCTATTCTATACATCAGAAAAAATACATTAGAAAGTATAAAGGTATGTATGATGGAATGGTGAAGTGTCAGCTTATGCTGTTTTTAAACTTTACCAGAGAAGAACCATAGAAAGGTGTAATAAAATATCGAACGAATTTTTTTTCGACAAAAAGTCGTGCGGTCTTAGAGCCTAATGAATTAAATAAATTTGTAATAAACTAATAGCCGATAATGAATCATACCCTCAATGATATGAGGTAGTGAGAATAGTTGATATTCAGTTGAAAGTATTGGTTTGATTTCAGAAAGAATGAGCAAAAACAAAAACAGAAACAAAAAATGTTTTCAACGATTATCAGTCCAGTGATTCATATGAGCACATCTTTCAATTTCTTTCTGAAGTTGAATATAGAGTAATGGTGAAATCTCGGTTCCAGGTTGTTGTACAGTTTGCAAGCACGATACGAGAGGCTGCGAGTAAAAAATGCTGTGGAATGTTTGGGTATAATGAAGAATTCTTTTTCATGTAGTGACTCAATAACTTTCCGAAAGAACTAATTTGTTGAGCAAGAATGGGGGGTTTTCAACATTTTGTGTACGAAACAAAGAGTATGCAAGTCATGTGTTTTGTCCAATCGTAGCCAACCAATTTCTTGAATGTGTCTACTTATGCTGTCATACTTGCGCAAACCATTAGATAGCGTCAGATACAACTGATACAAGTAAGGTAGAGCCATAGACAGAGTCGCAATTCGCAATAGGCTATATTGGAGAATATCAAAGTTTCACAGAAATTAATTTCAATTTGCTTTGGTAGGATGTCACGTTGAGAAAAGAGTTTTTTGAGAGTACCGTATAGGAGCTCCAGCCACAAAGAGCGAACATGTTTGCTGAACCTTAAATCAACGTGGAACCACAATCCAAGATTTTACGTGGTCGGTACCTTATGTAAATGTCAATCCTATGTGAAGCTAGCGTCCTGTCATTTTTTCAAATGGGTAATCCAACCGTGCGAAGCCGGGCCGGGCAGCTAGTTAATCATAAGTGACAATACGCCAATGGACAGCATCACTTTGACATAAATCCGGGATCTCTCAAAAAATGTCCGAACCGCCAGAACCGCCCGGTCCGAGCAAAAACCGGAGCGACCAGCGATCGAAACCAACCAGACCGGCAGCAGCATCGTCCGCTCCGAATTCGACCAGCGATATCAGCGATAGCGACAAGGTCGCCGAGAGGAACAAGATGGCGAGAAAAACGAAATCTGCCGAACTGTCGAGGACGGGCGATAACAGCGTCGAGATCGCTGACGCAGCGACGGCGCGACAAGTGATCGCTAGATGCATGTCCGAATTGGACAAAGTCAGATGTTATCTGGAAAAGTTGGAGGATAACGATTCAGAGAGGAAGTCATAAAGTTTATTAGCATGTATCATGTATTGTAATCCCTAGTTGTTGAAAATAAAAGAAATTCATTATTTCATATAAGGGTAATTTTACTAATACTAAAGAAGCTAGCAAACCCACTTTCGATTTTCAACATGAGACACATCTCATAATTTTAGGCTCATTTTAGGCTAATTTATTACCCCATTCCCGAATTTTTTTGCTCCTCCCTATCATAGAAAAATCTGTGGCTTTGCTAGCTTCGGCCGAACTCAGCAAAGCCATTTTTGAAAAACAGTATTTTTTGAATATCTGATATAGTGAGAATGTTGTGCTCATTTTAGGCTAATTTATAAACCCTATTCCCAATTTTCTTGCTCCTCTCTGCTAGCTTCGGCGAACTCAGCAGAGCCATTTTTGAAAACATAGAATTTCCACCGATTTGATATATTGAGATCAAATGGCTAATTTTAGGCTAATTAATTACCGATTTAATTTTCGAATTTTTTGCTCCACGTTTCAAACAGAAAAAATACAAGACAATTTGTCGAAATACGCGTCATTCACTGTACATTATGTATTTCTATCAAAAGCATATTTTATGACGATTTTTCAAGACAAAGTGTTAGTATTGATTATAAGCTCAATAACTATTTCATTTGAAATTTTTTACTGCATATTTTTTAAAACAAACCTGTGGCTTTGCTGGCTTCGGGCGAACTCAGCAGAGCCATTTTTAAAAATAATATATTTTTCACAGATTTGATATATCGATTTCGAAGAGCTAATTTTAGGCTAATTAATTACCCTATTTTCGAATTTTTTGCTCAACGTTTCAAATAGAAAAAATACAAGACAATCGTCAAAATACGCATTATTCACTATACATTATGCATCTCTATCCAAAGCATATTTTATGACGATTTTTTCATGACAAAGTGTTAGGATTGATTATAAGCTCAATAACTATTGCATTTTGAAATTTTTTGCTGCATATTTTTCAAAACAAACCTGTGGCTTTGCTGGCTTCGGGCGAACTCAGCAAAGCCATTTTTGAAAATATTATATTTTTCACAGATTTGATATATCGATATTGAAGAGTTAATTTAGGCTAATTAATTACCCTATTTTCGAATTTTTTGCTCAACGTTTCAAACAGAAAAAATACAAGACAATTCGTCGAAATACGCATTTATTCACTATACATTATGCATATCTATCAAAAGCATATTTTATGACGATTTTTCATGACAAAGTGTTAGGATTGATTATAAGCTCAATAACTATTGCATTTTGAAATTTTTTGCTGCATATTTTTTAAAACAAACCTGTGGCTTTGCTGGCTTCGGGCGAACTCAGCAGAGCCATTTTAAAAATAATATATTTTCCACAGATTTGATATATCGATTTCGAAGAGCTAATTTTAGGCTAATTAATTACCCTATTTTCGAATTTTTTGCTCAACGTTTCAAACAGAAAAAATACAAGACAATTTGTCGAAATACGCATTTATTCACTATACATTATGCATATCTATCAAAAGCATATTTTATGACGATTTTTTCATGACAAAGTGTTAGGATTGATTATAAGCTCAATAAACTATTGCATTTTGAAATTTTTTTGCTGCATATTTTTTAAACAAACCTGTGGCTTTGCTGGCTTCGGGCGAACTCAGCAGAGCCATTTTTAAAAATAATATATTTTCCACAGATTTGATATATCGATTTCGAAGAGCTAATTTTAGGCTAATTGATTACCCTACTTTTTCGAATTTTTTGCTCAACGTTTCAAACAGAAAAATACAAGACAATTCGTCGAAATACTCATTTATTCACTATACATTATGCATATCTATCAAAAGCATATTTTATGACGATTTTTCATGACAAAGTGTTAGGATTGATTATAAGCTCAATAACTATTGCATTTGAAATTTTTTGCTGCATATTTTTCAAAACAAACCTGTGGCTTTGCTGGCTTCGGGCGAACTCAGCAAAGCCATTTTTGAAAATATTATATTTTTCACAGATTTGATATATCGATATTGAAGAGTTAATTTTAGGCTAATTAATTACCCTATTTTCGAATTTTTTGCTCAACGTTTCAAACAGAAAAAATACAAGACAATTCGTCGAAATACGCATTTATTCACTATACATTATGCATATCTATCAAAAGCATATTTTATGACGATTTTTCATGACAAAGTGTTAGGATTGATTATAAGCTCAATAACTATTGCATTTTGAAATTTTTTGCCTGCATATTTTTTAAAACAAACCTGTGGCTTTGCTGGCTTCGGGCGAACTCAGCAGAGCCATTTTTAAAAATAATATATTTTCCACAGATTTGATATATCGATTTCGAAGAGCTAATTTTAGGCTAATTAATTACCCTATTTTCGAATTTTTTGCTCAACGTTTCAAACAGAAAAAATACAAGACAATTTGTCCGAAATACGCATTTATTCACTATACATTATGCATATCTATCAAAAGCATATTTTATGACGATTTTTCATGACAAAGTGTTAGTATTGATTATAAGCTCAATAACTATTGCATTTTGAAATTTTTTGCTGCATATTTTTTAAAACAAACCTGTGGCTTTGCTGGCTTCGGGCGAACTCAGCAAAGCCATTTTGAAAATATTATATTTTTCACAGATTTGATATATCGATATTGAAGAGTTAATTTTAGGCTAATTAATTACCCTATTTTCGAATTTTTTGCTCAACGTTTCAAACAGAAAAAATACAAGACAATTCGTCGAAATACGCATTTATTCACTATACATTATGCATATCTATCAAAAGCATATTTTATGACGATTTTTCATGACAAAGTGTTAGGATTGATTATAAGCTCAATAACTATTGCATTTTGAAATTTTTTGCTGCATATTTTTTAAAACAAACCTGTGGCTTTGCTGGCTTCGGGCGAACTCAGCAGAGCCATTTTTAAAAATAATATATTTTCCACAGATTTGATATATCGATTTCGAAGAGCTAATTTTAGGCTAATTAATTACCCTATTTTCGAATTTTTTGCTCAACGTTTCAAACAGAAAAAATACAAGACAATTTGTCGAAATACGCATTTATTCACTATACATTATGCATATCTATCAAAAGCATATTTTATGACGATTTTTCATGACAAAGTGTTAGGATTGATTATAAGCTCAATAACTATTGCATTTTGAAATTTTTTGCTGCATATTTTTTAAAACAAACCTGTGGCTTTGCTGGCTTCGGGCGAACTCAGCAGAGCCATTTTTAAAAATAATATATTTTCCACAGATTTGATATATCGATTTCGAAGAGCTAATTTTAGGCTAATTGATTACCCTATTTTCGAATTTTTTGCTCAACGTTTCAAACAGAAAAAATACAAGACAATTCGTCGAAATACTCATTTATTCACTATACATTATGCATATCTATCAAAAGCATATTTTATGACGATTTTTCATGACAAAGTGTTAGTATTGATTATAAGCTCAATAACTATTGCATTTTGAAATTTTTTGCTGCATATTTTTTAAAACAAACCTGTGGCTTTGCTGGCTTCGGGCGAACTCAGCAAAGCCATTTTTGAAAATATTATATTTTTCACAGATTTGATATATCGATATTGAAGAGTTAATTTTAGGCTAATTAATTACCCTATTTTCGAATTTTTTGCTCAACGTTTCAAACAGAAAAAATACAAGACAATTCGTCGAAATACGCATTTATTCACTATACATTATGCATATCTATCAAAAGCATATTTTATGACGATTTTTCATGACAAAGTGTTAGGATTGATTATAAGCTCAATAACTATTGCATTTTGAAATTTTTTGCTGCATATTTTTTAAAACAAACCTGTGGCTTTGCTGGCTTCGGGCGAACTCAGCAGAGCCATTTTTAAAAATAATATATTTTTCACCGATTTGATATATAGGTGTTGGAAGACTAATTTTAGGCTAATTAATTACATTTTTTTTCGAATTTTCTGTTCAACGTTTCGAACAAAAAAAACACGAAACGATTTGTCGATATATGCGTTATTCACTATACATCATGCATTTCTATCAAAAGTATATTTTATGACGATTTCATAAGGTAAAGTGTTGAAATAGATTGTAAGCTCACTAACCACCCCATTATGGAATTTTTTGTTGCATATTTTTTAAAGAAACCTGTGGGTTTGCTAGCTTAGGGCAAACTCAGCAGAGCCATTTTTGAAAAAAAAAAATTGTCTGATGATCTGATATAGTCAAAAAGTAGTGCTTATTTAAGGCTAATTGATTACCCTATTCTCGAAGTGTTTGCTCAACTTTTCGAACAAAGAAAACACCTCGGAAAACACGAAAAGATTCGTCGATATACGCGTTATTCACTATACATCATGGATTTCTATCAAAAGCATAATTATTTTATGACTATTTCATAAAGCAAAGTGTTAGTAATTATTGTAAGCTCAATATCTATCCGATTTCGGGATTTTTGATGCTTTCTGTTTTAAAGAAACCTGTGGCTTTGCTGGCTCCGAGCGAACTCAGTAGAGCCATTATTGAAAATGATATATTTTTCACAAAAACACGAAACGATTCGTCGAAATTATTCACTATACATCATGCATTTCTATCAGACGCATATTTTATGAATATTGATTGTATAATCTATCCCATTTTTGAAATTGTTTTCTGTGGCTGTGCTAGCTTCAAGCGAACTCAGCATATACTAAAGAAGCCAGCAAAGCGACAGGTTTGTTTAAAAAAATAAGTAGCAAAAAATTCCAAAATGGGATAGTTATCAAGCTTACAATCATTACCAACACTTTGTCTTGGAAAATCGTCATAAAATATGCTCTTGATAGAAATACATAATGTACAGTGAATGACGCGTATTTCGACACACTGTCTTGTATTTTTTTTTCAAACGTTGAGCAAAAAATTCGAAAATAGGGTAATTAATTAGCCTAAAATTAGTCATTCAATCTCTATAATATATCAAATCGGTGAGAAATCAATGTTTTCAAAAATGGCTCTGCTGAGTTCGGCCGAAGCTAGCAAAGCCATGCACAGGTTTGTTTTAAAAAATATGCAGCAAAAAATTTCAAAATGTAATAATTATTGAGCTTATAATCAATACGAACACTATGTCTCGAAAAATCGTCGGAAAAAATGCTTTTGATAGATATGCATAATGTATAGTGAATAAACTCGTATTTCGACGGATCGTTTTGTTTTTTTATTGCTTGAAAAATCGAGCAAGAAATTCGAGAATAGGGTAATAAATTAGCCTAAAATCAGCTCTTCAATATCGATATATCAAATCAGTGAAAAATATATTATTTTAAAAAATGGCTCTGCTGAGTTCTCCCGAAGCCAGCAAAGCCACAGGTTTCTTTTAAAAAATATGCAGCAAAAAATTTCAAAATTCAATAGTTATTGAGCTTATAATCAATACTAACACTTTGTCTTGAAAAATCGTGATAAAATATGCTTTTGATAGATATGCATAATGTATAGTGAATAAATCTCGGAATAAATGCATATTTCGACGAATTGTCTTGTATTTTTACTGTTTGAAACGTTGAGCAAAAAATTAAAAAATAGGGTAATTAATTAGCCTAAAATTAACTCTTCAATATCGATATATCAAATCTGTGAAAAATATAATATTTTCAAAAATGGCTTTGCTGAGTTCGCCCGAAGCCAGCAAAGCCACAGGTTTGTTTTAAAAAATATGCAGCAAAGAATTCCAAAATGCAATAGTTATCGAACCTATAATCAATACTAACACTTTGTCTTGAAAAATCGTCATAAAATATGCTTTTGATAGAAATACATAATGTACAGTGAATGATGGGTATTTAGACAAGTTGTCTTGTATTTTTTCTGTTCGAAACGTTGAGCAAAAAATTCGAAAATGGGGGTAATTAATTAGCCTAAAATTAGCCTTCCAAAACCGATATATCAAATCGGTGAAATATGTAATATTTTCAAAAATGGCTCTGCTGAGTTCGCCCGAAGCTAGCAAAGCCACAGGTTTGTTTTAAAAAATATGCAGCAAAAAATTCCAAAATGGGAAAGTTATCAAGCTTACAATCGATACTGACACTTCGCCTCATGAAATCGTCAAAAAACATGCCTTTGATAGAAATACATAATGTACGGTGAATGACGCGTATTTCGACAAATTTGTATTTTTTCCGTTTGAAACGTTGAGCAAAAAATTCTATAATAGGGTAATTAATCAGCCTAAAATTAGCCTTCCAAAACCGATATATCAAATCGGTGAAATATATAATATTTTCAAAAATGGATCTGCTGAGTTCGCCCGAAGCCAGCAAAGCCACAGGTTTGTTTTAAAAAATATGCAGCAATAAATTCCAAAATTCAATAGATATTCAGCTCATAATCGATACTAACACTTTGTCTTGAAAAATCGTCATAAAATATGCTTTTGATAAATATGCATGATGTATGGTGAATAAACGCGTATTTCGACGAATCGTTTCGGTTTTTTTAGCTTGAAACATCGAGCAAAAAATTCGAAAATAGGGTAATTAATTAGCCTAAAATTAGCTCTTCAATATGTATATGCCAAATCAGTGAAAAATATATTATTTCAAAAAATGGCTCTGCTGAGTTCGCCCGAAGCCAGCAAAGCCACAGGTTTCTTTTAAAAAATATGTAGCAAAAAATTCCACAATGGGATAGTTATCAAGTTTACAATCAATACTAAATTACTAACACTTAGCCTTATGAAATCGTCATAAAATATACTTTTGATAGAAATACATAATGTACAGTGAATGACGTGTATTTCGACAAATTGTCTTTTATTTTTTCTGTTTGAAACGTTGAGCAAAAAATTCGAGAATAGGGTAATTAATTAGCCTAAAATTAGCCCTTTAATCTCAATATATCAAATCGGTGAAAAATCTATGTTTTCAAAAATGGCTCTGCTGAGTTCGTCCGAAGCTAGCAAAGCCACAGATTTTTTTATGATAGAGAGGAGCAAGAAAATTGGGAATAGGGTAATAAATTAGCCTAAAATGAGCACAACATTCTCACTATATCAGATATTCAAAAAATATTGTATTTCAAAAATGGCTTTGCTGAGTTCGGCCGAAGCTAGCAAAGTCACAGATTTTTCTATGATAGGGAGGAGCAAAAAATTCGGGAATGGGGTAATAAATTAGCCTAAAATGAGCCTAAAATTATGAGATGTGTCTCATGTTGAAAATCGAAAGTGGCTTTGCTAGCTTCTTTAGTATAATTTACTAGTAACTTCGTTAGTAACCAATTTGTGTAACAAAATTCTCATTAAAATGTCAAGTTTACTCCGACAAAAAAAGCTCTCGAGTAATTAGAGATGTTCTGCAATCACATTTATTTGCTTGTTTATCAATATCATTTAAAAGCAAGACACATTTATTTGGAGCGTTCTGTAATTTGACAGCCAGGAAAAACAAATGAAATCGTTCTGCTCGGATTATTAATTCAGAGGAATTAGATATAGTTCAACTTTGACAGCATTTTGTTGAATGACTGAGGAGTGAAGGTCAGTTATTGGACAGACAGAAAAAGGCGTGCCCATAATTGAAAAAGAAAACATTTTGATTCAAAATCTTTGGGAAATCACGATTTTTATTGGCATTGCAATAGTTGACTTTCCATCAGGAGCGTTCTTTTATATATAAGTATTATTGATCTAAAGGAAGAAGGAAAGCTCAAAGTCATCTCCACAACTTTAATATGAAGTTTATTCAACGGGACATGTTTCGAACTTATAAAAGTCCATCTTCAGCCGTATTTAAGAAATTACTAAAAGTAAAGACATATGAAAATATACAAAATGTTATAAAAATTGTTTTTTGACTTACATGGAGGTGAAACATAGTTTGTTTTAACAATGATGTCGATGTCTCTCATCATAATGTCATTGATGAAGAATAAATAATGACATTATGATGAGAGACATCGACATCATTGTTAAAACAAACTATGTTTCACCTCCATGTAAGTCAAAAAACAATTTTTATAACATTTTGTATATTTTCATATGTCTTTACTTTTAGTAATTTCTTAAATACGGCTGAAGATGGACTTTTATAAGTTCGAAACATGTCCCGTTGAATAAACTTCATATTAAAGTTGTGGAGATGACTTTGAGCTTTCCTTCTTCCTTTAAAAATTCCACTCCACTTTGAGCAAACATGGACTTCTACCAGAGATTATTATTGATCTGTTTGCTCCAGAAGTCACATGACTGAAAATCTTCTTCCTTTCACTCTGCTCTCAGATGCTGTTACAGAACATCTCTATTATGTGACAATACGCCAATGGACAGCATCACTTTGACATAAATCCGCGATCCCTCAAAAAATATCCGAACCGCCAGAACTGCCGCGATATCAGCGGACAAAAAAAGGTCGTGTAATTACTTATAAGTGACAATACGCCAATGGACATCACTTTGACATAGATCCCTGTAAAAAATGTCAGAACCGCCAGAACCGTCCGGGCCGAGCGAAAAGCAGAGCGACCAGCGATCGAAACCAGCCAGACCGGCAGCAGCATCTTCTGATACCAATCCGACCAGCGATATTAGCGATACCGGCAAGGTCGCAGAAAGGAACAAGATGGCGAGTAAAAAGAAATCCGCCGAACTGTCGAAGACAGGTGATAACAGCGTCGAGATCGCTGACGCAGCGACGGCGCGACAAGTGATCGCTAGATGCATGTCTGAATTGGACAAGGTCAGATGTTTTCTGGAAAAGTTGGAGGATAACGATTCAGAAAGAAAGTGATAAAGAATTATAAATGTTCGCCGAATATGCATGAGTTTAAGTTTATTAGCATGTATCATGTATTGTAATCCCAAACTGTTGAAAATAAACGAAATTAATTATTTATCTTCATCTAAGGGTCATTTACTAGTAACCTCGCTAGTAACCAATTTGTGCAACAAAATTCTCCTTGAAATGTCAAGTTTACTCCGACAAATAGGTCTCCAGTAATTATGTGACAATACACCAATGGACAGCATTTCTTCGACACGAATCCGCGATCCCTCAAAAAATGTCCGAACCGCCAGGGCCGCGCAAAAAGCGGAGCGAGCAGCGATCGAAACCAATCAGACCGGCAGCAGCATCGTTCTATACGAATTCGACCAGCGATATCAGCGATAGCGACAAGGTCGCTGAGAGGAACAAGATGGCGAGAAAAACGAAGTCCGCCGAGCTGCCGAGGACGAGCGATAACAGCGTCGGGATCGCTGACGCAACGATGGCGTTACAAGTGATCACTTGATGCGAGGGGTAAACCCGTTGTAAACCGCGGTCAAAATTATTGTGTACACCAAACTTCTATTTCACAAGGAATTCCAAAGAATTGCAGTTACTTGTACACCAGAATTATACCGCACTTCACACAAGGAATTCCAAGAAACTCCAAGGAATTCCAGGGAATTACAAGGAAATCCAAGGAATTCCAACGAAATCCAAGAAAATCCAAGGAAATCCAAGGAAGTCCATGGAATTACTATAGGAATTCCAAGAAATTCGAGTTGTTTGTAGCCCAGGAATATACCGCATTTCACCTGAGGTCTTTGGCAGTCAATAGAAATCTTTGATAGTGAATGGAAGTCTTTGACAGTCAATTGAAATCTTTCGTAGTATATGGAAGGCTGTCGTAGTCTGGAAGCGTTTGGTAGTCAATGGAAGTCTTCGGTAGTCAATGGAAATCATTGGTCCTCAATGGATGTCTTTGGTGGTCAATGGAAGTCTTTAGGTGTCTCCGATAGTCATGATTATAGTCTTTGGAACTATTTGGAAGTCAGTGATGAAAACAGATGAAAATCTTTGGTATCCATTGGAAGTCTTTGGTAGTTATTGGAAATCTGGCGTAGTGGTATACAAACGTGTTCTGGGAATTCACTCCTCGGAATATGTTGGAAAATCCTAGTATATAGACTTTACTCATGTGAAGTTGGCGCCGTTTTTTTCGAAAAACTCAATTTTTTTTTAGTTCTGAGTAGATTTGATAGAGTTCTAGAGTTCCTGACTGAAATTTTGAATAGTTCCAGCAAATCATAGGTGTCATTGGAAAAAATAAATTTTGAGCGCTAACTTCACGCAGCGCCGTTTTTTTCGAGAAAATGAGTTCTGATATATTTTTTTGTTGTATTATAAAGAGTTCTGGAGTTCTACACCTATTTCATCAATAGTTCTGGTGAACTAAGGGAATTATCGAATAATTTGAGGAAATTAAATACGAAAATGTGTTTCTATAGCCAGCATTTCTTGGTGAAATACTATTCCGTTCTTTTTCGTATTGAAGAAAAAGCTATCGAGGAAAAAGAAGAAATGTGAAATCTAAAAAAAACGAAGAAAAAAATCAGCTGTCATAAGGTGAAAAATTTATTCCAAAGAACAGGACAGTTCTGATGGGTGTTCTGAGTAGCGCTCGACGAGTTCTTCAAAATATTCAAATGGTGTTTTAGTGACAAATCGATACTTTTTCTTTTATCAGCTGTCATAAGGTGCACATCTTGAAAAACTAACATTTTCGATAAAAAACCAGTACTCAAGAACAGAATAGTTCTGATGGGAGTTCTGAGTAGCGCTCGACGAGTTCTTCAAAACATTCTCATTCTGTTTTGGTGACAAATCGATACTTTTTCATTTATCAGCTGTCATAAGGTGCATACCTTCAAAACCTATCATTTTCGATAAAAAATCAGCAGTTAAATACGAAACAGTTCAGAAGCTGATGAAAGAAAAAGTATCGAATTGTCACTAAAACACCATTTGAATATTTTGAAGAACTCGTCGAGCGCTACTCAGAACTCCCATCAGAACTATTCTGTTCCTGGGTACTGATTTTTTATCGAAAATGTTAGTTTTTTAAGATGTGCACCTTATGACAGCTGATAAAAGAAAAAGTATCGATTTGTCACTAAAACACTATTTGAATATTTTGAAGAACTCGTCGAGCGCTACTCAGAACTTCTTAAGTAGCATTTTTTTATCGAAACTTAGTTTTTCAAGGTATGCTCCTTATGACAGCTGATAAAAGAAAAAGTATCGATTTGTCACTAAAACACAATGCGAATATTTTGAAGAACTCGTTGAGCGCTACTTAGATCTCCCTTCAGAACTATTATGTTCTTGAGTACCAATTTTTTTATCGAAAATGTTAGTCTTTGAAGATATGCACCTTATGACAGCTGATAAATGAAAAAGTATCAATTTGTCTCTGAAACACAATTAAAATAATTCGAAGAACTCGTCGAGCGCTACTCAGAACTCCCATCAGAAATGTTCTGTTTTACGGAATGAATTTTTTATCGAAAATGCTAGTTTTTTGAAGTCAACACCTTAGGACAGCTGATGAATGGAGAAGTATCGATTGGTTACTAAAACAGAATTAGAATATTTTGAAGAACTCGTCGAGCGCTACTCAGAACTCCCATCAGAACTGTCCTGTTCTTTGGAATAAATTTTTCACCTTATGACAGCTGATTTTTTTCTTCGTTTTTTTCAGATTTCACATTTCCTGATGATCCTCCTCCTTTTTCCTCGATAGCTTTTTCTTCAATACGAAACAGAACGGAATAGTATTTCACCAAGAAATGCTGGCTATAGAAACACATTTTCGTATTTAATTTCCTTAAATTATTCTATAATTTCCTTAGTTCACCAGAACTATTGATGAAATAGGTGTAGAACTCCAGAACTCTTTATAATACAACAAAAAAATATATCAGAAGTCATTTTCTCGAAAAAAACGGCGCTGCGTGCATGAAGTTAGCGCTCAAAATTTATTTTTTCCAATGACACCTACGATTTGCTGGAACTATTCAAAATTTCAGTCAGGAACTCTAGAACTCTATCAAATCTACTCAGAACTAAAAAAAAAATTGAGTTTTTCGAAAAAAACGGCGCCAACTTCACATGAGTATAGACTTTGCCTCGGACTTTGGTTAACATCAAAATAGGAATCTCGTCGGGTATCTCCGATAAAGGTTATCTCTCAACATTCTGTCATAGTCCGCAGTATGACGGCCATTTTGATTTAGGAGTGTATACGATATTGAAAACTCGAGTGAAAAAGTGAAAACTAGTTATCAAAATATGTTTTGATATAGATATTTTTCTTTTATTGAACAAAGTTCGAAATTCAAAACAGTTACCTATCCTTCAATAATTTGAGTTTTCAATAAGATATTGATTTCTAACAAGTCACATCTGATAAACAAATAGGAGGGTTTCGTATTCATTCTCTCCCATCTTTCAGGGAGTTTTCTACGAGGGGTGGATCACTTGAGGAAAATTTGTACACGTATTTAAAATACTCTCGATTTAGGAGTATTTATCGTATTTAAATCTATTTAAGATAGTATTCAGTGTATTTATGTAAATATTATTGTATTTAAGATATTTAAAGGTAATTAACAGTATTTAAATATATTTATGCCTATTTGAAAGTATTTGACCGTATTTAAAATTATTTGAGCGTATTTAAATGTATTTATTGAAAAAATTTTGTCTCAGTATACCTACCAAATAAATTGTATTACCTTGGTGGACTCTTCATCAACGTCGAGACAAAACCGCTGAAGCTACGATTGTGAAAATTGGAAATAGGTTATCTTTTGTTATATAGGCAAATTTCCACTATGAAGGGGTAAAATGGTTTTTTTTTTAGTTAAAATATTTTGAAATATTTTTTATGAAAATAAATACACACCGAACTTGAAAGTCCACCCTTCAAAGTAGTCTAAAAACATAAAATGGATGTTTGAAGTTTGTATGGTTGAAAATTAGGTAGATGCACTCATTACATTCGCACGAGTATTCGTCCTCTATCTATACCACAGAATATTACCTCGGAGACTGAAGTAGTGAAGTACCTACATACCTACGTTTGAAAATAATCATGACGAATTGGTCGAAAATTAGGTAATTTTCACTTATAATATCACGAGAGCTTCAATTATTTCCAGAAATTTTTTCGAGAACACGAATATTTTGAAAATTCTCCCGAGACGGAGACGAGAACACGAATTTTCAAAATATTCATGTTCGAGAAAAAATTCCCGGATATGAACAAAACCACTCAAAACAAGTGACAGTAATAACACAAGAAATTTTCGTCCTACAATAGAAGTCAGTAACGGTCAGTAACATGTAAAATCTTGTTTAAATATTTCACACCTGATTTCGCAGATTCTGGACCGTGTCTGAGCCGTGCTTTGAATTATACCTCGAATTATACTGTAACGCACATGCTTCATAACTATTTAAAACTATCTAAATATATTTAAATCTACCTTATTGTATTTAATTGTATCTGGGGTATTTAAGACTATCTGAATATATTTAAATCTATCTAATTGTATTTAATTATATTTAAGTGTATATAAGGTAATTAAAAATATTCAAATATATCTTGAATGTATTTAATGTATTTAAAGGGTATTTATAAATACTTTCTACAAAAATGTACACGTATTTGGAGGAATTTAAATATATTTAATTATATCTAGGGGTATCTAAAACTATCTAAATATATTTAAATCTATCTTATTGTATTTAATTATATTTAAGTGTATCTAATGTAATTAAAAATATTTAAATGTATCTTGAATGTATTTAAGGTATTTAAAGGGTATTTATAAATACTTTTTACAAAAATGTACACGTATTTATGGAAGTGATCCACCCCTCGGTTTTCTAGTACCATCACCAGTTTTTTTTATATCTACTTGGTTCCACCATCCATACCAACACATATACCTATCACAATTCTGAACAGTTTCTGATGAGTCACGGAACCACACGGAACCCTTCCATCCTCCTCAAAGTTTTTCAGTCAACAAAAGTCGGTCAACCACAAAATTATATTAAAACTAGTTTAGTATATATACGGCCATCTTCAGACACAATACAAAATAACCATCTGAGTCGATCAATCTCGCAGTGGAGTGAAGATAATATGGCACTCCATAGGGCAGGAAGAAAATCTCACAGTCAACTCCACCAAAACCATAAGTACTTTATTTAACCTTGGAGTTGGGACATGTTTCGAAGCTGCAAAGCTTCACCCCCATTAAGCTAGCTGAACCACTTTGGATTTATTGTTTTCTTTTTCGGTCATAATTTAAGGCTAATGTAAGGCTAATTCAAGACTAATTTATTACCCTATTGCCGAATTTATTGCTCTTCGATTTGTAAAAAAAAAACGTCAAGCTAGCAGAACCACTTGGTAAATAATGGTTCAATCACAAAACTAATTATATCACAATTTGAGGCGAATTTGAGGCTCTGATCCTAGCCTAGCCTAGTGCCGATTTTTTCGCACATTGTTTTCTTTCTTTAAAATCATGGGTTTTACTAGCTTAACCATTAAGCTAGCAGAACCAAATTTAAAATAGTAGCAATACAAGGATATTGAGTACACCATAATTTGAGGCTATTTTAAGGCTCTTTGTTGAGCCTGTCATCGATTTTGTTGGACATCACTTTATGCAAAAACTTTCCCAAATCTAACATGAACATGACAAACCAATAGCAAACCAAAAAAAGTTGAATCACGAAACTAATTATACCATAATTTGAGGCTAATTTAAGGCTCTAAGCATAGCCTATTGCCGTTTTTTTTTGCACATTGTTCTTTTTGAAAAATCATGGGTTGTGCTAGCTTAACCGTTGAGCTAGCAAAACCAATTAAAAAAAATGTGCGAAATAATCCACAAAATGCTAGAGTTAGAGTCTTGAATTAGCAATGAAATATTATCGATTCATGCAAAAAATGATAGACAAAAAAATTGATAATAGGTTCAATGAAAAGCCTTAAATTAGCCTTAAATTATGGTGTACTCAATATTCTAAATATTCTTTCTATTTGAGATTAGTGTATGTTAGCTTAACGGTAAAGCTAGCAAAACCCATGATTTTCTGAAAAAAACAATGTGCAAAAAATCGGCAATAGGCTAGGATTAGAGCCTTAAATTAGCCTTAAACTATGGTGTGATTGGTTTTGGGATTGAACTTTCATTTACGAAGTGGTTCTGCTATACCTAAACGTTAAGAGCAATAAATTCGGAAATAGGGTAATCAATTAGCCTTAAATTAGCATCAAATTATAGGGTCCAAGAAAAATTGAAAAATTGAAGTAGTTGAGATTTTATTTCTGTGTCGAAAAATGTTCAACATTGCTCGGATGGTGGATGGAAAAAGAGTGTCAAATATCAAAATTGGTGTTTAAAATAGAATCTTTGACATGATACCTATGCTCTATGCTAAAGCCATGTGAAAATGAATATTGATTTGTGTCGCTCATAAAAAAAAACGAGAAAAAATCCAGAGAGCACAAATTTCAAACCAGAAAAACGAATAATTTTTTATACGTTTAAACATCAGGCACAATTAAAAAAGGCGAAACATTTTCACAATTCACCTCGCAATTCATTTCATAACGAGTTTCATCGGAAAACGGTCATTTTTTTAATTGTAAAAATGTTTCCCGTTTTTAATTATTATGCCTGATGTCCAACGTAATAATTAATTTCCCATGTATTTCTGGCAAGATTTCTGGCTATTCAGAAATTATGTCACTGGCTTATTTTGGGAAAAATTTAAACATTCTGAAGTCATCAAGGTACCTACGAGCCTACGAGTCAAGATAGTATAAATTCAAATCATACTTTAAATTATTTGTCTTCAAAGAAGCAGTATCTTTTTTCTGTACATACAGTCATGGCCTGAAGCACAGCTTACCAATTGGCTGGTATGGGTTCAATCCCAGTATTTTTTTCACACATTTGATATTTTCTATAGTATTTTCCGAGGTATTTTCCTTTCTATTTCGTAATCGCGTTTTGGTGAGAAGGTACTCCACTCCACACAATATATCGAAAATTTCTTCATTCGTGAATATTCCAATGAATTGCCTACATTCGTGCATAAATATGACCAGATAATTTTGTATTTAAGCTTGTTATCTTATACAAATTGCATTCGTTTATTTTAATATTTTGTAAAAGGGCTCTCCTTGGGACTCGGCTCTCGCCAAAATATAAAAATAAGCTTGCAATTTATGGATAATAAGCTTTCTTGCAAAATTATCGGTAATTTTCATCTCGATTTTTATGCACTAGTGCAATTAGGTATAACTGATAATACCCTCGGTGATGCCAACTTAATTTTAGCAATTTTTGCAGTGGCGTTAACGTAAGTGAGGTAAAATCGAGGGGAAAATCTTCTGTGAAATAGGTAGATAGGTATTCCACAAAACTGTCAACAGAAGTAAATTTTTCATACCTACCTTATTACATTTATTTGGACTTGAATCATAGCAATTTCAATTTCAATTTGTTCATAGCTAAGCTCGTAGGTAAGTACCTAGTTCATAGGTACTTATAACATAGCATAGCCACCTAATCACTTTGTAAGAACTTGAATTAGTCCTTCGGTTAGGTAACCTAGGTGAAATAGGTGTAGGTAGGTATGTCTTTGTAACTGCACATAATTAATTTCACGAATTAGATTTTGGAAATGTAAAGAACGAAAAACTTACCTGTGATTTTGAGTTTGTCTCTGAGGGTATGACATTGTATTAGTCTGAACTGGCCCATGATCAATCCTCATGGAATGAATTTCCATAGCATACACATTTAAGCACAATGTAGGTATAATAATTAGAAGAAACTCAACTACACTTTGATCAACCACATTATAAACTGATTATTAACCGTTCATCGTTCCATTTAGGTATTTTTCTCGGTATTTTCCAATGTATGCCTTGAAAGATCGGAGAAGTGAATGATTTCCTTCGGTTTTATGTTTAGCTATCTATACACATTTCAATTTCAAATATTATTTAGTAGTCAAACAGAGATGTTAAGAATCATATGGAAATTAAACCAAGTGAAGACGAACAGCTATTTTGCCACGTTGAACAATCACTGCAGTTGCACTTGAGATTTACAGCAAATATTATTCAATTTTATCACAATTTCCGAGATATTTTGCATTAGGGAACGTTTTGGAATTGAAAACGTGGTAATTTCCGAACTATTGTAATATTCATAGTTGGCGTCGCCTCGACAAAACACACTTCACTGCTTCTTTATCACAAAAAACGGTTCCGGAATTTATACACCATGTTCTTTTCAAAATTTCACAGACTGAAATATAGAATTTCTATATTAAATCAACTGCTATAGCGCCATATTCGACATCTTGGTTTAGGTTTAACGTGAATCGCACGAAAACAGGTCCGGGATAGTCTATCTTGTCGAGTTGGAGGGAAGGACGCTGGTGTAGAGAAAGATAGTAGCTAAATGATCAACGACGCGACGCAGCTGCTTGAACAATGAAAGCCACGTCATCGAACTCTTGTAAAATTTATTTTAGAATGAATTTGGAACAAAAACATCTCTCATTATTATGGTCAGATACTTGGAAAAATAAGAGTGTAGTTTGAATCCTGAAAATAATACGATTTATAGCGATATTTTATATTTCAATAAAATGATAAATAATGGACGTATTTCTTAGAGTTCATTGTAGCAAGAATCCATTTGCCTGTATTTCCTTTTCATTTTTTGATGCGAATACAATGAGCCAGAGTGAGATGAAAGAAAGACTGTTACTTTAAAGGGGATAGACTATAAGCGCTCTTTGACTAGAAAAAAATAATAATATTTTGGATTTTATGTATAGATTTTTGAGTACTGGCATAGATCATAGATCTAAATATTTTGGTCTATGGTACTGGTAATAACTGAGGCTGGGACAGGCTGAGACTGCTGCGAAATACCTAAGACGAAAGAGAATTGGTGTAAGTAGGTATACCATCCTATTCCTAACTATAATAATAACTATAATACGTACCCAGACTACCCTACATTAACCTACCTAGACCTATAGGTACCTACCTACCTTCCTATACAATACCTAGGTAGGGTATAATACTATACCTAGGTAGGTATAGGCACAGATCATGGGCACAGAATACCCAGTTGGGTATTCTGTGCCAATTTTCAAAATATTCGTGTTCTTGGAAAAATTTCTGGTAATAATTGAAGATGTCGTGGTACCTATTATAAGTGAAAATTTCACACTTATATCATTTTCGACCAGTTGAAAGCCTGTATTTTGTGTCGTTACCATAGCAACTAAACAAATTTCTGGAAATGTTATCCTCCTCCTTGGGGGAAGGTGCATGAAATTGAACTGGAAATTTGTTGACGTTTATAATTCTTCCTATAAGTTGATAAGTTCCTTTTGTAAGCAAATAGCCAGGAAAGTAGTTGTTTTCTGTTAAATATTCAGAATGATGATATGTGCAAATCGAGGTGCAAATACATATTTTTATCTGATGGAGAATGCAAATTCTCAACTTTAGAAGATATAGTTTTCAAATTCTAATCGTTTGTGTTCAATAAATATAATTCAATGTTCGTCGTGACATATAGCCAGGAAAGTAGTTGTTTTCTGTTGAATAAACCGAGAAAGAATTGATATTATTATCACATAGAGAATTCTCAATGTATTTCTTCATATGTATATCCATTTTTCCATTTTTTTATGTTCATAATTTATCTGAGAATATTCCTTTTCAATGCTTTCAACCAATCAAGGGGTTCAAACTTGAACGATAAAAACGTGTTATTTTTATCGACCTTCAATCGCATATTCGAATTTCGAATTCGCAATTTAGAATTTGTATACACGTCGTTTGGTCATATTTTATTTAACCTTCGAGTTTTGTTGTGAGAAAATATATTTCTACCAACTTTACTGAAACGAATTTATGAAATACTGAGGAATTGATCAAATAACGACTTATTTTTTATTATTTTATGTAAGTAAAGTAAGTTTATTGGGTTTTATCGTTATGGTCCGTTATGGATATGTATTATATTATATTGATCCTACTTCACTATACATACTGTCGAGTTCTATATTGCAACAATGGTAGTTTACCTAACAAGTGCGGAAAGTGATGCTTTTCTGCACGCGATTGCAGATGGACGAACGAAGCGCTAGTGGAAAAGTGACTCTTTCAACACTGAAATGAGTGCGGAGAAGTGAACTCTTCTACACGCTAGTAGAAAAAATATATTTCCACCAACTTCAGTGGAATAATGTTAGTATTTTATTATGTCCTCTTCTCGATCTACGCTTTTGTATGAAATTTAAAATTTATACCAAATATCGGGTCGAACGAAATTAAAGATCCAGCAGGCAAGTCTAGCAGGCAGGTTGCAGGCCAGCAAACCAGGCCATCGGGCGATCGCCCAATCACGAGCCAGTTCGGCCCTCATTTTATAACTCATTATTAATTACATCTAGGAGGTCTGCAGGCACATATTAAGGAAATCTACAGTCCACCTCCTCATGGATTCATAGAATGGTAAGAATAAGGCATCTTAAGAATTGGGTATAGTGAGAATCTGCGGAAAGTGGGCATGAAAAATTAAGTACAGTGGGAATGGTAAGAATTGGGTATCACGAGATTTGATTTTGGGCATCGTGAAAATTGGGCATCGCGAGAATCTTCTGCAACGCTGCGTTGGAAATCGTCCAGATGACATGAGCAGGGTGATCATATTTTTTGTTTTAAAAAAATATCAATTTTGGACCAGGAAAAGTGGGAACGGATAGGGAATAAGTAGGTCTACTTGTTTTTAAAAAGCCACTACCACAGTTTCTGCTACTACACAAGCGTCAATTGTATTTCAGAATATTCAATTGAATTTCAGAAAGCGTCAATTGTATTTCAGAATATTCAATTGAATTTAACAAAGCGTCAATTGTATTTCAGAATAATCACTTGTATTGTATTTCAAAAAGTGTCAATTGTATTTCAGAATAGTCACTTATATTTCAGAATAGTCAATTATATTTCAGAAAGCGTCAATTGTATCTCAGAATAGTCAATTGAATTTTAGAAAGTTTCATTTGAATTTCAATTCGTATAGGTATTTTCTGAAATACAAATGACACTTCCTCTGAAATGCAAGTGCGCTTTCTGAAATTGAATTGACTTACAAAATTTTTATTTTTTTTTATAAAATAAATACCTACCTACTAGATTTTTCATCAAGGCAATGTTAAGACATTGATAGGCGATACTAGGTAGTTGCATTATTGCATGTTTATAGTGGTTCCTACGTTCGTTGGCTCATTTTCTTTGTGTGTTTAAAGGAGATGGATCCATCCAATTTCATTGCGAGAGCATGGGTATACGTTTACGTATGTTCTCCATGATTTAAGGAAAAAATACCTACCAAACTATAGAAGCATTATAGGAGTATAGGTAAGTATACCATCAACTTATTTGGTGACATGAGATATAAATATAAGGTTGATTTTGACAAATAAGTATACAGGGCGAACGCGACGAGCTTCTTCTCAAAATAGACTAATATTGGTTCTACCTGTTCATTGACTACTTTCAAACTCTGTCAATCTTGTCATTCTTCGTTGATCAATCAGAAGTCATTTTACATAAAGATCATAAAGGGTAAATGTACTGGTTCTCGACCAGTTTACCGAAATGTCAACTTTGATAGTGGTAAATTCGTGTAAAATCTCATAATGTATTATGTATTGGAGTTAGTGTATATTGATTCCTTGATGATTTGAAAGTAATTTGTAAATATTTTACAAGCGTTTTTTTGCATTCAACTTCAGAAATCCTGGTAAAAGGAAAAAATCGAGGAAAAAATCAACAAATTCACTGGTTCTTGACTACTCCGCAGAGTTCTCGACCATTTAAATGTTGGTTCTCGACTACGATCCATCAGTTTGATTCAGAAGAAAATGAAATAATGGCACAACATTGTTTTCGATTCCTATAAGAGTTATGAAGAAAAAAATCAACACAAATCAAATTTTTTAATTCGTGCAGCTGCAATAGGCACTTCATGGTGAAATATGATGCATATTTTAATGTAAAAAAACTTTGACATAAGACACAACTATCTATATGTCACAACTTCACGACATAATATTTTGGGACGTTTCACACAACTTTTTCATTTAACTTTTTTTTATAGGTATCTCTGAAAACGAAAACGTTAAGGGAGGACTCCATTTCAAGAGGCGCACCCTGTACAGAGACTGAACCAACAATTCATATAGAGCGATTATTTTACTACTGTACCTATTATAGGTATTATTATTATGATGTCTGCATGACATCTCTTTCTGTGAACTAGGTACACAGATGAGTGTGGTAACCTACCTTTATTCCTATTTACATACTAGGTATGTGCTTTCGTCAGAGATAAGTTACCAACTTATCTCTGCTTTCGTGAAGTACTGAATAATAGTTATTTATGTAATAAGGATCATAAAGACGATCATTATGGTACAAGTCGTGAATGTTATCGGGCGAGGCGTAGCCGAGTCCGATAACACGGCGTGTGCCATAATGATTGTTTATGATTCGTATTACATACAAAATTTTATCTGATGGCATTTATATCAATGTTATATGAATATTCCCATCATATACCAGGAATACTTGTGCAAGTACCATCTCAGGAGTTTCACATTACTGATGACTTCAAGGCCAAGTAGTAACCGAAGACACACACGTGTCTGCTGACTCGACATCCTCAGAACTTAGATGCTACATCGTTGCACTGCGAAGAATCAGTTCTACTCAAGCCAAGCTCTCGTCAACATCTAATTTTCCATTGTACTAATTCCATTCAAATTGTAGCTCATTCAAATAAATTGTTTTTAAAAAGTCTTTAGTGCTTCAAGTGATTTAACAAATTGGCGCAGTCGGTAGGATTCCTTCACATCCACGGAACAAGGACAGCCTAACCGAGGGTGTTGGATCCTAATCCTTCAAAGGAAGAAACCTACAACCACCCAGAATAGCGACCCACTTGAAAAATCAATCTCAAGAAGCAATCATCTCGGAAGGACGGTCTCTTCAACAGCCGAAGAACACGCGCATGCTAACTTCGCTGGAGCAACGCTTGTGAAGCCGGATTTCATCCTCCAAATGAAAACAATCTACTGGTAAGAACTCAAACGAATCATCTCGCTATTTTTATAATTCCTATTTTTTTGTATTTAACCAATTCTATTGTCGATTCAATATTTTCCAATCAATCATGCCTGACTCACCTCCACCAACACCTACCCATCAAGACGAAGTCGAACCGTACAAGTTGAACGAAATTTTCTGTATAGTACCGGAATATGACGGTGATCAAATATTTCTTACAACCTTTCTAAATGCGTGTAATACTGCTTACCGCATGGCGGTTCGCGACCAAAAGTTACTCACAGTTCTCCATATTAAAAATAAATTAAGAGGAAAAGCAGCCGAATTGATTAGCTCTAGAAATCCCCAGACATGGGAAGAAATAAGATCACTATTAAATCAATATTTTGGTGACAGTCGTGATTTAGCTTCTTTGATACAAGATCTCCAGCGTATCCATCAGTTACCTGGAGAATCGCCTCTAGTTTTTATAAATAGACTACAGACACACAACGCTAAAATGCACGCTTCAATTAATAAACAACTGCTATCCATAGAAGAAAAACAGTCACAATCAAAATTAGTTGAATCTATGACTATGAATACTTTGCTCGCAGGACTCGATCCAGAAATAGGACGCATTGTTAGAGCTGGAAACCCTATTGATTTATTCACAGCCACTCTCAGAGTGAAACGTGAACTTCAGTTGAGCTATTTCCAAACTCAAAAATTTCCTAATTCGCGAAATACACAAAATCCAAATCCAAATCAGAACCGTAGAAATGTGACTCCACAAAAAGTATGCACTTACTGTATGCGCCAAGGTCATACAATAAACGAATGTAGGCAACGCCAACAACAAAACTCTCCCCAAACTTTCGGTCCTAGACCTAATTTTCAACCTAATTTCCGACCAAACTCCCAGCCTAATTTCCAACAGAATTTCAGGCCAAACTATCCCCAGAGACCACCACAATTCCAAAATCAAAATAATTCCCAGTCAAGGCCGTCAATTATTAGACCGAACCCAAATTTCAACCAACAAAGACCCTCAACCATTCAACCAAACCCGAATTTTCAAAGATCTAACCCGCAAAGAACTCATTGTGTCAACTATGGTCCCCAAAATTACGAATATGATAATTATACTGCTAATTATCAAAATCTGGAAAATCTCGGAGCAGATGGTTACTCTGTTGATTATCAGGAATACCAAGGTTATAACACCGATACATATTACAATGACCATAGCTCTGATACCTACCAAAATCAATACCCAAATCAATATGACCCTAATGATTATTCACAGTATGACGAACAAAATCAATACGATCAGGATTTTCGATTGAGTTCGACGTCACGTGCCCCTCCTATCAAAGCGACTTCGGAATCGGTGGACCAAGTTCAAGCGCAAATTCAGACATTGAATTTGGACGATTTCAACCCAAATCTCAACTTCCCAGAACACAAATTTCTATAGATCCTTCCTTTACAGTCAACTCGAAAAATTTATATTATATTAAAGACGCAACAAATAAATTTAAAATCCTCATTGATACAGGTGCCGGACTCTCTATTTTCAAGCCCAAAACTTGTGAAATTTATTCTAAAAGATCTCCTGAAAATGTAATAATACAAGGTATAACTGATCAAAAAATATTGATAAATGAATCCGTATTGATTCCTTTTTCTGACAACGACCCCCATAAAGTTTATGTACACAGCATTGACATTGAATTTGATGGACTTTTGGGCTCTGACTTTCTTGAACACTACAAATGTATAGTTGACTTAAAGAACAGACAACTAATCACGAATTTCAAGACAGTACCACTTTTCAAAGTTGACGATTCAGAATCTGAAGACAAAATTTCCCATAACAAAAAATTTGAAAATAAAATTTCACTGGAACCTAGGACAGAACAAATTGTTAAACTAAGATGTAATTTATTCAATACCGATGCTATATTAACAGCACAAGAAAACGAAAAAGTCAGACTTCCTAACGCACTTGTTAAAGTAAATGAAAAAGGAGAATTTTATACTTCAGTATTGAACGCGAACCCAATGGCAATATCAATCGATTTCAATGATCTTCAGTTAGAACCAATAAGCAATTTCGACCTAAATAACTTCAACGTTTCTGACACTAACGTATACATAGACAGAACAAACGAGATACAAAATCAACTACGCCTAGAACATTTAAACGAAGAAGAAACCGAACTAGTAACAAACCTCTGCTTAGACTTTCAAGACATATTTTATTTAGAAGGTGACAACTTGACATTTACTAACGAAATTAAGCACTCTATTGACACTAAAGACTCGAAACCCGTTTTTACCCGATCCTATAGATATCCACAAATCCACAAAGATGAGGTGAAAAATCAAATGTCAAAAATGCTTGAGCAAGGCATTATACGTCCTTCGATTTCACCCTGGTCATCCCCTGTTTGGGTAGTACCGAAAAAACTCGACGCCTCTGGAAAGCAGAAGTGGCGTGTTGTTGTGGATTACAGGAAACTAAATGAACTTACTGTAGATGACAAGTATCCCCTGCCAATGATTTCTGATCTCCTCGACCAACTTGGCAAATGCCAATATTTTACGACCCTCGACCTTGCCTCTGGATTTCATCAGATCGAGATCGATCCGAATGATATATCCAAAACCGCCTTCACGGTAGAGAATGGACACTACGAGTTTGTCCGAATGCCTTTTGGACTAAAGAATGCTCCATCTACCTTTCAGAGGGTAATGGACAATATTCTCCTGGGCATTCAAAACGAGAGATGTCTCGTCTACATGGACGACATCATTGTTTACTCCCCCACGATTCATGACCATATTTCCCGACTCACCGATGTATTCAAACGACTTCGAAAAGCAAATCTGAAGATACAACCAGATAAATGCGAATTCCTTAGGAAGGAGGTAGCATATCTTGGTCACTTGATCACCAGTGACGGAGTTAAACCGAATCCATCTAAGGTAGACTGTATCGTAAATTTTCCTGAACCTAAAAACCAGAAAGAAATCAAATCATTTCTAGGTCTCGCCGGATATTACCGCCGCTTCATATCGAACTTTGCCAAAATTTCGAAGCCCCTCACTAAACTACTTCAGAAGGACACCCCCTTCAACTTTGATTCCGATTGCAAAAACTCTTTCGATAATTTGAAACAAACCCTCATTTCGACCCCTATTCTCATATACCCAAACTTCGAAGATACTTTTCTTCTCACCACCGACGCAAGCGCATACGCTATTGGTGCTGTACTTTCTCAGGGCCCCATTGGCAAGGATCTCCCTATCGCATATGCCTCCCGCACCCTTTGTGCAGCAGAATCTAAGTATTCTACAATAGAGCGCGAATTGCTCGCAATCGTATGGGCAGTCAAACATTTCCGTCCATACCTCTTCGGTCGCAAATTCAAATTGATTACCGATCATCGTCCCCTCACTTGGCTCTTCTCGATCAAAGATCCTGGCAGTCGTTTAGCTAGATGGCGCCTCAAACTTGAGGAATACCATTATGAAGTCATATACAAACCAGGAAAGATCAACAAGAATGCCGATGCTCTCTCTCGCATAAAAGTGAATCATATTCAAGAATGTGTTGCTTTTCATTCGAAAACTCTAGTACTTCCTTCGAACGAAGAAGACTCCGACCTTGAAATCATTGAGAACCCTATCGAAAATAAACCTCCTACTGAAGAACCGACAATTGCAGGAACCCCTGAAGAATCATCGAACGACCCTGAAACTACTCCACCAGAAGACGAAACTTCCGAAATCTCAATAGAAATAATACAAGACGAATTCAACAGATTTGTAGACCTATACAGAACGACATCTCTAATAGACTATTCTAAAGTTCAATATTCTCAATGCCACATACTAGACAAATCTAACAGACACATAATCGTTCCTATACAACAAAATAAACTCTCTAAAATTCATTATGACATCATAGACGATCTTTTCGAAGAACACTATGACTTTCAAAACCTCAAAATTAATATCCTTTCTAGTAAATCAGTTAAAAACCGAAAATATTACTTGATTCCACTGACATACGACCCTGAAACAGTGATTGAACACCTCTTTTTGACTTTATATAAAAATCGAAATGAGTTGGACCCATTGAATTACTATTGTATCGAAGACAACCCCGAGTTGCCGATGCAAGAAATACTTTGTTTTATATTCGCTGAAGAGGATATAAAAATTAAAGTATGCCAAAACGTAGTCAAAACACCAGATCAAGATCAGATACCCATGATTTTAGACCAATATCACAAAGGAAAAAATAACCTACATCGTGGTATTAACGAGACTATTAGACGAATACGACAAAAATATAATTGGGACGGTATCACTAAAGACGTTGAAAATTTAATTAAAAATTGCCAAGTATGTCACAAAACCAAAGTGTGTAGGAAAAATCTTAATAACCCATTAGTTATAACAGAGACACCCCATATTGCTTTTGAACGAATTAACATAGACATTGTCGAAGTCCCAGTTAAAAATTACGCGCTCACTATTCGAGACGAACTCACAAAATTTACACAAGCTTACGTACTTCCAGATAAATCCGCTAGATCCGTTGTAAACACCCTCCTTCTATATTTTCAACATTTTGGAACCCCCCTACGAATCCACTGTGATTACGGACGAGAATTCGACAATACTCTAATAAAAGACTTATGCTCATTGTACGACATCAAAATATCTTTCTCTAGCGTAAACCATCCGCAATCAAACGGCTCTATCGAAAGATTTCATAGCACACTCCTCGAAATGATTCGTGTCAATATGGCAGAGAACCCAGATGAACATCCCTTCAATATTCTCCCATATGCAATTATATGCTATAACAATTCCACTAATAAAACTCATGGTTTCACCCCACATGAGTTAGTCTTTGGACACACGGCGAGTAGACCACCTGAAACTCTTTATAATCAAAAAGCCCTAATTTCAAAATACGTGAGAGACTTGAACAATCGAATATCGTACTACTATAAAGTAGCAAGAGCAAAGACAGACCGCACTAAACAAAAAGCAAAAGAACGCTTTGACAAAACCGTTTCAAAACAGACTGAATACGAAGTAGGAGAACAGGTGTACATAAAAGAATCCCAAATAAAAGACAAATTACAAAATAAATTTAATGGTCCATTCAAAATAATAGAAATATTGAAAAATTCAGCGATACTATTAAATCCGCAAACAAATCAAAGAACTAAAGTTAATTTCGATCGCATGATACCGTATTCTGAAAACTAATTTATTTTCAGGTTCACTCTGCTGCTCGGATCAGCAGTTTGTCAATTCAAAATTTTGCCGATTAATAACACTCTCGGTGTGTACTACCATGAAGAAGATGACATTATACTAACAAATGATTACTGGACCTTACTTGTTCATAAAGATATATCACTACTCCGAGAAGCTTACGAACACAACAGTAGAATATTAGAAACCCTGACCGACTCTGTGAAATCAACACCTATTCGCACTATAAGCGTCTTTCGATCAGAAGTTAAAACACATATCAGCCTTATTACCCAAATTTCGAAGTCAGTCAAATCAAAACTGAATGAAATATCCCTGGATACAAAAAGATACAAACGCGGACTTATTGACGGAATAGGTAGTATTTTCAAGTCAATCACTGGTAACCTTGATGCTTCTGACGGCGAGTATTATTCGAATTGTATCAATAAGCTACATGACGACGAACACAAATTAGAAAACCTTCTGAAAAATCAAATTTCGGTCACAACGTCAGTAATAAAAAATTTCAATATGACCATACGGAAACTTCAAATAGACGAAAAAACGTTCAATGAAGACATAAGAGAAGTCGAAAAATCATTTAGTGAAATGAATAACGCTTTATCATTTATTCAAGGCAAACTCAAAGTTTATGACCTATGTGAGAAACTTATGGAGAGTTATGTGTATCTTGAGGACAGCCTTGACGAAATAATAAATTCAATCACATTTGCTAGACTTAATATCATCCACCCTTCAATAATCACACCTGACCATTTAGTAGGCGCTTTACAGGAAATTTCCCAAAATTTGCACAAAAGTAACTTACCTCTACCTGCAAAATTAGCCAATGTTGCCCAATATCTTGATATCATTGAACTCCAAGCATTTCAAATAAATTTAAATATTGTTTTTGTTCTGAAAATTCCCTTAATTGATCCTCAAATATACCACCTCTATCGACTCTATCCTATTCCGATATTCGACAACAGAACAGGTTTACATCATGTCCTCTCGATTTCACAAAAATATATCGCGAAAGACGATGATTCCTTGATGTTCGTACCAATCAGCGACATGAAAGATTGTAAAGCTGTATTTCCTGGAATGAAGATGTGTTCCAATATATTTCCATACCCGATAGACAACACTGCCATGTGTGAAGCCCGTATCATGAAAACATTCCGAAAAGTACCAGAAAACTGTCAGAGTGCCCTCATACTCAGTCAAGGATATAAAGTCCAGAAACTAGCCGAAAACTATTGGTTGGCGATTCTGTCAGAACCGATACAGATAACAATAAATTGCCCCAAGAAGAGACCAGAGACCAGAATCCTTCACAAGAACTCTCTAATCAGCCTCAAAAATGATTGCAGTGCCTTCATTGGAATCACCAAAATTCAAGCTACCTCGACGAAAACTCTGAATATTTCGTACGGGACCTATCCAGTCGAAATCCCGTACGAATGTTGCAATGACCTTCCGGAACAAGTTGACCTGCCGAATTTGAAACCACTTAAATTGAGCGATTTGAATGTCGATGACCTAGACATCGCCAAACATAAGTTAGAATCCTATTCCAAGACGTTGGACGACCTAATCAATCAGCCATTTGTGGACAAAAACATATCCTGGTTCACGTATTTCACTATAGCCCTCATCGCAACCCTAATTCTTCTATACATATTCTGTAAGTGTAGAAGAATGAGAAGACTAGCTATAAATGGTCCATCCGATGCACCATCACCTCCGCCTAGAGGAAGTAAGGCCATGAGAAGTATTCGAGCCAAGTTTCCAAGAAGACGACCCAATTTGGGAGCCCATACGAGTACAGAAGAAGAGCAAGAAGATGCCTTCATCGAACCCGGCGCCTAGGTTGGCACTTCCAAAAAGTTGTCGATGTAGAGCAACAACTTTTTCAAAAGGATGGGAGCTGTTATATGAATATTCCCATCATATACCAGGAATACTTGTGCAAGTACCATCTCAGGAGTTTCACATTACTGATGACTTCAAGGCCAAGTAGTAACCGAAGACACACACGTGTCTGCTGACTCGACATCCTCAGAACTTAGATGCTACATCGTTGCACTGCGAAGAATCAGTTCTACTCAAGCCAAGCTCTCGTCAACATCTAATTTTCCATTGTACTAATTCCATTCAAATTGTAGCTCATTCAAATAAATTGTTTTTAAAAAGTCTTTAGTGCTTCAAGTGATTTAACATCAATACATTTTCGAAAAATTAAAAACTGCATTTTCGACATGTCACAATGACAACTATTTTTAAAGGAGTAAGTATTGTGTAGTTTCAAATATTAGAAGGTGAGTGAGCTGTGCTTTGCCATTATATTAATATTACAAATTGTAGTAATTGTTCTTTTACCATTTATAATAAATAGTTTTGTACATAGTTATGCATTTTGAATAAACTTTTTTGATCAAACCATTACATGTTTTCCTTATAGAATTTCATTATGGTACTTAGTACCATAATGAATTCATTATGGTACTTAGTCCCATAATGAGCTTCCTTATGTCATCAAAATTGAGTGACATAACGTTGTCATTATGACATGCCATCAGATAAATTTATTTATGTACGACCGTGCGTAAAGTGCGTGAAGTGACACTTCACTGCCCATATCGCCTGGCGTCGTAATATAAGCATTCCTGTATCCTGTATAATTCAGGACATTTGGGTTTTAGTTGTGATCATGGGCGTAGCCACAGAGGGGCAGAGATGTTCGCAGCAAACTCTACTTCAGATTCCCAAGGAAAAGTGCCGCCAGACATTCCACCCGTTGAGAGTCGAATGCCCGAAATCGAACGAATTTTGCTTGGTCTCAAAACGAATAAAGGTATGTTCATGCTTGTACGAATTCCGCAAAATTTATGCGAATAAAATGGCGACTGCGAATATCGCAATGAAGTTCGAATATTTGAACTTTTTTGCGAATTCGGATGGAATCATGACCACATAAAATGTATTGCTATTTTGTTAACATCAAAATTGTGAAATTAGAATGCTATAACGGCCCTGATGGAAATCCACCCATTATCCTAAAAAAATGTGGACCAGGATCAACACCGATTCTCTGCAAGTTGTTTACCGTCTCGTACTGGTCGGGTATTTTTCCATCATGCTGGAAGACAGCTAGAGTCCAACCAATCCCTAAAAAAGGGAACAAGAACCGGCCCAACAACTACAGGCCTATTGCCCTGTTATCAGTAATCTCCAAAGTGATGGAGAAAGCCATCAATATTGAGCTTACCAAATATCTGGAGAGCTCAGGAATCATCAATGATAGACAATACGGCTTTCGCCACCGAAGATCTACTGGAGATCTACTTGCCTACGTCACCCATTTATGGCAAGCTTCATTAGAAAAACACGGGGAATCTCTAGCTGTCGCGTTGGACATATCGAAAGCATTTGACTGTGTTTGGCACGAAGGACTCCTCCACAAACTACGCATCATACGGCTTACCACCTCAGCTATGCCATCTCTTATCGAGTTTTCTTTCAGGCAGATCGCTTCACGTGGTGGTGGACGGTGTATCGTCTGATACCATTGGCATCAATTCCAGCGTTCCACAAGGAACACTTTTGGCAACAATATTATTCCTTCTTCATATCGATAATCTGTTGGGAGTAACAACTTGCCCCATCCACAGCTTTGCAGATGATAGTACCCTCCATACTGCGTTCTCTTCCGGAATTCCCATAAACTCACGACGCAGGCACGTCAATGCTGTCAATGAAGACCTTGCTGAAATCACAGCCTGGGGAACCAACAACCTAGTTGAATTCAACGCCACCAAAACTCAAGCCTGTATATTTTCTCTAGAAAGGCGGAACTCAGTATGCCCGATATTGTAATGTCTGGCACCACCATCTCCACCAAGCCCACCATATCTATGCTCGGTTTTTCCATCAGCAACACTCTTTCATGGGGTAATCATGTCAGATCCATCGCAGAAGCTGCTTCACAAAAACTCGGATTCTTATCCGTGCGAAAAGCTACTTTACACCTCAACAGCGCAGATACGGCCTGTTCTAGAATACTGTTCGTACATATGGGGTTCAGCACCAAAACATACGCTGATGCTCTTAGATTCCACCCAGAGAAGAGCCATTACCCTGGTGGGTGACGCCACACTCACTCACTCTTTGACATCATTGGAACACCGTAGAAAGGTCGGCGACCTTTCACTTTTCTATCGATACTTCCACGGGAAATGTTCTTCGGAAATCTCTGCTATCATCCCTTCACTAGCAATACGAGTCAGACGAACTAGACAAGCCCAGTCAACACATCCTCTCGTTGTCAACCTCGAAAGATGTCGAACAGCACTTTATCAAAACTCCTCCATCCATAGAACGGCTAGGCACTGGAATTCATTGCCTGAGGAAGTATATTCCCAGCAACATATAATCTCCATTCTCCAGAAGTTAAAAAAAATTCCAATACCTACCTCCTGTCCCTATCCTCCCTAGGAACGCACGATGTTATTTGAACATTATAGGGATTTCCTTTCGTGCGCTCCGAGCGATAAAAAAAAACAGCCAGGAAAAATATCAATGAAATATACCTTCAAGGTCAAGGGCCACGGATCGCAGATCGCAGATAATATTGTAGTTTCATTTATTAGGTAACGAATACTATATTTAATTAATAGTCTGTCATAGTAGTAAAAAATATAATATTCACTAAATTTTTAGAGTAATTTCAGTAGGTACAGTGATATTTTCCATTTTTATAGAGCTATTTACTAAATAATTTATAGTAGGAAATAAATCTGGAAGGATCATATAACTATATAGTAATTTTCGCTTCAATAATTTCTTTCACAGAAACTATAGGAATAATCAATATGAGAACATACTAAAATGAGATGAATTCTCTATGGATTACTTCTATATTGTTGGGTTATTTTTCGCAGGATGTTTTTTATATAGTTTCTATGTAACCAATACATAGGTATTTTTGTAACCATTACCATAATTTTAGTTCTTATGTTAAACGCTCATGAAAACCGATCAACGAATCAAAACAAAGTCCACTGTCCACGAGAAATAAAGGCGCTGTCGAGTCGAGATTCACCATTCACCAGTCTTTTGGTTTGCCAAGTACAGGGCGGTTGTGTTCTTATGTGTTATTTATGATTACTGTTTAGTCTACAGTAATAAAGTGTATCTTATTACTACTTGAATTATTCCGCTACTTCAGAGTTGGAAATCGACTATCCAAAAGCCTGAACCACACATTGTTACTAATAATGATCAGCCGACGGCCTGGTTCAAACCGTCACCACCTCTATAGCAGTGAAAATGGCGATCTACCAATCCGGCTCCGCATGGAAGAAGTTTTGAGATAGCAGTACTTTTTATGTTATCAATATTTTTTCCGTATCTGATATCACAATGACTCCATTGTGTTATTATTTCGAAAATATCTTATCGCTCAGGAAATGTCAAATGTGAAGCGATGACAGCTCTGTCTAATATAGATGAGCAATGGATGAGCATTACTTGACAGGATATCAGATGACTACAAGACGAAGATTTCGAAAATACCTCTGTTATCTATTATAGCCGTAGAAAAATTATAGTGTATAACTTGCACGGAATGCTAATTTCACACAGCCTATGGCTCATGCTGCAAACTTCATTCTCGTAGGAAATCACTATCATTCCGTCCTCGTTAAACAATATACTATTATTGTCCAAACAGGTACTAGTCCAGACGTCAGAGGTTTTTTGGTTGCCAAAATTCTAAATGAGCTTATTCTTGTTTTCAACTGTTCGTTAGTACCTGATTAATAAGAAGTAGAAAAATAATTCATCAATTCGGACTGGAACAATTGTTTAAACAAATTAGGAGTGGCAATTTATCGTTTTTTGCGTTTATCTCCGGAATTATGACTCCAATCGTGAAAATACTTCTTAACAGAAATGTTTTTTATTAAATTTCGGACAAAGAAGGACTCAACACTTTTTCCCCCGGACCCTAGTTTTAAAGATATAGCTCTGAAACAAAAGTTTAAGATCTCGCGAGTGGTCAAAACATAGTATTATGTAGTGACTTTCGGTTTTTATTCATCAGATCGGGGAAAAGGTACTGAAACAAGCAAATAAATACCTATATCGATATCTTGTTGAATGAACCTCTTTTCAATTTCATTCTTGTCGCAATTTTTCTCGCATAGGCGAATCGCTCTGGCTCTGTTTCTTCATCCGATTCCTCCTCAAATTCAATGGCCAAAAAGTTCTCCATGGCGATGTCCACTACTATGACGTCTTCCAGCTAATCAATTTCAGCAGTGACTGGTGACTGGGTTGTCGTTAACCATTTCTAGTTTGTTGCCAGCCCCAATCAGTGGGTGACAATTGAATCCCCAACCAACTCTGGACTTGATGATACATTCTAAAAGAGTGTTGACATGCCGCTTTTTGTGTAGGAGGTGATGAAGCGAGATTTAAAGAAGTTTTCTGTGCTGCTTTCTCGAAGCACTGAAATCTGAACTGGTCCCAGTAGATTTGTTTTTGTCCTCCATACAATAAGACGATGAATTTTTGTGTAACCAAATCTAAATTATCTTGATGAGCTTCCGGTTGCAAAAATGGTGAGAGAACAATTTGCAAGTCATCATAATTATTGTCCAAGATTTTTACGAATTTCATCTTTCCCATGGTGAAAGAAGCCGACGTCGTGTCACATCCACTAAATGCATGTAGAAAGAACAAGTAATGTTGAAGGCGAGAGTATTTGAAGCAGTCTGGAGCGTACAACTTCTGTTCAATCTGTCCTTTCCCTGGTTTCAGAAAATAAACGTTCGAGTCTGGTTGAGTGCGAGCTGTCATCAAGACCAACAGATCAATATCTTTTTCAACTTGATATTTCGAATGCCGTCGTTACAATCAAAGTATCGGCGTCATCATAGGCGTGTTTGCATCTTAAACCAGCAGCAAAAATCCTATCGGTCAATAGCTGAATGATTCTATTTTTATTGTGATCATTGCCCAAGAATGTTTCCTGTGAAACTCTGGGCTTCATGGTCTCGTTGAAAATAATATCAGCACAGGTTTGTTTTTGCTGTCTTCAAAGTTTTTCAGCAGATTTCATGCTCAATGCGTTGAGAATTGAGATATCCATTTTTTCTGAAATAAAATTCACCTTCTCGCTTCCACAACTTGAATCGATACAGAAATGAAAAAATAGTACTGTTCAGTACGGCTGCTACAGCAGCGACTCTGCTCGTTACCACCGAAACTTACAGTGTTCGTGTTTTCTCAGGACTGTTTCGTATTCCACAGATCACGTGTTTTCGTTTTATACAAACTAGTTTGGGATAGTTTCCAATCGGTCCAAAGTAGTACAAGCCTGTGGGCAAGTACTTCCCATGACTGTCGTGAATAATTTTTGAACAAGATCAAGAATGGAATAATTGGAAAAAATCCAGCTCATCGTCCTATCTTCAAGTTCAGATAATAACAAACGTTTTTGAACATCTTATCTGCTGGAAATACTCAAGATCACCCATCTTGAGAATGGTGGGTTTAATCGAATATGTACTCAGATTAAGAATTCAGGGATCATTTTTGGTATATGAATAAGTGTATGAATATTTTAGTGGGGAAGGTTTATGTTCGGGTCTTAGATTTTGGGATTCTTCCATGTTAAGATCAACATAACCCTAACCTAAATATACCCTCGATTCACGTAAATCAAGACACAGCATATTTTCCAGAAAGATGATGATAGAACGGTAGAACGCTGTTTTCGTTTATCTGGTTTCAAAACTATCCCAGACAAGGCCCAGACTTGTTTCGGATTGAATTTGATGAAGGACCGTTTCAACAATTTGGAACACGAACGAACCTATGTAAAATCCAATACACCGGTCGTGCATACAATGTTGTGTGTATTTCGGACGTAACTTGCTTTTATGGACCTAGACCTAGGCATTTTAAAAGCCCTGGCTCGCTCGGGCTCTCACTTACACTTGATGCATAAATAACTAAACTACGCAACACTAATTTCGTCTCACTCCAAAATTTTGTCCTTGTTAAAATATGAATAAGTTTTTTCTGCTTTGAACAATTTGAATTCGGATTACACTTTTCACTAGCCCATTCCTTCAGCTATAATCTCGTACTTTTTTAAAACATGATGATCTTCATATAAAATCGCTACAGGCTACAGGCTACAGAGTGTCACCTGAAACTGTGAAAAATTTCGGAATTTTCAAAAGTATCTCAAATGAACAAAAACTTTTTATTTTTTATTTCGGCAGCAGAGGCATGAAGATGATCTCATTACCTAGGGACATTTTTCAAATTGTCTTCTTATCTCATTTATTTACAGAGTGATGTCAAAAAATTAACTTTCTGGTTTTGCAGTCATAACTTTTTTCCTTGTCAACTCGTTTTTAAAATCTCATTCTGAAGGTGAAACTTCAGATGGAGAGATATGAAGATCAGAATTAACTCAAGGTGAACATTATACAGTACGTGTGTCTCACTCCTAATGGAAGCACCCTTGTATGTTTCGTAATTGTTCAGTTAGAATTCTGAAACTCACAGGAGCGGGAGATATACTGAAAATAAACACTATGACCCAGTGGAGTCATCTCCAGTGATAAACACTGCTCGCCAACAGCCATGGAACCACCCGAATTTCCGGAAAATGTTATTAGGAGCCATGATAGGTTGAAAATCACTTCGGATTCGATATCAGGACGTCCAATTCACTGACTATACATATTTTTTCTACAAAATTGAATTTTGTCGCACTTCTCATGGAAGCACCCCCGTATCTCACGTAATTATGGAGGTAGGGTTCTGAAATTTGCAGGAGGAAGCGAAAGGGACGTCCTGATTTGGAATCCGAAGTGATCTTCAACCTATCTCGCCTCCTCATATCATTTTTGTGGGTGGTTCCATGGTTGTTGGCGAGCAGTGTATATCACTGGAGACGACTCCACTTGGTCATGGTGTGTATTTTCAGTATATTTACCGCTCTTGCAGATTTCAGAATCCTAACTCAACAACTACGAAAGATACAGGGGTGCTTCCATTAGAAGTGAGACACACTGTATAATGTTCATCTTGAGTCAATTCTGATCTTCATATCTCTCCATCTGAAGTTTAACCATCGAAATCAGCCTGAGATTTCAAAAATCGTTTGACGAGGAAAAAAGTTATGACTGCAAAACCATAAGAGATAAGGAGACAATTGGAGAACTGTCCCAAGATAATGAGATCATCTACATGCCTCAACTGTGAACGTTGAAAAAAAAAAAGTTTTTTCTTTTGGGATACTTTTGAAATTCCCGAAATTTTGCACAGTTTCAGGTAAAACACTGTAGCAATTTTATGTGAAGAACCTTATGTTTTAAAGAATTACGAGATTACAGCAAGCGAACAGTGCGATCCGAATTCAAATCGTTCAAAGAAGAAAAAAGTTATTCATATTTCAACAGAGGCAAAATTTTGGGGTGCGACGAAATTAGTGTTGCGTAGTTTATTTTAGCTAAATTATCCGAAACATACAGGGTCATCCACGTTTGAGTTCGCGACAACTTGTTCAGATGGAACATCCCTGAAAGGTCTGTACAAAATGATAGCACAGACTCCTGAGACGAAAGTGAGATGATTGAACCAAACTTACCTCTTTATCAATGCCGCTATAGGGCGTTAGAGTTGAATTTTTATATTTTAGTTGATTGATTCCAATGATTTCATACGGAAATTGAGAACTAACCTACAATACATAAATAATTCTGAAGAGTATCAAGTATGCATCAAATTGAATTGGGTCAATTAACTTGCAAACCAATGGAAATATTACCAACTTCCAAGAGGGCTGAAAGTTAGGTATTGAATGAGAGAATAAAAATCAACATCGGAATCTGTTCAGTGCCGTACTCAGAAAAAGTTCTATCAATTTTTTGGTTAACAGTACTCCGAATAGGTATGTAACATCCTGTATGTCAATCCAAATGGTATGAAATTTTTTTCCCTTCTAGTGTTCAGTGTTGAGTTCAGATCGATATCTACCTATAGACAATATTAAAAATTGAAAAATTCAATTCCAACTCCCTGTAGCGCCTAAACGTTTTTATATAGAGACAAGTTTGGTTTAATCAACTTACTTTGGTCTCAGGAGTCTGTGGTATCATGTTGTACAGATATTCCAGGGACACCCTGTTATTATTCAATTTTTGAAATCTCCATGGAAAGCTGAATTGAAGAATGTATCACACATATTATATAGGGGTTGCTTGGACCAAAATACGGCGATAGGACCAAATATGCCTTGATGAAATATTGCTGTGGAGGAATCAAAAAAGTATTGACTATAAACTCGCACATTGAAGCGACATAATTATCTCGAATATTCAGTGATATTATTTATGAAAATGTAATACGTGAAGGAAAATTGTGTCTTTTTATCGGCATATGGCGCTTATACTCCCCCGTGGGTATATGCCACTGAACTTCCAAATCTCAAATTCCGCTCTCGAATATTCACAGATGAAATTTTCATTCAGTTATACTCGGTTATGGATATACATATTATAAAGCACGTAGTACTTTCGAGGAATCAATATATTTTTTCATTAGAATCATATTTAAAGATCACCTGGTATTTTTTTTCAATATTTTTTCATCTGTACTCGAACACAGATAAGCGAAACGTTGATAATATTGTTAAACTAGCTCATTCTGTTTACCTATCCATTTATAAAATGTGTATCAGACAGATGATGCCATTTAATAACATAAAAATGATGAGGGTCAATTTCTATTAGGATATGATCTTGATAAAAATGAATTTATTTGATAAAATTGTAAAAAATCATATTTTATTTCTACATGCAAAAGTGACAAAATTTATATGAAGATACTAACGAGCTTTGAAGATTTTGGACCATTATTGATACTTCCGTTATTATTATTTTCTACATTATCTGATTTCTGATATCTATGAAAATGACAGTTATAGAAAAGACGCCTTGACTCCTTTTACATTTTGGATAGCTTGATTTTCGTTTCGAAGGGTAGGTATAACCTGAAAAACAAACAAGCAATTTCAATCATCTCATTTACAATTGAAAAAGATTCACTTGATTTCATATTTGACCTTTATCATTCAGATTCCTGAAACTATTAGTCTCCAACACGTCGTTAGATAAAACACTAATTAGTTGAAGTTACAGTATTCTATAGTATTCTTCATAGAACGCATTGTTTCTTCCCGAAACGTCCAAAGATGAGTAACATTTTGTCTTGTATGATCTAAGCATTTTGTATTCTTAATAACTATACCTAAATTCTTCATCAAGCATTTTTAAACAAGCTGGTCACTGACTATTGATTAAATTCCTCTTCTAGGATTCAATAGTGAAATTTCAAACGTAGTGACATTTTGGAGCAAATCATCTGATTTGCCTTACTACGAATATATGTATTGAAAAAAATACTGATATTTTTATTCATATGTGAGATATTAGCCTTAAAGCATTGAAACACCATATGAAAAAGTCGGTAAACTCTGACTTCTATGTAAATACTTTCACGAAAAATGGCTCAAAATGTGTCAAATGGAGGGTTTAACTGAAGGGCATACCTTCGTGAATAATCTGAGAGAAATATCGGTTGATGGTAACTTGAGGTCCGTATGCCGCCCTTCGGGACCGACCTAGACGTATGCAAATCGGCTATAGCGCCCGGTTAATTTAGCGATATCTGACTATTCCAATAGATTTGAGAGCTTCTTCGATAATACAATTTTTAACATTACTTCCAACAGGAAGTTGGTTGATTAGGGAGATGGGCGACCGGGTACCGATCCAAAAAAACACTTCTTTGCCGATACTCCAACTCAATCTTCATGTCCCTTGAAGGGCATACCTTCGTAGATAATCGACATCCCTAGTTTTATGGGCCAACGGTCAATCAATATATGTCGGAAAAACACGAAAAATTCTATATCAGAACTCGTTTGTCTATAGTACAGCAAAGTTTCAGAATGCTCTGTCTGGAAACTATTCCTACGAACTTATGACCTCCAAGATTACATACATTCCGAATCTCACCTTCTCTCCTTATCCTCTCTAGGTACGCAGCAGGATGTTCCTCGAACATAATAGGAATTCCGTTCCGTGTGCTCCAAAAGTGGCTTGGTCTGGCCTAGTTCAGGTAATAATATTCCTAGTTTAGTCTATTTTACGAATGTGGCTCAAATTGGAACTAATTCGGGAAATCAAATAAATATTCTAATATTGGCAACAGTTGATGGGCAACACAATGTGAAGAGTACTTTGTATATTTATGATGGAAATGGAGAAAAAGTAGGATAGTGTGCGACGGTTGGCAAGAGAAAAAAAGATGAACAGATGAAATTGGGCCAGAAGGTCTCGGATCGGGCAGAAAGAATAAGGAGTATCAAAGTTGTTGGAGATCGTTTGGAAGAATAAGAAGTATCAATGGTGTTCGAGGTCGTTTGAAAAGCTGATTTCCTCTATATGCTGAGTTCCTGATCCAAACTTTGTGCTTAAACGGACGGAGCTTGGACCAAGTTCAGCGATATTATAGCCATATTCCTACGGAGCACTTTCAGAAGACCTGCTATTGACTGTTTGAACCCATTCTCTGATTCCCATGTTAGGTTTTCGTAATACATGAGCCTGTTGCAATACTGTGTTTGTAATGATTAGTAATGAACCTACAGCTTCCGATATTCTTATGCTCGTTACAAATGTCATGCAAAAAATTCGAACATATAGTCCGAATTCAACTGTAAGGACTGAATCTGCTGATTTTTCATTCCGAAATCAAAAAATTCACTGAAAGTATGCTTGTGAGCAGACATACTATTCATTCCAAATATTTCGACTCAACATTCTGCTGAAATTGCTGACTATCAAAAGGTAGTGTTGCTTCAGTGAACTGTCATTATTTTAGAATGGGAAGGACTGCCCTTGTTTTTTAATTAAGTCCTGTCTTATCAATAATAAATTGATAATATCATATATAATATCAGAAAATGTCTGTTATTGAAATAATTGACGTTTAGAATAATGTACATATTTTTCCAGCTGATAAATTGCTGTTGATGACTGATGAAAATCATGAAGACGTGTTCCGAACTACAGTACTGTATTTTTGATTTTATATTTCGGAGCACAGATTTTCAGCAGAATCAGTACTCGAGTACCCCATCACTAGTTTATGGTGGGACAGCTTCATCAAGTTGAGCACATGTCATTCATCAATAAATCGTAGATTGACAACTTGATAGCATCGAGATAAAAATAAACTGTAATAATAATTACTAAAGATAACAACATATGGGTATTAATTTCTTTCTAGAAAACAGTCGCCCATAAACTGGCGCTAGCAAAGATAGAGCTACATTGTGTTTTCATCTAACATTGATAACCACAATGTAACCACAATTGTGACTATTTTATCAGCTATGTCAGCTAATTTTCAGTTCTAGAGAGCATATACGTATTAATAATCAATACGGATAATCTCTATCTGTTTCCATAGCGAAACATGAAGCCGATTTTTGAAGACAAATGACTATCCATAAGGAAAAGTGAGATACGATCAGACACATACTGCTTTGATTGAAAGACTAGTAAACGTCATTGTCCACCGAAACGCATGTCTTTGATGACTACTATAATAGCGCATGGCGCATGCGTATCATGCCACCAAATCCTTATGGATATTCATTTGTTTCATATTTTTGGCTTCATCCTGGCACCCGTTATGATCCGTATTGTTTATTAATACGTATATGCTAGAGAGATGAACTTCAAAGATTCTGGATTCTCTTTCTGCTGAGAAATTGGTTGTGAATCGTGTTTTAGAACGTATATGCTTATTTATCTCAAAAACGGCTCGTTTCTAGGAGAAAATTGAAGAGCAGAAAAAACCTCCAAATCGAACGGTCCACATAATTTGATCACTGAAAGATGCCAGAGGCGTACTACGAAAAAGTTTGGAGGGGGATAAAGAAGCCTCTACCCCTAAAAACGTATTACCCTGTAGATTTTGAAAATCTTTAAATAGCTTGAAATGATGATCTCCCAGGAACTACTGACAAACACTAAATTTCAGAATACATATCTTAAAAAGTAAGCGGGATATTTCAATTAATAGAAAAAAATAATTAAACTTTGACCCCCTTTAGCTCCGCCACTGTACGAAATCGGACTAATGCTTATATGAACTTTTTTGGTTGAAATTATGAGATCTATCTCAAATTCTAGTTTGTGCCTTAAAACCTGAATCACCCTGTATATTATATAGGGTGTTCCTAAAAGGTCTTGACTGAAACTCACTACATTCTCCCCATACTTGAAAAAATCGATGCAAGCAAACTTACCTCAGAACAAAGTTGCTTAGTTTGGGCGCTAGACGGCTCTGAAGTTACAACTTACAAATCGTTTTTGCTTCATAACTTTGAAACGGCTCATGAAATTTCACTCAAATTCGGTAGGTACGTTGGCGAAGCTGTATTGGGCATTGAAACTCATATCATGATCATTTCATCGGCGTAGAACTTGATTTTTTCAGTAAATAAACATCTGAAACTTCTACGCCAATGGAAAGAAAGGGATTTGGATATGAAATTTGGATTGCTTAACTTGTTTAATACAAAACTGGTACACTTGATAAAATTCGATTACTCTCATGATTTCGACAAAATTTAAATTTCAGTAATTCAAAGCATCAGTCAACACCAAGATGATCAAGAGATATTCCATAAAAAAATCGAAATGTATTCCGTTTGTATACGTGGAAATAATGAACATTTCAAACAATTTTTATGAAATATCTGTCAATCGTTGTGTTGTTGACAGATATGCTTTACATAGATAGTAATAGAAAAAAATAAGTTCAGCAGATTGAGCTAATACCAACGAACAAGCCTCAAGAGTGCCTTTTTTGTAGTTGAAACAGGTACCGCAATCCGAATTTCATCTTCAAATCCCTTTCTTTCCATTCACGTACAAGTGTAGATGTTTATTAACTGAAATTCGTTCTATTTCTCCAGCAAAACTTTCATTCTGTGATTTCTTGATAATTTCGAATTCAGCATGTACAAATTCTTTCACCGAATGTTCATTTGAGTATGACTGAGTACTAATAGGCCAATTTTCATTCTCAAAATGTTGATGAATCTGACCCCTGATTTATAGATTCAATGACGTAACGTAACGCAAGTACTTCCATTACACGATTGCAGATAAAACATAAAATTTTTCCAGTACCTTTTATAGAATATCGTTCCACAAAACATACTGATCGTGGCTCCAACGCGAGAGATTTCCATCTTTCTGTTATTTTTTGTGTATCGGTTTCGAACAATCTCCATTCGAAATAGTATGAGTATGATGATCTAGTTCCCGATCACAATGTGAAGATTCCTGTTTGAATAACCATGAGTGGACTTTCTCATGTGAACACGATGTTTCTCCCAAAATATTTATTCGAGCTCTAGTGATGCTGCTTTTAACACTTGCCAGTAGTGTGTGTGTTCTTCAGATTCTTCTTCCACTTGTAGTTTCCAGAAATTGTTCTGCTTCTAGAGATGCTTTGGCTTCAAAAACAGCTAAATCCCTTTCTAGCTTTCTCTGTTCAAAATCTTTCCATATTCTATTCATAGCTTTCAACTTTTTCAATTCAATTTCCTTCATTTTGATGCTTGTTATTGAACTTATAGATTTTGCAGACATAGAAGCTATCGAATTATTCTCTTCGTTTAAACTGCATGTATCTTTCTGGCGGTATTCCTGCATTACATCTGCTCGTTTTCCTGATAGTCCCTTCGGTCTGTGGCATTTTTGTTGAATCTCAAACGGCTTCAATTTCGGCGAAACTGAATGTTCTTGATTCCAAATATTATGTACGAATGCTCGAAGGACCAAATGTTTTGGCAAAACACTAATTTTGCAGCAAAAATCAGTTAGGTTATAGGTTTTTCACTTTTTATTCTATTATCTTTTTTTATTGACAAATACGTACGTGACTAAACATATTTTTTCTTGAACAAAGTGCATAGTGCAAAGGATATAGTGTTCATAAGTATAGTCCATAACAGATAGCTAAACTAAAAGGAAGTAGAAAATACAATAATAAAGGTGTGCTGATGAATATTTAACTGACAATTTGACTCATGTATGGAAAATCCTATAAGCCGCTGTGATTTTGTCATTATGAAAGCAAGAAAACTTCACCCTAAGTTTTCCAGCGACGAAACGGAACCTAGCTTTCGTAACAATGACAACCGCAGAATTGTGAACGAATCTTTAATTGCGTTCATGCCAATCTTTCTCAATATTGTTGTCAGAAAAGTATATAATCTGTGAAAATGTCGCGATTTGGAGTAGGGAAATTGAAAAATACATCAACAATAAAGTGATTTACGCATTCACAAAATTGTCTTACCTAATGGGCTTATATCACACAAAATTTTTATTCCATAATTCGATAGAGCTCACCCAAACTAGCTCACCACCGCAAACCGTTTCTTGCTGTGAGCTCCCTACGTATTATAAAAAATTATTGAAATCCCCGATTTTTCGGATCTCTGAAAACGAGGCGATGATGTGACGTTAAAACCCTAATACTGAAACAAGACTATTCCAGACAGAGATGAATGACAGAATGACACATGATTTCTGACAGAGTGAATTAGTGCGAGATCACAGTTGAAAGAATTAGTATATCAGTTTTGCCTTAGTCTCCGTCGGGCGTTTGGTATCTTCTTTCAACTATATGGCGAGATGAGGTTTCTACGTCATAAGAGGGTCCGTTTTCATAAGGTACTATTATTTATGTCCAAAAATAAAACATTCCAGTTGATTTTTCGATCGAATTATGTCGTCAATCATTATCTATGTATGAAAGGATCATTATAAACATGGTTTGAGTTAAAAGTTGTACTAAGGTGTACACGCCCATTGCATTCAAGCATTTTTTGGGTCGAAGTAAACTTAACATTCATAATGCGAGTTATGTTGCATTTAGAAAATTGATCTCATAAAACTCACAGAAAAAAATACTCGTCCTACGGACTCGTGATAATTTCCAAGGCATTTTTTCCATCTAATTACCAGGCAACAAAATTCTTATTGAAATGTCAAGATTACTTCGAGAAAAGAAGTTCTCGTGTGAGTGGAAACTTTTCTTTTAGAAATACTGTCTATAGCAAAACAACGTTTGCCGCAGCTAGTAATCGAATATGATTTTTCACTGACCCATTCCCGAAATAACATTCGGATACGCCACTGATAATGATTGAGATGATGGAGAGATATGGTCCAAGCGCCACTTGGATGCAATAATGGGAGTCAAGAGGGGGAGAGAAACAGGTCAAGTCTCACGTTATGCCCGATTCGGGACCGGGAACTGTGAATTTGGAGGGGGAGCGGAATATCTTCCATCAAGTAGCGCTTAGACTCTATCTTTGTAAATTATAGCAACCAACTTCGTAAGCTAACTTCACACCAGTAGGTCGCTGGTAATCGCATCGCTGAATTCGCTAGCGCTGGTGTGCGCTCGATTGGCCTATAACTTCATTGTTGTGATTGGCTGATACCATATTGCCATTTTGATCTAGATGTCAGAACTATGGAAAAGTAAAAATGTATAACATTTGTGTCTGTTTATGTATAATTATAGTTCTTGCAACATGGAAACAAAGTACACGGGATATTACCGTTGTTCCGATAATATTTCCAACTTTAAAATAAGGTATGTACCTTGGTAGTGTAGATAGGTAAGAAGGTAGGTACTTAGAAATATTGCAAAAAACCCTAGGTACCACATGCAACTTGTTAGGTGTTTCTAATAATGATTGTAACATTGTAGTGGCAATATTTTTTCAAATTGCCGCCATCATTATCACGGTTGAATTGATACCGCAAGAAGCCGTAAGGAGTCAGAAAACCAAGAACTACAAAAAAGAAGAAGAATATATGCGAAGATTTGAGGATATACAGGGGGTGTCCCCAAATTACGTACTAAATTTTGTACATATTGTATAACCTACCTAACTTTTTATGCCCTATTTGAGAATATTTCAAAATTTTGACCATGAGCGTGTGAGATAGGAGGGACTAGGGGCACATTTTCCCCGAATTTTTGTTGATGCAATGTTTGGCAGATCAACCAGGATATTACCAGGAAATATGTAAATCTCAACATTTTCACTTGAACATCGTATTCCTGTTCACTTTCAATAGCTTTCACCGTTTTTGATTAAAATAAATCGATTTTGAAATTTTCCTGCCTAGCTCCTAAATCATGACTGAATGTTATAGTTATTTTATTAATTAAGGGCGTAAAATATAGGCTTTTATGGCCTGCGGAGTGAGAAGGACTGATTGCATATAAATATAGTGCATCGGAGGTAGATATTAAAATAAGGGGTATTTTCCATTTTCCAACAATGAACTATAATTTTTGGGAAATTTGGATTTTTTTGAAAAAAAACTTGAACCCGTTGTACTTTTTTAACAAAGTTGATAAGAAAACAAAAATAAAACAATAAATTACCATCATTAGCTGAATTAAATGTTTAAAAAGTTATTTCCATTTTCTAGAAGAAGTGAATTTTCCCAAAAATGTTTTTTTTTTTGGAAACTTCTGTGTGTTAATAAGAAAAAAAGCACAATTTGTATTCTTTACATGCAGTCATTATAGTTACGATCGAAACAGAATTTGAGAACACTACCATTCGAGATTCAAGAGAGCGACTCCAATATGGCAGACTATAGTTTTCTGATTATAGTCTGATTCGATCCAAAATTGGTAGGGACCTCTAGCGGTTTTCTGGATCAGAGATTATGCATGATTCTTTTGTCGAAAATGACCAATTCAAGATGGCGGCTCCAATATGACGGACGAAAAAATATGTTTAATATTTTTTTTTCTTCGAATTGACGTGTTTAAGAAATCTTCTAAACGTACAGGAAGGAATGAAGGGAATCGGACCTAAAATGGACGTCTTTAAGATGTACATTTTCATGTCATAAAGACGTACATGAATGTATACGGTTTCAAGTCGTCTTTTATACGTTTTTGAACGTAAAGACGTAAGTCGGACTTCTGGTGCTGATTGGGTAGGAGTCCAGTACGAGCCTGGATTTCAAATTATTTTGAAATAATAAATGTTAAAATCCTAGAACCGCAGAAAGCAGAATAATTTTATTTTTACTTCCGTTTATGTTTTAGTCATCATTATTATTAAAACTGCACGTAGAAAGAATGAAGAACAAACTGAAAACTAAAATGAAAATAAATGGATTTCTGTAAATAGGTTAAAACTCAGAGTAGAGGACCCAGATAAATCATCCAATATAAAAAAGCAAGAGGAATGGCACATTCAAGAATTTTCTTGGCAAGAAAAACAGTTCAGCAGAATTGAACGGCAATTTTATGCAGAGATAAACAACTGTGTTACTGATTTGGAGAAAATTTATCACGATAAGATAAACGCCGAAGATTTTAACGAAAATTCTATTTTCCATACGTATCCTGATATTGATGGGTACATTCAGGATCAGGATGTAAGTAAAGGGTTTATGACAACAAAAAAGATCGCTACATTTGAAGAAATATTTCTTGAAGATTATGAAGCGTATAAGCAGTAGGTACATCGTCGTCTAATATTGATCAACGTAATAATTGATATTTTCCCGAGTATTTTCGTCTTATAATCTTTTGCGAAAGGTATATCAGCATCATTCAACGTCTCACAATCCATGAGTGTTCATATATACCTACTCACATACGTATTATCAAAGGTAATATCATTCCGTGTGGTGGTCGGATTAGAATAACCCCACGGTAAGTCCTGCCTGTCGTAGAAGGCGACTAAAAGGACGCCAATAGGTGGAAGATGGTTAACGCCATCGCCTGTGACCACATCAACCATAGGCACTGTGAAATGGGTATACTTACCCGTGTTTCAGTAGCTGGTTGATGTTCCGGCCAACCCAACCCAACCCAATTTCCTTTTCCTTCCACGCCAACCTCCCGCCTTCTTTATACAGAATACGCGATGATGAGTTCTCCTCAAGTAAAATTATCCGGAAGTAAAATACCTCTCCATTCGGATTTCCGGGCGAGAGGTGCTAGAGGGGGTTCACCATCGGCTCAAAAAGTCCTCAAGATAGACCTATGCAACATCCGAGGTCTAAGTAAGAACATCAACGATGTCCATCGACACCTTCAAATTGAAAAGCCAGACATATTAGCTCTTACTGAGACACAGGTCAATTCATCCACCAATACGACCTATCTGCTCTGTCCTGGGTACGAACTCCACACACGTTTCAGATTCAAGGGAGGCCTCTGCCTCTACTCTAAAACGAATCTCTCATGTCAACGAGAAAAAACTTTGGAACCAAATAAGTTTGATGTCATGTGGTTCAAACTCGATAGCCAGAAACAGACCAAATACCTTTGTTGTCTCTACTTATCACCAAATGATCCATCCTATGAAGAGCTCTTCGAATTCTTGTCTCTGAAGCTTGACCAAATCCAACAGAACCATCCAGCAGCAGAAATCATCATCATGGGCGATTTCAATGTACACAACACTGCTTGGCTCGTACACTCCAACAGAACGGATGAAGCTGGGCGACAAGCCGAAGCTTTCGCCATCACTTACGGCTTGGAGCAGCTTATCAAAGAACCCACACGAATTCCCGATGCCAATAACCATTCAGCTAACATACTTGACTTATTCCTCACTAATATTTCAGCACCCTACACCATAGATGTACGAGCTCCACTTGGCAATTCTGACCACACACTCATCTCCACAACCTGCCCATTTTTCATTCCATCAACTGCTCCGGCACCCCCACGTCTTATATGGCATTACAATTCAGGAGATTGGGACGGTCTCCGCATGTTTTTCTCCGAGTTTCCTTGGCATAGAGTATGCTTTGACTCTGAGGACCCTTCACAGTGTGCTGCGGAAATATCCGAGATCATCATGCTCGGAATGGACACATACATACCTCATTTTTCGAAAAGATCATCACCTTCGAAACCCTGGTTCAACAAAAACTGTTCTAGAACTGTTGTCTTGAAACAATCAGCCTACCATCGCTGGCGCAAAAACCCTAACCTCGCGACTAGAGCAGAATGCGTTGATGCCAGGAATAACTGCAGCCAAACAATAGATGCTTCGAAAGAAACATACAATGCCAAGATAAGATCGAAACTCATAGATTGCCCCAATGGCTCCCGTTCGTTTTGGTCCCTTGCTAAAGTTGTCGGAAGAAATTTCACTAATAGTTCATTTCCACCACTGTCCGAATCCGACGGCACATTAGCAACAACATCGCAGGAGAAAGCGAATATTTTTGCAGAGATATTCGCAGCAAACTCTACTTTAGATTCCCAAGGAAAACTGCCGCCAGACATTCCGCCCGTTGAGAGTCGAATGCCCGAAATCGTCTTCCGTCAACGCACTATCAGACGAATTTTGCTTGGTCTCAAAACGAATAAGGCTAACGGTCCTGATGGAATTCCACCCATTATCCTCAAAAAATGTGCACCAGAATTAACACCGATTCTCTGCAAGTTGTTTACCATCTCGTACAGGTCGGGTATTTTTCCATCATGCTGGAAGACAGCTAGAGTCCAACCAATCCCCAAAAAAGGGAACAAGAACCTGCCCAACAACTACAGGCCCATTGCCCTGTTATCAGTAATCTCCAAAGTGATGGAAAAAGGCCATCAATATTGAGCTTATCAAATATCTAGAGAGATCAGAAATCATCAATGATAGACAACCGCCACCGAAGATCTACTGGAGATCTACTTGCCTACGTCACCCATTTATGGCAATCTTCAATAGAAAAACACGGGGAATCTCTAGCTGTCGCGTTGGACATATCGAAAGCATTCGACCGTGTTTGGCACGAAGGACTCCTCCACAAACTACCATCATACGGCTTACCACCTCAGCTATGCCATCTCTTATCGAGTTTTCTTTCAGGCAGATCGCTTCACGTGGTGGTGGACGGTGTATCGTCTGATACCATTGGCATCAATTCCGGCGTTCCACAAGGATCAATTATGGCACCAACATTATTTCTGCTTCATATCAATGATCTGTTGGGAGTAACAACTTGCCCCATCCACAGCTTTGCAGATGATAGTACCCTCCATACTGCGTTCTCTTCCAGAATTCCCATTTCTTCCCAGGAAACTAAGAACTCACGGCGCAGGCAGGTCAATGCTGTCAATGAAGATCTTGCTGAAATCACAGCCTGGGGAACGAACAACCTAGTTGAATTCAACGCCACCAAAACTCAAGCCTGCATTTTCTCTAGAAAGGCGGAACTCAGTATGCCCGATATTGTAATGTCTGGCTCCACCATCCCCACCAAGCCCACCATATCTATGCTCGGTATTTCCATCAGCAACACTCTTTCATGGGATAATCATGTCAGATCCATCGCAAAAGCTGCTTCACAAAAACTCGGATTCTTGTTCCGTGCGAAAAGCTACTTTACACCTCAACAGCTTCTCATGATCTACAAAGCGCAGATACGGCCTGTTCTAGAATACTGTTCCCACATATGGGGCTCAGCACCAAAACATACGCTGATGCTCTTAGATTCCATCCAGAGAAGAGCCATTCGCCTGGTGGGTGACGCCACACTCACTCACTCTTTGACATCATTGGAACACCGTAGAAAGGTCGGCGACCTTTCACTTTTCTATCGAAACTTCCACGGGAAATGTTCTTCGGAAATCTCTGCAATCATCCCTTCACTAGCAATACCAATCAGACGAACTAGACAAGCCCAGTCAGCACATCCTTTCGTCGTCAACCTCGAAAGATGTCGAACAGCACTTTATCAAGACTCCTTCATCCATAGAACGGCTAGGCTCTGGAATTCATTGCCTGTGGAAGTATTCCCAACAACATATAATCTCCAAAAATTCAAAAAAAAATCCAATACCTACCTCCTGTCCCTATCCTCCCTAGGAACGCACGATGTTCTTTGAACATTATAGGGATTCCCTTTCGTGCGCTCCAATCGATAAAAAAAAAAAAAGTCCTTCAAAAAATTTTATAGATCATTTTGTCTTTTCTACGGTCACGCGGAAATTGTGACATGGGTGGAGCAGGAGATCCCTATCTCCATCCTAAGAGTAAAGAACGCCCAAAAAAGGCTGAGATGGAATAGAAGGTTCACCCTCACTATTCCAAGCAGGGAACAATGAGAAGAGAACAGAGTGGAATTCCGCCCGGGGAGTCTAGTATGTTATACGGACGGATCGCGCCTAACTGACAAACAGGACTCAGGTGCAGGAATTTACCTAGAAGGATTAGGCATAAGGGAGAGCTACGCTCTTGGAAAGTATACCACAGTTTTTCAGGCCGAGGTCTTTGCCATTCTGGCAGTAGCGGAGAGGCAATAAGAGGTGAAAGAGGGACCAGAGCAGAAGATTTACATCTGCTCGGATAGTCAGGCGGCTCTCAGGGCTGTCTGCCATCCTAAACCAAGCTCAGCTTTGGTGCAGGAATGTGGCGATGCTCTTGAGAAACTAGCTGAACAGACACCGTTCTGGGGACCGGAGCCTGCACTGGGCATAACAAGAAGCCAAACTTCGTCTGCCCTTAACAAATGGGCGGACGAGGCACTAGAAGTATATTGGAGGCGTATAGGCGGCTGCAGGCAATCGAGAGACCTGGTGGCCGGTCCAAGCAAGCCAAAGACGGCTTGGTTACTGGGCAGGGATCGCCAAATCCTGCGCCTTCTTATAGGGATACTGACAGGGCACAACAGGTTACGCAGACACCTATCACTCATAGGTGTGGAAGATAGTCCCACTTGCCGTGAATGCGGAGAAGATGAGGAGACATCACTTCACTTCCTCGGAGAGTGTGAGGCGTATGGAAGGATGAGATTCGAAATCTTTGGAGTAGATAAACTACAACAGGAAGATTTGGTCGAATTAGAGTGGACGGACATCCTGACCTTCATCAGAAGGACAGGAAGGTTCGAAAAGGACAACTAGAAGAGGGATGTGTAGATATGTGGAGAGCAGGGGTTGGCAAAAAGGGCCCATGGGGGCCTACTTGCCTGGCTACAGCCTCCCCACAATACTACTACTACTTGTCTTTTCTACGAAAACTTGTTTTTTTTTGGCAAAGATACGAAAACAAACCGATTGATAAAACCCTTCAGGACCCTAGTCAATCCAATGCAGCTATATACAATAAAACTTATCTATTATGCATGTATATCTCAGTACACATTTACGTTGAAAGTGATCCCTTGTTATGTAGTTATACTCTTATGGATTGTTGAGAAGTCTGAGAGATTTCGAAATATAAAAATTTTTATCGATTTTTTGAGTATTATTCATGGAAACCGGATCACTCTTTATAAGGGATTGATATTTGTGTACAAACCTATTTTCTAATCTAAAATATCAACTCATTTGTTTCAGAGGTTTAGAAAACAAATATCCCATTTAGAAAAGTTGGTTGAAGAAGTTCGTTTAAATGATGAGACTGAAACTAGAACTAACAATGAATATGATTACAAAGAATCTGTTCTCTCGAGCCTTGGAAATAAAATTATATATAGTAATTTTGAGAACATGTTTATTTTTGCAGATTTGGGGTAAGTTATTGTATAGTCTTGACAGAGTCATAACTTGAGACTGCTTGATCAGTATCTTGAAAAGTTCAAACCGACCGCGTGCCGCCGGCGAAGTTTTTTGATGAAATTGTCTGAGGTGATTTTGTGAAGACTATAACAAGCTGTCTCTTTTTCAGTAGTTCAATAATCTATACTAAATATTATAAAGAGGAAAGGTTTGTTTGTTTGTATGTATTGAATAGACTCCGAAACTACTGGATCGATTTGGCTGAAAGAGGTTGTAGGATTTAGATTTATCCCATTAAGTTAGATGGCGGATCAAATATATCGGACGAGTTTTGTAATTATGGTCCGATTCTATTCAAAATTGGTATCTGGGGTTTTCGGGGTCGGAGATTATGATTCTTTCGTCAGAATTTGAAAATTCGGGCGGTATTCGGAAATTCCAGATGGCGGAATCAATATAGCGGACGAGTTTTGTAATTATAATCCGATTCTTTTCAAAATTGGTACCTATGGGTGTTCGTGATCGGGGATTACGATTCCTTCATCAAAATTGAGAAATTCAAGAACGCGGATCGAAAATGGCGGATTTTGTAATTAGGATCCGATTTTAGTTTTTGGAGTGGGAGATTATGATTCTTTTGTCAAAATTTGGAAAGGGCGGGATTTGGAAATTCAAGAAGGTAGATCCAATATTGCGGACGAGTTTTGTAATTATATTCCGATTCGATTCAAAATTTTTGTCTGGTGTTTTAGGAGTCGGATATTATGATTCTTTCGTCAACATTGGGAAATTCAAGTGAACTAAAAAGAAGTTGAAATAAATGGTAGTTTGAAAAACTAAAGAAACACGCTTTTATGGGTAGCGAAACTAGAAAGAAGTAGAAAATAAAATAATAATAGTGTCTTGATGAATATTGAACTGAAAAAATATATTATAGAAATAATGTATATACCAAAACAACGTTTGCGAGGTCTGCTAGTATACAATAACTAAACTAACCTAATAAAATTAAGGGGTGGAAACAGGGGCGGATCCAGACGATGTTTGAGGGGGGGGGGGGCATAGAAAGTCACGGCTCAATAAGGTTAGCGCCGAAGAGAAATTATATGGTGACCTTCTGAGACAAATGCTTTTTGATTAAAAAAATTGATTATAGTAAACATGAAATCTTCAGTTTCCTTTCAAGTATCGAAATTACTGGTGTAAAGAAACAAGTACAAACTTTTATTCCATCAATATATGTAAAATTCTATAATAAATCATATTGGATAAAAAAAGTAAATGAAAAAATATTTCTCTTGAAGAATTTGGGTTCGAAAGTGAATAAAAATATTTCTTTTAAAAAACAAAACAAATTAAACAGACAAAAATAAAAATATATAAAATAAAGAAAACAAATTCCAGTCTTCTATTCTTCTGCATAGCGTATCTTTGGATGATATCATCAACATTCAGACTGTTGCAGATGCCCCTATGAATATGCATCAATGCCAATCCATTTAACCTGTCTTGGACCATTCTGGATCTTATCCAATCTTTCAGCCTTCTGGGTGTCGGAACACTTCTTTCAGAAGATGCAACACTTACAGACAGGCAATATAATGGTTCCAGACGAATGTTTATGTTAGGAAACAAATGTTTGTTACATTCCTTCAGGGCATGGTTATACCATTGTTTGGTATATTTTGCTTAGTATCCCTCATTTTCTTACATATATACATTTCAGAAACGATCTTCTGAAAGGACATTCCATTATTCATCAATGGTCGGAAACTGTTCAAGTATATTTCTCATACCTCATATATTTCCTCATCTGTTTTGTTTTTAGTTATTGATGGCACACAAAGGTGAAGGTTGTATAGATTCAATTTATTTTCTGATAGCCTATATCATTCAGATCAAGGATAATACTGGGATGAAAACAGTCATTATGTAATAGTCATCCACTGAGGAAACCGTAGGATTCGGTCTATGAACCAGTCTCCCTGTTATTCTCGGCATCGAAAATTCAACATTCAGTTCTTTCAATTTCTGTTTGGCTTCATTCGAAATACTCAGATAGTATTTAGAATATCATCCCTTTAATTTTGAAGCGTCAGAAGAGTGATACTAACAACATCGTTAGCTTGTTTTTTGTTTAAGTTTTTCGAAGTTTCTAGCTATGAAGACATATACACTAATTTTTTCATTTATTCAAAATACCTACATTTTTACATATCCATGAGGTTTCCGAGGGGGGGGGGGGCATGGGTGGAAAGTGGAAACGATATACCTATGGTGCGATTCGATTTCTCTAGTCCTATTCTAGCTGTTTCACCCCGGAATATTAGGATAACTATGATGCAGTTCTGGGTAGGGAACCTCCTCCTTTTCTTCTATTCTATTATATGCGCTCCTAGGTGTTTGTCACTCTTCCGTTAGTATGTATTCTCTACAGAACCTGCATTTATCTTCTCCTGAACCGAACGTTATAATCTCAAGATTGTGTCCTTTCATTATCGGGTTTGTCTCCTGGTCGATTATGGTGGCCTTGACGATGCTAGTGATGGAACGTGTGATGTTATTATATCCAAATCGAATTACTTAAATGCCATAAACCAATAATAACTTCACATGTTCCGTTGCTAGCAACGCCAAAGCCTGCCCAAGCACAACCACTCGGGTCCTCGTCTTAAGGAAATATCTAACAATCATTGGCGACTTTTCATGTTCACATACACCCGACATAGACCCCACGCTTTAGCTAACGCCAACTGTTGAAAAAAATTAGCCAACATTGACCTTGATCTGGACACAATATCCTATAGTGTGAGCTTCTGCCTGGAAGATGCTTGGAAATTCGCCAAGACTTTCCGAGGTCCTTAGACTCTTATCCCACTTCCATCTTCGATTTTTGAGCCGTCCGTGTGTATAGTCTTTCCAAAGTCAGTTGTATCGCTATACCACTTTATGGCTCCTTTATTGAGATCTATATCCCATGGATTCACTATTCCACTCTTTTTTGCAGCTCAGCCTTGAGGTAATCTTTTTCACAAATCTTCGTCTTGAAGCAATAAGTTCAGGATTGGCTGGTTGAAGGAACAGATCGATTCCACCGGTAATTCTAGTTGCTGAATTTTCGGATCTTATTTTGTCTTTGTATATCCAGTTATCATTGATCAGCATCAGCATGCCAATCCTGAAATGTTCAATATTTATCATACCTGATTTCAATGGTCTCCGCACGTGTTTCTTGTCTAGTAAAAAATGGAATAGCTACTTTACAGTAATGGTGTTTTTTCTGTTTTAGGGATTATATTGAGGATATATGGATGGAAAACCAACAACTGTTGTGCGAATTGAAATTCGATAAAATTTCCAAAGTTTTGTCCGTTTATCCTGATTTCACGCATTCGCAGAGTTACCACAAAAAGATACAGGGCGGGAAAAATATCCACTATTATATTGAAAATTGTTCACCGAGAATAGAAGAGTCTGAAGAAATAAGAGAAAATGAGATCGCAAAAACGGTAAGAAATGTTGACCGGTTCACCTATGTCTTCCCAGCAAACATCTTGATATGGGGCATTAATGACCTAATACATTTTCCCCATACCTGATATCAGCGGCCCAGTACATGGTCCCATATGCGGGACTCTGTACAGCTGGTCCCAGTGCTGGGTACCCAGCAATCATATTCAGTTTCCCGACAAAAAACCAGTACAACATAATCGACACATTGAGTTTCACATAGCAGGCCCAGCACATACATTAATGATGATGGGACTGTATTGGCCAATTATTAACATTGGTTACATACTATCGAGGTAGGGGAGAGGTAGGGGATTTGAGGCCTAATGGATCTCAAAGTTCTAGTTACTCTATATTCTCCAATGTAACCCTCTCATCATATGATATCAAACGGACACATTCCAGATTTCAAGAAAAAAATGTATGAATGACACAATGATATCTTCTTAACCTCTATCTTCTTCCATGATGAAACTTCTCAGAGTGACTGCTTACCGGCTGGTATCTACATCTTATTTGGGTAGCATTCCTTTAGAATAGATTATTAGTTACGAGGTATAGGTAGAGTCCGACCACGTTAACTTTGGGACAGCATGTGACGCAACGCATATGCATATTCAATGCATACGCGACCAAGTGCTGTCCCAAAGTTATCGTGGTCGGACTCTACTCCTGGAATTTTATATCATTCATCCAGTTATCAGTGGTATTTCTTGATAATTAGAATTCTTCCTCCATATAGGAGCTAGTATAAAAAACATGATAGTTATGCTTCTGGCTTCTGGAGAGGTAGAGCCACTCCAATTATTAGGCCTGTCAGTTTGTGTTTTCTCTACCTGCTAGCTTGATTTTTTTCTATGACTTTGTGCTCTGTTCACATTATGCCATGAACTAACATGCTAGGAACAAAATCAACTCTAGCAAGTACAGCAACACAAACAAACAGACCTATTATGATCACTAGGTTATGAGATACCAAGCACATACATTTCACTAGAGTCACACATGATAAAGATCCAAATGATCAGCAGTTTATTGATGTAGATGTTCCCAGAACTTTTTTATTTCCACTTTGCCCCTACATTATGGCAAAGGGAATTTTTCGCAAGTGTCGACGAAAAATATATCTATAGAAAATGTTAATCATTATGTGCATTCAGAATACATCATTGGTAAGTCCAAAGGAAACTCCGCAAATCAGCAAAATCAATTTTTGTCCAAGTAATTAATAGGGTCCACTATATCGCACCTTCTACTATTTATTTTCAAATCGAGTTATAATAAGGGCTCACGGGATCAACGAAATGCAATATACTGTCTAAAAGCATATTTTTTTATTTCAGATTCATGATTGCAAACTTTCTCTTACTAGAGAAATCATCTCTGATAAATTTTTCCTACCACCGAAAAACAAACTTAACGTATACATATTTTTCGAAATTCTTTCTGGAAGGGGGTTCGAATATTCCGATGTATATGTACAGTATCGTGTAGATCTTCCGAGTCATTGGTCTTGTGAGGACCCCAACACGCTTCATGGTGTAACACAAACCTGCATCGGCTACAACCAAGATGGACTTTCACATTTCGGACATGATTTCGAGATCATCCTGGAGTATGACATCCAGAACTTACAGGAAAAAAGTGAGTATAATTATCACAATTTATTATATGTAATTGTGTAACGACGGCTCTGAACTTTTATACGTATTTTCCTAGTTAGTGTATCACGGAAATAGTGTGAAATATTGTGCCAGTGGCTTCTACTGCCAAAATTAGGTAAGGAAGCTTCAAATGAACATATAGGTCGAAGGTCGCCATATTTATGCATGGTCTCTGTTGAAGATCACCCAGTATCCTAGACAGGAGTAGTAAAAATAATGACACATAATTTAGCGATGTAATGTCAAGTTATTAATATAATTCTGTTTTAACTGAGCTTTATTTGAACCTTCACAACTGATCGATATCAGGGCAGTGAAAACAGATAACGTAGTTTTCACATTTTGGTGCCGAAACCAGGGAAGGTTTGAATATCTAACGAACGTGCAGAAGAATGGACTTGGCTCTCAGAAATACATACCGGACCCAATTATCAAAGCTGATAAATATGGCAAACGAATTAATAAACGCAAGTACCATAGATCAGAAAGAACTGAACATTTTGATTTCAAGAGTGAAAGCGTCAAAGGAAAATTTGTATATTTTGAACGGAAGATTATTACCTACTTTTGAGGATGACCAGATCGAAGAAGAATGCGAGAAGATAGTCGAGTATGATGATGCTGCCGTTACAATTATTGCAAAAATGGAGCAGGTAGTTAGTCAGAAATCCCAAGTGAATACCGGATGTCCATTCCCAGAATCGCAACTGAATGAAGGAGGTGAAGTATTGACATCCACAAGAAATGTTCATCAAGCTAAATCGGTGAGATTACCTAAACTAGATTTATTGAAGTTCAACGGAGATATAACTTTGTGGCCTGCTTTTTGGGAACAATATCGAACAGTAATTCATGAAAACGTCGACTTAGATGAAAACGCTAAATTCAATTATTTGAAATCACTGTTATCTGGAAAGGCAGCTGTTACAATCAGTGGGTTATCATCTAGTATGTCTTGTTATGCAGATGCAATCGAAATGTTGAAAAATGAATATGGTAATAATGAAAGAATCATAGACAACTATGTTCAGCAGATAATGTCTTTACCTCCTATCAAGTATAAGAATGATGCAGCAGCGTTGAGAAAATTGTACAATTTAACGTCAACAATTACTCGTTCATTCGTTTCATTGGGTATTTCGGCCAATCAATATGGTTTGATGGTAAAGTCTGTGATAATGAAAAATTTGCCATATACTTTGCGAGTTGAATTTAACAAACAAAAAATTCAAGAAGGCATATCTACTAATAATCCATGTTATGATTATGAAAAACAAATAAAAACTTTGCTGAATTTCATAAAAGTTGAAGTTGAGGCAGTAGAGCAGGCGCAGAGTTCATCAGGATCAGAAGTAGTTAAAGAAAAACGATTTCACGGAAATAAACAGTTCTACACTAATCCTAAACGAGATGTATCTACAGCAGCAGGACTTATAACGAATGTCAAAGATTGTTGCTTGTTTTGTAAATCAGCAACTCATAATACGATGAATTGTAACGGATCGCTGACACTGACAGAGAAAAAAGATATTTTAAAAGAAAGTAAAAGATGTTTTCGGTGTACGAAACCAAATCATAGCTCTAAATTTTGTAAGTCCCGATTTATTAAATGTGAAAAATGTAGTGGAAGACACGTAACTTCTTTATGTGATCCGAATTATTCGAGGCCAGGAAGGGAGGCTCAAAGCAATGTATCAGGGGTTGTGAATGTCATTGAACAAGAACAGGCCACTTCTCTAATTACTGAAAGTCGGATTGATAATGTTTATTTACAAACTGCTTGTGTTTTCATTAAATCAGGAAATTCATCAGAGAAAACATTGATTCGCATGGTACTCGATGGAGGCAGCCAATTAACTTTTATAAAAGAATGTATTTCTAGACGAATAGGATTACCAGTCATTGGAACCCATAATATTTCTGTCATTCCATTTGGTAGTAGCAGCCAATCGCCTGCTAGACTCTGTAACAGAGTTTCATTGAAATTGATTGGGCAGTTCAATAATGAAATGATTCAAATTAACGCTATTGAAGTTCCAGAAATATGTTTTGATTCTCTCAATCCTCCATCAGTTAAAGACCCATTAATAAAAGAGTTTTCTATGAATTTCCATTTAGCAGATACTAGTGCTAATGGTGGGCTCGAGAAAAATGGTATCAATCTATTAATCGGTGCTGATAATTACTGGAAGATAGTAACTGGTGAACAAAAAAGACTATCTGAAAATTTGACAGCACTAGATACAAAGTTTGGTTGGACTTTACACGGATCAAGCGATTTTTATTGTTTCGGAGTAAATACAAATTTGGTGTCTACTCTTGCTCTGCAAACAATTGAAAACGCAAATGACGATGGAGATTTGAAAAATTTTTGGAGTCTGGAAATGTTAGGTATTACTAAAGATGATTCATGTAGTAATTCTACAGTAGACTTCATAAACAATGAAATATGTTTCAAAAACGGGCGATATGAAGTAACTCTACCCTGGAAAATTGAAGATCCAAGACTTGATTCAAATTATAAAGGTGCTTTAGCTCGTGTAAAAAATTTAACGTCTCGATTGATAAAAAATTCAAAGCTCATTGAATATGATAATGCTGTGCGTGAATATTTCAAGAATGATTGTGCTGAGATAGCACCAGAATTAGCAGATGAAGTGAATACTTATTACATGCCTCACAAACCAGTTTATCGAGATGACAAGGCAACAACGAAAATACGTGTAGTGTTCGACTGTTCTGCACACGCACCTGGATTTCCGTCATTCAATGATTTATTATCGCCTGGTGAAAATTTAGTTCCTCACTTATTACGGATAATTCTTAATTTTCGGATTGGATTTATCGGAATGATAGCTGACATTGAAAAGGCTTTTCTACAGATCAGTTTGGATGAAAGTGTACGGAATTATCACAGTTTTTTATGGTATGAAAACCCAATAACGTCAATAACGAATTTACCACCACTCAGGAAATACAGGATGAAACGTGTAACTTTTGGTGTAACAAGTAGTCCTTTTCTATTAGCTGCTACACTTAAGAAACATCTATCAGAACAGCCCGAGGAAATGAATCATACGTGTAATATACTCAAGAAATCTTTTTATGTAGATGACCTGATTATTTCTCTGAATTCGATAGATGAAGGTAAAGAAATATATTCTAACTCGAAATCAATTTTATTTTCTGCTAATATGAATCTTCGGAAGTGGTGTACTAATAGCATTCCTTTGAAGAATATTTTTGGTAATGATGTAGATACAGAAGTTACAAAAAAGAAGGTCCTTGGTTTAATATGGTATATTCATACTGATGAGCTAGGAGTCGATCTCAGTACTGTTATGGAAGACCAAGGAAACCGACATAATATAACGAAACGCATAGCTCTTCAAACTGTAGCTAGGATATTCGACCCATTAGGTATACTGGGACCGTTTGTAATAAGAGCCAAAATATTAATGCAAGAAATTTGGAAATTGAAACTGAAATGGGATGAAGCTTTACCTGAAGGGATTCTGAACATATGGCTACAATGGTGTTCTGAAATTCCCATTTTAACCGATCTTGTGATTCCTCGAAGTGTCAGCAGATATTCACAAAATACATATGATCTACACATTTTCGCAGACGCTAGCCCACTTGCTTATGGAGCTGTAGCCTATATACTTACAAATTCATTGACCGATGGAAGAATTTGTGAAATTTTGATTGCAAAAAATAGAGTAGCTCCTATAAATGAACATGGAAATAAATCACTAACGATACCTAAATTAGAATTGACTGCTGCATTATGTGCAAGCAGATTGCAGAATTACATAATCCAAAATTAAGACATAGTAATGAGTAATGCATTTTTATGGTCCGATTCAAGAATTGCATTTCACTGGATAAAAGGCAATAGTCGTAAAAAGTGGCAGCCGTATGTTTCGAATCGAGTAACGGAAATACTAAATATAACAAAAGGTAGTTGGCGATATTGCCCTGGACCAGAAAATCCAGCAGATTTAATAACAAGAGGAATCAAAGCAGAAGAACTACTTCAATCAGAATTGTGGATGCATGGACCACCATGGTTGAATGAAGATACAGCGTCCTGGCCAGATGATGATATTCAGATTTGTCCAGAAAAAGTATCAGTTTTTCTGATGAATGTAGAAGAAAATGTTCCTGAAATCATACCTATATTTCCATTAGAACGATTCAGTAATTTAGAGAAAATTCTTAATATCACAGCATATATTATAAGATTCACTCATAATGTAAAACATCCTGGAGATAAACTGACCGGAGTTTTAACTGTTCCCGAAATAAATGAGTCTGAAAAATATTGGATCCGGATAACACAAAAAATTGAATTTGAAGCAGAAATTAGAGCATTATGCAGAGGGAAATCATTGGATTCGAAATCGAGTATTTTGACGTTGAACCCATTTTTGGACTCGGATTCTTTACTTAGATTAGGAGGGAGACTACAAGAAGCAAATTTAACCTTTGAGATTAAACATCCTATTATTCTTCCGAAGAAGTCGTTACTCACTGAGAAGATTATATGGAATTCTCATATGTGCACTGCTCATGGTGGAATAAATGCAACTTTAGTACATACAAGGAATAGATATTGGATAGTTCAAGGTAGACAGCGAATTAAATCAATCATTGGGAAATGTGTTTCATGTAGAAAATTGAAAGGCAAACCTTGTAACGAACCTTTCGCACCTTTACCAAAAAACAGAATAACTGCTGCTCATCCCTTTAAAATTACGGGGGTGGATTTTGCTGGACCATTTTACATCAAACGGAAGAAGACGAAAGTATATCTTTTGCTTTTCACTTGTGCAGTTATACGTGCAGTTCATTTAGAGCTTGTACCAAATCTCACGACGGAGAGTTGCATAAGAGGCCTGAGAAGATTCATCGGAAGAAGAGGCGTTCCAAACACCATATATTCAGACAATGCAAAAACATTCAAAAGAGTCTGTTTAGAATTACAAGAACTTTGCAGAATCTTACAAAATCAAGAAGTTCAGAATTTCGCTAGGAATATGAGAATAGATTGGCATTTTATCGTTGAACGAGCCTCCTGGTGGGGTGGCTGGTGGGAAAGACTCATCAGAACTATAAAAAATGCGTTGAAATTTGTTATTGGAAAAGCTTCCCTGAATTTTGACGAACTATCTACAGTTTTAGTAGAAGTGGAATCAATTGTGAATTCCAGGCCATTAACATATTTAGATGATGATCCTGATAATATGATAATTCTGACTCCATCACGTTTCTTGATTGATAGCAGTATATTGGGATTCAGTTTTGATATCACCAATGAGGGTATCAAGAGAAGCGATATCTTGAAGTTATGGAAATCGAGAGAGCAATGGATTAATAAATTATGGACTCGTTGGAAAACTGATTATCTTCAACAGTTGCGATCTTTTCATCACAGCCAAAGAATGAAGTCGAAGAATGTGAAAATCGGAGATGTAGTTTTATTACACGATCAAAATGTACCTAGACTACTTTGGAAGCTTGTGAGGATCGTTGACGTTTTTCCTGGTAAAGATGGTCGCATTCGCGTTTGTGAGTTGAAGACTGCAGACGGTGTCTACCTGAGAAGACCGATACAACTTATTTACCCATTAGAAGTTGAATTTCCGGCGGGGGAGAATGTTGAAGATCACCCAGTATCCTAGACAGGAGTAGTAAAAATAATGACACATAATTTAGCGATGTAATGTCAAGTTATTAATATAATTCTGTTTTAACTGAGCTTTATTTGAACCTTCACAACTGATCGATATCAGGGCAGTGAAAACAGATAACGTAGTTTTCACAGTCTCCAAGGAAGCTACACCCTCTCAAAGGGACGCATCTGAAGATAATGTTCCATTATTGTTTGAACAACTATATTTTATTAATGTTTTTCCATCACTATAGCTATAGAACCTACCATTATGTTTTTTCTCTACCAAGCTAGCTTTCGTCATTTTATGGTCCCTCGCTACTAGTTCAAAGAGTCATAGCCTCCTCTGTTATAATAATTAACCCGATTATTTCACAACCAATAGCAATAGTCCGTTATTCTAGCAAATCATTCGGTATTATACAGATAACACTGCATGGTCCTCAATAGTTCACATTGAATTGTCAAAACGAAACTATATCATAAAAGTAATCTGAATCATTGAGTATTCGCACTAGTCTGAATATTATATCTTAATGACATGATGAACCCCATACCACCGAACAGACCATATGCTGTGGCCAATACCGAAATAAGCTACTCTTAAATTTTCTATGCACCTCTGAAAATAATAAAATGTTTCTGCTCCAGGATATTGCATACCTCCTGGGTAATGTAAGCCCATCAGAGTGATTTGAACTCAGGTGGACCGGTGATTTTTTGCGTTTCCATATATAGGTATATCCTGTCCTACATTATGAGGAAGGTGGATGTTCATCCTGATTATGAGGTCCCAAAAATGAAGTTCCGAATTATCAATGGGTTAATCTGACATAATAAAATATCTAGGCCTATACTTTTATGTTTGATTTATGGGTCAAAACTGGCTTTTTTTCGACCTGTACGATTCAAGCATACCTGAAATGCCTCATACAAAATTTCAACGTAATACCTCATATAGGGTGTCAGTTATTGAATGGCAAATTTTAATATGCTTGTTCTTTCAATTCAGCCTGTATAAAAATCTGTGGTGTTGATAAATCCGGTGAAGTAGTCATCCATGAAGAAACACATCGGATACTGGCATACGAAGTTTCATCCTTGTAACTTATATTCTACACGTTTCTATGAGTTTCTATAAGTTTCTATGAGTTTAGGCAAACCAAGGTTAGTTTATTTCATTGTACTAGTATTCACCTGATGAAGCTACTGTGTTAGCGAAACATATGTCGTGTGACTAAGAATAATGTTGAAATCTCATCGTTTTTACATTTCTACACGAAGATCTCTCTAGGTCGAACAAACAATTCAATGAAGTTGAACAATTTTTTATTATGATCCATATATTTTTTCCTGAAGATAGGATAAGCAGAAAAATGCACACTAATAAATTGGGTGTGCTCACTACACATTTTTCGTAACGGCGTCGGAAAAAACAATATTCAAACACATTTTTTGCGATTATGTCGAAACTACTAGCAATATTATAATGAAATTTTGCAAGAACATGTTTTGAAAGATGACACAACTCATGATTTTTTTTTATATCTGAGAAATCTCCTAGAGTGCACTAGTTATATACACTGCTTGTTCGGAGTAACTCTTATTGCTAGTATACTTCTTGCTGGTATAAAGTTATGTATAAAGTAAGTATTCTGATAAACTATTACCGACTTAGTGAAAACCAAAAATAATAACATCATTCTAAGGAAGAAGTTGATAGTTAAATGAATCACGACAAGAATAAAATTAAAATGAATTTTACTGGATACATGGATTACACAGTTTGCACTTATCTTAAAAGGAAAGAGAGTCTAAATGCACAGAGGTGAATGTGAATTCACGTCAAGAGTTGCAGGACAGAATTGAACATCACTTGAATGACCTTATAGCTGATCTTTCAAAAGAATGATGCAAAAAAATGGATTACTCTCACTGATTAAATTTTTTATGTTTTGAGTAAAACTTATCTTATATTCTACCTGTGATTCTTTGTTTGATCAATAACTTTAGCATCGGAATAATGTTACTGTTCTTGGTACTGAATAAAAAGGTAATTGTTTTAAATGATAATCCATACCATCATCAGTTATATTCTTCCATTATTTTCAAATCAAAATATTCCGAATACGCTACTCATCAGTATCGAGTTTTACCAAGAGTACCTAACTTCTTGGTGTGAAATTGAATGATGTTCAAGTTCATATATAATATTTGGACTAGAAAATTTAACCTATATATTTGAGAGTTCTCAGTGTACCCTTTTTTTGAAACATCCTTTATAAATATTGTGGTTTTGAAGCCCCCGTGACTCACCCCTCACGGAAGGGCTGGATCTGCCCTTGTATTGGACCATGTTTACATTGTGTACTGTTCAGATTGCCCAATTGGATTTTAGTTTATTCTTCTGAAAAAAAAACATGAATTTCTCATATCTTCCCCATACGCATTTTATAGGCGGAATAAATATTCTTTAAAAGAGAATGTTGTTCTTTTCAAATCGATCTTCGACTTTATTGCTCCATTCAAGAATACAACATTATATATAAAGTGTGGTCGACCAACTTTGATCTACTTGTTTTTTCTTTTGAAATAAAAACTTCATTTTAAGAATTTTCAAAATCTCAAATTGATTCTTGTATCAAATATCACTATTATCTTGATTCAATAATTATCATCTACTGATATCTTCAATCGATTTTTCCATAATTTTGTTGTGAAAAAATATTGATTCTTGTATCAAACATTACCATAATCTTGATTCAATATACATTATTCGAAATGTTCTTCTTCGTTCATCTCACCGACAGCGATCACTTGGATAGCTATAAAGTCTCAGGTAGGGTGTCATTTAACTGAACCAATTATATTTTTCATTCAAATAATTCGACACCTTTGGTTCCAACCAATATATTTGTAACACCAAGTAGCTTTATTTCTTAGTCATAAATTACTGATGTATTATACAAATAAATTGTTTTTTTTTCAAGTAAGCATATAATACATTCAATTCATTCCATACAATGGAATTATTTATATAAAGGTAGGTACCCTAATCTTCTCAACTCAAGAAAATATTGTTTCATTCTGAAAGTAGTTTTTTGCAAATATAATTTTCTCGTAATAAGAAAATATTTATTTGAGTATATATGAACAAACCATATTCTTGAAGTAAAGCAGATTTTGTTGGTTAGAGAAATTATTTTTTTGTGTGTTCAAAATAAACAGGCTTATGTGGTTTATAACATCAACCATTACAAGTATATCAATCATGTATTCGACTTATCTCAGCTTGTCTAGGATGGACCACCGGGTATAAATGTCTAGCTCATTTTGTTTTTGAAGGCATCCCTGAAACGCCCCACATTTACTTCGAAATAATATCGAAGTCTTCCTGGGACCGCTACCGAACCGAAGGCTTGACGTACACAAGCTTGCCGGTATCAAGTCCTGGCTGCCATAACTACACTTTGTCCTGCTTCCGATTCGATACCAAAGGCCAATCTGGCAGAATGAGGCGATTTTTCATCGGAGACAGCTATAACTACAAGGATGTTAGATGGATAGGATTACCAAGCGGTACGGAACAGGTGAGGCTTGAAAAGTAGGAACTAAAAATTTATCAAAATATAATAAAAACTGTCCAACTCGTCTCCGCACCGTTTAATTTCAAATTCAAGAAAGGGGGGAAATGTTTCGGACCCAAACGATATCCATCATTAGCCAGAAAGAACGGGGTCGTTGAGCAAATATCTGGGGTACTGTTACTTCATTTCAAATTATTTAGAACTCTAAACATTGTTTTATTATCCGTTTTAACATGTTCATAACCATGTTTTTGCCTTTTCTTCAACGCGTGAGTACCAATTTGCTTCACTTGATATACCTACTTATTGTTTCGTTGTTCTTTGTAGAATAATTTCTTTCTGGCTGATGATGGATACCGTTAGGGTCCGAAGCATGTCCCCCCTTTCTTGAATTCGAAATTAAATATTGTGGAGACGACTTGGAGAGTTTTTATTATATTTTAACTACTTCACTCCACTTTGAGATAACATGGACTTCTACAGTAGATTGAAAACCTATTGATTAACTGTCAACATTCATGTATGGAAGTTAATTTCAATTTCACTTGTGTGCGAGTGCATCTGACGATGTACAGTTTTTCTCGGCCCATGACCCTGATATACCCGGTATATGGTCTCTCAATATTTGTCGTCAGCCTTAGCTTTTTGTGATTTCTTGATTCATCGCATAGCTATACAATAAATTCGTTAAATGCACAAGTTTTTGTCTTTTAACCAAGGTCATCATTTTTCAGAAAACATAATGTGTAATTTTTTATAATACCTAGCTAATGGCAGGTAAATAAATTACTAATGAATGTGAATAAGTGAATAAGTCACTGATGACGAGTAAATAAGTCACTAATGACATGTCATTAGGTCACTAATGACAAGTGATTAAGTCACTGATGATAAGTGCATAAGTCACTAATGAGAAGTGAATAAGTCACTAATGACAAGTGCTGTGTTCACTAACGGGTCAAAAATTCAATGGAACAGAGGTTAATAGTGGTATAGGTGTACATTTTCAAAAACACAAATATTCTTGTGGCTATTAACTTGTTTCCTTGTCCCAAATAGTATACAAGTTTTTACTTGCCACTAGGTATTGAATATTCACCTAGGGTGTAATTTTTTTTCATCAACTATCTGAGGGGTTTATATAAGCTATTGACATACAAACAACAAATGGAAAGTCGATATACATGAGGATACGAAATAGAATATTATTTAACGAGCGGTAATGTAGTTCATAACTCACGCAGATGAAGTTTACAGTACGAGCCGCAGGCAATTACTGTAATTCATCGAGTGAGTTATGACTCGGAAGTCTTATCTAACTAATACCATACAGTGACTATAAAGAGGACTAGAGCAATATGTCCTTCCATTTGTTGTTTTGTTTATAGGTTAGTGGCAGAAACATTAACAAAACAAACACTAAGATATAAATAGTTAGATTTGGACAGTTGTAGGTTTTGTACACCAATATGAAACTTCATCCGCAATTTCCCATGACAGAAGAAGATATGATATATCTCAAAATAGATGTCAAATGAAACGAAAGAAGAAGTTCTACTCTACCTCACCCTCAAGGCGGCTACTCACACACCTGCCGCCGGGTCAATCTAGGGTGTGAAAGTGGGGTTGACCTTGAATTGCCTCCTAGATTGTGACGTGTGTAGGCAAGCAGGGCCAATTTCCTTATCGCATCCTTTGCAGGGCGGCACCGGCAGGCGCGCCAGACCTTCCTAGCTTCCTAGATCGGCTCCAACCGCCCTGCAACAACTTGCGTGTTTAGCGTGACTGGGCCAATTTCGACTCAGTTCTGAACAGAAAGCCGTGCGGAGTGTTCGTTTTCATTGTCTAGCTTGCTGAATCGAATATGGAAATCGATAACAACCAAGAGCGATTATAGAGGTCTATAAAGACCGGCCCCACATGTGGGATAAAAAAACAAACATTATTTCAACAGAGACATGCATAACGTTCATGTGACACAATTCTTTTCGTTTCTGTAACCGATTCTTCATCCAGTACTTCCTTTTTCTTTTTTTCTTCTGTGGCATCGCGGAAACAGCCAGGGCAATGCCGATCTTTTGATTTTTTGAAAGTGTTGGCACCATCTTCACGACTCAGTGATAGTCTGTTCTGCGGTACGTTTACTGCCGCACTGAACGGTAGGTATACGCGTGTGTTGAGACGATTCCTATAGATTGCCCCAATCACGCTGCACCCTAGATTTCCCGTGCGGCAGGTATGTGAGTAGCCGCCTTCAGAGATCTAATCGGGTCCTGAATGTGTCGCGTCACACGTGATCCATTATTGTGATCATAATGCATGAGAACTTCTTCTCTCGAAAACTCATTGTTGATTATTGCTGTTGAAATTTCTTCCTACTAGATAATGAAAATGAAAATGTGTATTTTGTAAAGATTTTCTGGAATTACTCCGTGTACTCTATTTTTTTTTTTTTTTCAGAGTAATATCTTCAACAAATATGGTGTGAACACAATCGGCACCGGTCAGATCGATGTCAGAATGAACATTTTGCATCAGTCCCAGGCTTTCCTTCATGAATTCAAGGAAGGTGATAGTAAGGATGCACACATTTATGAAAAACTGAATGCTTCCAGCTTGATAAGGAGTGTAAACCAAGTCCTGAAAGCTTTCAAAAAGGCCAGAAGACATATGATTGAAGTAAAGAAAGATGTGGCGAGTGTAAAATAAAATACTTGAAAAAGAAATAACATTTTATTTGGCTTATCAATTGTTTCCTCATGATCCTATAATAATTGCCCCATTGTCTACATCAGAACACAAAAAAGCCATTCCTCTAACAAGATATAATAGCTATATTTATACAGGGGATATCTTCATGAGTTAAGTTAACGCGATCTATACAGTGTCATTCGCAAAGTTGGGACCCTTTTAATTATAATTTATTTTGACGTTCGACTTAGACTTTAAGTTTTGCTTACAAAATATGAAAAATGGCATACTCGGTCGGAGTCGCTACTTGTCGAAAGTTATATTTTTGTCAAATCAATCGATGACTTATTTGTTGGACTTTCGAAAAATAGTTTACTGCAAAAAGTTGTTTCTATTCCAATTTTACACATGTGTCTCGAATTTGAACGTTCTATTGCAACTGATATTTTTTTATTTATTCTGATTGTAAATTCGACTGTCGAAACTGTTCTTAACTTTGGTAAGATAAGTAAAATAGTTTGATGATATTTTGATAGATAACTTTGGTATCATTTTAGAACTTAAAAATTCAATTTAAATGAATGCATGTCGCTCCTGCATGATTAACGATACTTCAACTCATTTGCATAACAAAAATTTTAAGCAAGGATTAGTATTTTCTGAAGAAAATCATATTTTTGTCGATAATTAGTGATTGAAATAAGTTAGTAGCACGACAAAGTTAATAGATTGAAATAGTTTTGTCGGTGTTATTTTTTTTTATAATACTTCCATGCACGTGGATTATTCCTGTAACCACATAATATACATCATTCAGTATAGTAGCCAGGTACCATATATGAAATATACCGAAATAAGAAAAATGTAAAGATTGCAATAGACTGATGATTAACTTTATTTCCTGTTATGAGTGATAGTTGGTGATTCGGATACGATGGAAAAATGGAAATGAATCTGGGAAACTCCTTATTATTTTGCCAAATTAAAGAAATGAGTTAGTAGGTATCCCTCACTCCCAAAAATTTCGGGAACATCCACATTCTCGGGTAACCTACAAATAGTACCTATCTTCTTCCGGCCCTTATTGTTATTATTTTCATATCATTTTATATCAATTGTAACAAGCTGAGAACAAATACAACTGAATAATTTATTAGTTATTTTTGTATCTTAGAGCAGCACTGTTTTACTTCGCGCATTGTTTTGTGCATGGTATCATATGGTAACGTAGGAAACTGAAAAGAAGTGTCACTTCGCAATTTGTTAACAATGCGCGAACCTTGTCATTTTTTGACGTTTGTAGAAAAAAATATTATAATATGATATGGATTTTGTTGTCAGTCTGGAAGAATTAATTTTCAATTTTACAGCACTGAAATGAAGTTGTAGTCACTCTCTGAAAGAAATCTAATTTTCAATTTGAAGTCATATTTGACCTCGAACAGCAAAAAATTTGCCTGCGGCTTATTTTCTGCATTACAAAATGTTTTCCTGACTATCTTGACCCGTCCTGGTCACTGAGATGACGCCCCTAATAACAGACATTTCGTAGAAATTGATAACATTTTGAAAACTAAAAGTTGTTATAGAACGTTCAAATTTGAAACACATATGTAAATTTGGAATAGAAACAACTTCATTTCTTCCTAGTCCATTATTCATATTTTTAAAAGCAAAACTCATCGCCCAGTCAAATTTCGAAATAAATGATTATTAAAAGTTTTCCCTATATTTTATAATGATGCCGACATTATGAATGACACTGATGGTATATACCCCTAATAAGAAAAAAACTTCACCAGTCCTTATTCCGATTTCTTATTCCGAAGCCAATTTGAGCAGTTCCTGCAAAAAACATACACCGCGTGGTGTCGGCTCGTTTGAAGTCCATGCACGTGGCGGACATTCTTTGCTCGAGGCCCTACAATAACTGACTTTGGATAGACTATACACGAAGTACTCAAGAACACCTATAGAAATATATAAACCTTTGAGAGGAGTGAAAAGAACTACTCTCGTGATAATCTCCGTATTTCATTATTACGTGGCAAAATACAGATTTAGATGAGTGATGACTTTTTATTCAAGGAAACGAAAATCATTATCAATAATGAATATTTCAAAAACATGTATCGACGCCACTGGAACATTCGAATTCAGCAGCCAGCTCGAAATACCAACTTCACACTGGTCGTGTCTAAAAAATGAAAATATAAACATAACCCTATATTTGTAACCTAAAAGAAACTTGCTCGAACTTGATGATCAGTGAATGTGAACACAGAAAAAGAACATGAATGCCTATGATACAGTCACGGTGGTTCATTTTATTCTTGTAGATTTGGAATTCCTAAGGTAGTAATCTCCATTATTAAATTACAGTTATAATAATGAGTAAACAACGTTATAATTGGAAGGCAAGACAGGTTGTAAATACTGTAATAGACAACTCTCTTACTCAAAAGGTGAATATAATTCATTATTGTATATATTTGAGGAAACTTACCAGTATATTTTCAGATCGAAGTCAATTTGCAAACTGCAGGACACTATGATACCTCAAATGAGTTGGTTCTGCCTTCTGTGAAGCGTAAGACTAAAGTCAAGAATGATAAATCAAAGGTTACAAAGATATTATCCAAGAAACAACGCAAGCATTTGGAGGCAATTGTTGAGAAAAAGAAAAAAAAGGAAAATGTAGGTTGGTCAGTCATTGGTAGGAGGTAATCACATAAAATTCACTGGATGTAATTGAATGGACTGTACTGTATATTGTCTTTGGTGATTGTGTTTATACTATACATCTCTCAAGTTGCAATTGACATGTGGATAATTCTAAAACAGTGGGATTTCAAGTTTGGTAATGTAACATACATATTCTTTGGGATACCCAAATCAGGCACATGAGAGAGAAATCAAAGTACTCACCCTGAACTCTCATGATAGCAAAAGATTACTTGTTGTAAAGGAAGAATTTATGGAAAATTTCAAAAGTTTCAGTTGAAATCTTGGACAAGGCCTCTCTTTGTAGATCAGGCATTGATAAAGCCCAAGATGAAGCTATGATATAGGGTGTTTCCAAAATTGAAGTGATAAATGAAGTGGGTAATGGATGACCAAAACATAAACAAAATGACAGTACAGTGTTTCTATGAATTATTTCAATGTCATAGTGGCCCTTGAAATATTTCCCATGATTGTGCTGCTTATTGTAATTATAGTATTCACAACATTGAAGCAATTAATAAACCTTTTATTTCCCATAACTTGTAAGTACATACATATTTGCAGAGAAAAATTATTTCCTCAAATCAAAAAGTTAGCAGAAATTGTTGTAAATCACTGATGAAAAGTTAATAGACAAACTCCACTCTGCTGGGATGTCAGAAGTGATGGAAATATATAATATCAAGAACTTTTTCAATGTTATTTGAAAAATATGGTATGGTTATAGTTAAAGAGTCTACATTTTTCAAAGAAATTTATAAAGACAATTATTTCTATTGTGTCTTTATGACTCATACAACACCCCATTTTATTCATCTCTCCAATTTGAAAACACCCAGTATATTGAAAAGACATTCCCAGACTTACTGAAGCAGGGGATATGTGTATCATAGAAGGATCAGATTATTCAAGTCAATATGAGAGTACCAAGGAGAGTACCTACTGACCAACTGAAAACCGTTCAAGAGTTGACCATATGATTAGAATCAGTTCAAGAGTTTGCTGAGTAGGTTGGTACTGACTCTGTACTTGAAATTGCCAATACATCAAATACTTTAGATGAAGTTCTTTCTCTGGTAATAATAAAATATCATAACATGATTGGTTATCATAAGGAATACTAAAAATGTTGTTTTTTATTCCAAAGTAATTCATGTCTAGTTTGAATAAAAATAATGAATAGTAATAAGATATAGGTGATTGTTTGAACTGGACATATAATCTTGATTTAGGTTGTGTCTACTCTCAGTAAATCAGTTGTTTTATTTTACCCCTGCATAGAGACAGAGTAAAGTAATTACATGTTTTTTTTTTATATTTAAGATGCTGTGGTTAACATACTGTATATAACCATTATGAAGTGTTTACATACCAACATACAATTTTGTTTTTAAGTAGTTTTTATTGTAAAAATGCCTTATTTGGATCGTTTCTCCATTTCATGCTCAAAATAAACTTGAAAAATTGTGGAAACCATTAATCCTTCCGAGAATCCTTCTGAGTGGTCCAAATTTTCAAAAAATAGCCACAAGCCCATCACAAAATTATAAAATAGAATTTGTGTTAAAAAGCTATGTATAGGTATCAATTATTAGTTTGAAAAAATTCATTCTTTGTCTGAGTCATCGTAGTTGGCCATGAAATGATGATTCCGGGAAAAATAATATACAGGGTCCCGCCAAATAGGGACAGTATTCTTGTTATTTGTAGTGGTTCTAATGAATAAATTATCGATACAAGCTCAAAACTAATGAAGAATTATGAGAATGACTTCCGTTCACAGTTTCAATATTTTTATTGACATTGATTATCAAACTCAATCTACAGTGGGTGATAAATAATAGTATCAAACAAATTCCTTTAATTGCAATCCAATCATTGTATTTCAACACCCCCCCTCAATTGAAGAATCCTGGAAGGTCCAAGTCCTATTTTTGTTCTGAAGTATTCAAATTTTTTCTTGGATAGAGCCTTAGTAAGGTAGGTAAGGTATTCAGCTTCTTGTTGGTCAGTCGGTATACAGTGCTAGTCAAAAGTCCCCTCCCCCCCTCGTATCTTTTGAACGGGTATACTTATAATAATGAAATTTGGAGGGTGGAAATAAACGGATGTAGGCTTCTCAACTGGTCATAACAGGTGACGCAATAGTCATAAATGACGTCACAAGGCCATTATTATAAGTATACCCGTTCAAAAGATACGAGGGGGGGAGAGGACTTTTGACTAGCACTGTATATTGCAATGATAGTGAACCATTTTCCACATTCTCTCTAATAAAATGATACTTTATATGGATGTGTTTAGTTCTCTTCATGTTATGTGAGTTTTTAGTCATTTTAATACAGCCCTGATTATCCTCGAAGATGACTACTGGCTTCCGAAAGACAATATCCAAATCTTGCAGAATATTTTGGATCCATAGTAATTCGCATGTAGCAGTGCTGACCGATATATACTCCGCCTCAGTTGACGATAGAGCCACAGAATTTTGTTTTCGGGTTGTCCAAGAAATGGTATTCCCGAATACTTTGAATAGGAACCCAGATATAGATTTCCTATTCTTTGAATCACCTGCCCAGTCGGAGTCTGCAAATCCAATTATGGCTTCTGTGGAATTTCCTGATTCAAAACACAGCTCGAAATCTATAGTTCCTTTAATATATCTTAGTAGCCTCTTGAGATGGTTCCAGTGTGTTTTTGTATAACAGTTTTGAAATCTACTGAAGAAACTGATAGCTATACTCAGATCTGGTCGATAGCATAACATGGGATACATAATGCAACCAACAAGTTCCCTGTATGGAAGATCTCTGGCCTCTTCTTGATCTTTGTGCTCCCCAGTTTCTAGAACTAGATTAGTCTCCATGGGTGTGCTAACGGGCTTACAGTCATCCATATTGAAGCGTTTCAATACTTGTCTCAAGTAATGAGTTTGACTAATTCTCAACTCTTCCTTTTCACGTACTCTTGCTATTTTCATTCCAAGGTAGTATTTCACCTCTCCTTCATCTGTCATTTCGAATTGTTCTGATAGTTTCTTTTTCAACAATTCAATTTCAAGAATTTCGTTAGAGACAATAGGTAGATCATCTACATAGATCACTAGATAAATTCTGACTCTTTGAGTAAATTTCGTGAATAGGCAGTAGTCTGAAATAGATCTCACAAAACCAACGCCGAGTAGAAATGTGTTAAGACGATCGTTCCAACATTTCGGTGCTTGTTTGAGTCCATAAATTGATTTTTCCAATTTACATACCAGACCATTCGTTTCCAAGCCCTCTGGAGGTTTCATATAGATTTCCTCTTTCAGTATGCCATTCAGGAATGCTGTTTTTATGTCCATTTGATGCATTTCAAAATCATAGTGATTAGCAATGGTCATCACCACTCTAATGGTTACCAATTTTGCAACAGGAGCATACGTCTCATGATAGTCAAAATGTTCCTTTTGAGAGTATCCCTTAGCAACGAGTCGTGCTTTGTATTTTTTGATATTGCCAGCATCGTCTCTCTTGATTTTGAATGTCCATTTACTTCCTACAAGTGTCTTATTTTCTGGTGCTCTACATAATTTCCATGTTTTGTTATTTCCTAATGATCTTATTTCCTCTTCCATCGCCTCCTGCCATTTCTTTTTGTCTTCTCTCTGCTCTAAATCCTTTATCTGTTGTGGCACATCTTCAACAAAATTTTCAGCGCTAAGTGCTAAACAACTGAAGTCAAAGTCATCCTTCCACTTTGGTTCTTTGCGTTGTCTTGCACTACGTCTGAGATTTAGATCATCTTGATTCACGTTTTTGGACGTCGATTCTATGGTATCGTTGTTATCCACGTTATCCATTATTATTGCATCGTTCTCGTTTTCGCTATTTTCTTCAACTTTCCCACCTTCTGATATATTTTCCTCCAGTTCTAATCTGTTTGTTCTGCCTGTTTCAGATATTTCTTCCAATTTATTTTCATTCCAGGAGCAGTATTGAGTTTTTGACGGTTTATTGTGTAGAGTTTCCTCCGTTCCTTTCATTCTTTCATCAAAGACAATGTCTCTTTTCAAAGTAATGGTTCTTCTTCTAGTGTTCCAGATTCTATAACCATGTACGCCATAACCAACTAGTATTCCTCTTTCCGATTTTGAATCTAACTTCTTCCTAAGTTGATTTGGTTTATGGCAATGTGCTACACTACCAAAAATTCTCAGATGTGACATATCAGGTTTTTTATGGTACCACATTTCGTAAGGTGTCTCCCTCTTCTGAGTGGTCCTACAGATTAATCTATTTGTCAGGTATGTGGCGGTAAGAATAGCCTCTCCCCACATTTCCTTTGATAAGCCAGATGCGAAGATCATTGCTCTAGCCTTTTCCATCAAAGTCCGATTCATACGTTCGCTAACGCCATTCTGTTCCGGAGTGTATGCTACTGTATATTCCAGTTGAATTCCATTCTCCCTGCAATGTTTCCTGAATGCTGTTGACACATACTCCCCACCGTTGTCACATACCAGCCGAGATATTTTTGAACCAAAATGAGCGGTTACCATGCTTTCGTATTCTTGAAAGAATCCATGAACTTCATCCTTAGAGAAAAGTAGGTAGGTGACAGTCATGTGCGTGAAATCATCAATGAAAACCACAAAGTACTTTTTATTATTCCAAGTACTTGTAGTAAGTGGACCGCATACATCGCTGTATACAATTTCTAGAGGTCGACTCGATCTTGGCAAATTTCTGTCACGAAATGGACTCCGAGTTTGTTTACCATTGATACAGGCTTCGCATAATATATGTCCGTAGAATTGTTCGTAGATGGTAGGTTTATTCCTGTCACACAATTTGATTTCATCATCTGATTCAGAATTCCATAACTGACATGCCCTAGTCGTTCATGCCATAAATCATCTTGATTTCCAGAGGTATTTCCGAGGCAGGCGTTGTCGTTCTTTTGAATCTCGAAGTTCATTTCGTAGAGTTTCCCATTTCTAACACCCTGTCCCACTACTTCTGCGTTTTTCTCAATCATGACACTTCCGTTTTCAAATGTCACTTTCATGCCAGCGACTTATAATCTTCTAACAGAGAGTAGATTATAAGCTAGTCCGGGTACGAAGAGTACATCTCTTATTGTACAAAGTATCCTTTTCTTCCCTATGATTGAAAAAGCTTTGATATCTCCGGATTTTTTGGCTTCGAGGGCAACTCCTGACTTGGCTACTGCTATTTTAACTGGTGTATCCAAAAATCTCATGGAGTCGAAGTAATTTTGACTATTAACCATGTGATCTGTAGCACCTGAGTCTAAATACCAAGTGATGTCAGAATCATCACTGTTTGCTACCTTGCACTTTCCTATGAATGCCAATTCATTCTCTTCCATGCTGAGGTTAGCTTTTTGTGAATCTTTCTTCTGCACTTTTTTTCTATGCAAGTCTGCTTTACAATTAGAGCGCGTGTGTCCAATTCTTCCGCACCGGTAACATTTGTACTTGAATTGGGATTTGCCAGAGAACGCTGCTTTATTTTCACCGCCGTTGTTCGAATCTTCTTCAGTGTCTGCATTTGTACGCTTCGTTTCTTCCTCTAGAAGTCTTTTCTTGACGAAATCTAAAGTAAGTTTTTCAACTGCTAAGGTTTCCAATGCAGTAACAAGGGAATCGAAAGACTTGGGTAAACTGAGCAGCAAATGAATAACTATATCTAATTCTTCTATGGTAGCACCTGTATTTTTGAGTTCCCTGACAGTCCTGTCAAATTCCAGGAAAATTTTTTCCATACTGTTCTCCTCATGATATTTCATCAAGATTAGTCTTTTCCTGAGGAATAGTTGGCTTGCTACACCTTTCCTTTCAAACACATTTTCCAGGGCTAACCATATTTCCTTTGGACTCTTTTTGTCTCTCACATACTCCAAATGACTATCCGCAATTCTTTGAATTATCATTGACTTGCACCTTGAGTCTTGCTGTTTCCTCTTCAGTGCTAGTAGTTCCTTGTGTCGCTTCATTTCCGCAGTATCATCTGCTTGAATCTGGAGAGAATCTTCTTCTGTTGCATCAACCTCGATGCAATGAAGTAGATCATGTTCCTCTAACAAGGTTTCCATCCGGAACTTCCAACTTGAGAAGTTTGTTCCGTCGAAGAGAGCGATTCGAAATTTATCACTATCACCTTCTGGGCCCATATAACCTCTTGTTATTTGTAGTGGTTCTAAGGAATAAATTATCGATACAAGCTCAAAACTAATAAAGAATTATGAGAATGACTTCCGTTCACAGTTTCAATATTTTTATTGACATTGATTATCAAACTCAATCTACAGTGGGTGATAAATAATAGTATCAAACAAATTCCTTTAATTGCAATCCAATCATTGTATTTCAACAAGTATTGCTATTTCCCAAACGGTAAGAGATGGAAAGTTGATTAAATTAGACAAAAGTTTCGTAATTCCAGCCTCTTCAATTTGCTGTTTTACAATTTGAAAAAACTTAGCTTTTCCTGGAATATTTCGAAAAAAATATTTATTTCAAATCAAATCAAAATATACTTTATTGTCTGAAGAATAAAATTCTCATTGACAAAGTCGAACATGCTTATATATATACATATAAAGAAATAAAAGTAGAGCATAAAAATGAAACCCTACATTGTATAAATAGAACTAACACAATATAGTGAACAATATAAAACACATTAAAATTACAGAAACTGTTGAAACCAAATAATATAGTTATTGGTTATATTAGAGGCCACGATTCGAAATTTTGTGTGAGCAGGTAATTAATCGTGACAAAAAAAGTTCAGGTTTTCCTTATGGAAGCCATATCTGTTTTTTATACCATGGCATAGTTTTCGGCCGGATTTGAATTAAAAGGAATAGAATAAGAATATAAATGTGTTTTTTCTTCGGTAAATACGCCACTGCGTTAACTGACCATTCTTCTTGACATGCAAAAGATGGCAGCACCGTGTGGTCAAACAATTAACTAAAATTCAAAATCTAATATGGTAGGTTATGCGTCTGCTTGCAAAATGTGAGAAATTGTGTAATGAATATAGTGAAGTGCACCAAAGAAATCTATTCTTGTAGTAGAGGCATATCTATACCTTTATCTAACCTCTAAACACCAAAATAGCAGTAAATATTATTTTTAATAATCAAGGTTGGGTGGTCCCTTAGCCGGATGTTCAAATTGAAGGCCTGTCGGTTTTCGACCGTGGCGGTCGACAAGGGGTTGCATTAGCTATTTAGTTTCGGTCTTTTTCTAGCTATCCTTAACATTTTTTGTTCTAAAATTTGTTCTAAAATTTGTTCTATCCGTCATTCGGTTGCCCCCTTACGAGCAACCCTCAAAAGTCTTCGAAAGTCTTGTGCGAGCAAGGAATGACGGGGGCCTTACCTTTTAACGTGTGATCCCAAACACTTTCTTGGGCCATCAGAAAAATTTCTGCAGTCGACGGGGATCGAGCCCACGACCGGCAAGCGAATGCGAATTAGAATATAGACACTCTGTCCGCACGGCTACCTGGCCATTCATTCATTTAACTATCTCAATCGAATGCACTACTCGAATATATTCCCGCTATCAATTAGCCAGGTTTTCATACACTTTTTTAGCGCGAATTACAATCCGTTGGCGGTCGAAAAATGAGGATCACTTATTTATTTTTCGACCGGTCTTTTAATTATAAGCTTTTACGCATACGGAAAATGCATTATATTTCGACCACTAGGAAAATCTTATATAGGTATTTATGTATTCAGATGCCGCTAGTACTAAATGCAAAGAAGTCTTCAAAAAAAGATACCCTATCTACTGTAAGAGTAGTGAGAAAGGAAAATCGAAAACGTTTTCAATATGCTAGGAAAAAGCTTCAATATGTTGTTATAACAGATGAAGAAAATCAAGAGGATAAAGCGAGCGTGATAGTAACAAGTCAAGAAAAAGAAGAGACTGCAGTTGATATGGGTGAAGGAAATCAAAATAAGTAGACAAGTAGCAAGAGAGTAGCTAGTCAAAAAAAGGAAGGATCAGTTGATAAAATAGATGAAGGGGATCAAAAGAAGAAAGGGAGCCTGATAGTAAGTCAAGAGAAAGTAGGAACAGATAATGGGGTGAAGAAAATCAAAACAGGACAACTAGCAAGATAGAAGGAAGTGAAGAAAAGAAGGGGACCGTTGATAAAATAGATGAAGGGGATCAAAACAGGAAGGCGAGTCTGATAGTAACAAGTCAAGAAAAAAGAAGAGAAGAACAAAAAGTGAACTAGATAGTAGCACTAAGTCGAGAAAAAGAAGAGACAGTTGATGATATGGTGAAGCAAATCAAAATAAGCAGAGAACTAACAAGAAAGTAGCAAGTCAAGAAAAGGAAGGCACAGTTAATATAATAGATAAAGATGTCAAAGAGGGTCAAAATAAGAGTGAGCAAGATAGTAATGAGTCAGGAAGAAAAATTTACATTTGATGATACAGTAACCAAAACAAGCAGAGGAAATAGAAAGAAGAAAGGAGGAAAGGAGTGCCATACATAAAAAACTAGTTAACAACAAGAAATCACGAGGAGCGTCAGCAAAGTCATTATTGAAATAAACAATAAGTTGTGTGATATATGAGTACTCTGTATTTTATAATATGATCTACGTTGGGACGGCAACGATTATTGTTTGAAGTTAACAGTCAGAATATAAATTATTCCCCAATTTAAGTTATTTATTATCAACTATACTGCATCAAACATATTACATGGTGGCAGCGGTAAAACGTTAATGAGACCGTTAACATACGAAATTGAATCTAAAGCAAACATAAGCAAGACTGAAAATGAGATGATGGAAGAAGTGAAGGAGAGGAATCAGGAGTTGATGAGTCAAACCACGATGATGCTGAAAATGCAGAACATGATCAAGATATACTAAGAGTGGAAGAAAAATTAATAAACCAAATAGATTAGTACTCTGTATTTCATAATATGATCTACGTTGGAACGGCAACGATTATTGTTTGAAGTTAAAAGTCAGAATATAAATTATTCCCAAATATAAGTAATCAATGTATTATTAACTATACTGAATCAAACATATTACAAGTTGTATAACATGTGAAGAAGAACTACACAGCGATACCGATGATGAAGGCAACAAAAAAAAACAGCTCTTTTGCATGCTCTTAAAAGTACCTACTTACCTCTATTCAGGGTTTGTTAGTTACCATAGGTATAATTTTATATTTCAAGTGTGAGACTGAAGGAATAAGAATTTTTTTTACAAAATACCTACATGGAATTTTTTTTTCTTTGTTTTAATTAGCAGTTTTGCTAAGTGTTTCTGCATTTCATCTTTTTAGTTGCATAAGGAATATGGCAAGTGGTGCAATGGGCGTGTACACCCTAGTAGAACTTTCAACTCAAACCATGTTTATAATGATCCTTTTATACATAAATAATGATTGACGACATAATTCGATCAAAAATTAACTGGAATGTTTCATTTTTGGACATAACTAATAGTACCTTCTGAAAACGGACCCTCTTATGACGTAGAAACCTCATCTCGCCATAGTTAAAAGAAAATACCAAACGCCCGGCGGAGACTGAGGCAACTGATATATTAATTCTTTCAACTGTGATCTCGCGCTAATTCACTCTGTCAGAAATCATGTATCATTCATCTCTGTCTGGAATAGTCTAGTTTCAGTATTAGGGTTTTCGACGTCACATCATCGCCTCGTTTTCAGAGGTCCGAAAAATCGGGGATTTCAATAATTTTTTATAAAACGAAGGGAGCTCACAGCAAGAAACGGTTTGCGGTGGTGAGCTAGTTTGGGTGAGTTCTATGGAATAATGAAATATTTTTTTTTTGTGATATATGCCCATTGTTACATGGTCGAAAACAGGCGGTTCATTGCCCGAAAAGTGGTGAATAATGGTCGATAACCAGTACAAAGCTGGTCGACATTAAGCTTAGGGCGGTCGAAAACTGGTAAAAAGCGCATTTTTTAAAATTTGTTATATTTTCAAATTTTCACATTTTTGTCCATTCCTATGATTCCTGAAAGTTAAATCTATCAGGGTTATGAAGCAAACTGATATTATTATCTTGGACTTGCACACCACACAGTTGAAAGTGAAAGCAATGCAATCTGGTCGAAAACCGGCGCAGTCAAATTAACCAACATTTTTCGTAAAGATATATGATGAAGATTCTATGGGCATGTGGAATGTTGTTGACTAAAATACGCTACCAGAGAAACCCATATAGAACCATGATATATGTTCTTTTTGTAGAAACAACTGGTACTGGTACTGGTACTGGTGGGGGACGTTTCCACGTCAGCAACTAGTCCCCAATGGGACCTTTTTGCCAACCCCAAGTGTTTTCAATGACTGATGTGGTTCGCTCAAGAGAGCTGGCTAACATCCTTTTCAGGCACCGCCCATCAGCTCTCTTTTCAGAGTTTTTCAGCTGTGTTTTGTAGGCTAGTAATGTACTCACTACCATATGCGCAGTGGCAGGCCTGCTAACTATCATCGTTAACCCCCGAGACCGAGGTCTACTTAAGCAGCTGGCCCGCTCTCACGCTCAGCTGGTAGTTTTCCACACCCACCTACATACACGTACGCTAGTAATGTACTCACTACCATATGCGCAGTGGCAGGCCTGCTAACTATCATCGTTAACCCCCGAGACCGAGGTCTACTTAAGCAGCTGGCCCGCTCTCACGCTCAGCTGGTAGTTTTTCCACACCCACCTACATACACCGTCCTACTTCTTCTCTGATGCTCACAACCACATCATCATATCTTTCTGCGTGTTCTGTGTAGGCTTTGTTACTAACTCCATGCGCCACTTTAGGAGCAGCACTGTTAATTGGAACGCAACAGCGAATCGTGCAGGACTATCCCCAGCCGATGCTCCGAAACTTTACAATATTTAATTCGTAAATAAAATATTGAAAAAAGTTCCTTGCCCGTGCTGGAAATCGAACCCACGACCTTGCGGTCGTGAGACGGACGCTCTTCCACTGCGCCAATCCCTTTGTAGAAACAATCTTGACCATAAGAAGAGTCCAAATATAAATATAAACTGATCGAAAAAAATTAAGGATATTTTTAAACGCAAGTGACATACATATGAATTGCTATGCTAATTTTTTTCTAGAAAAATGTATTCATAGTAAAAAGACAATATCCTCAATTTACGCAAAGACATAGATATGCCACATTTCTTCTAGAAAAATGTTTCTTAGCAAAAAGACTATCCTTAACTTTTTTCGATCAGTTTATTTTCACCAGTACTGTTTCGGCTCATCAGGCCTTATCAGCTGCTTTCGGTCTGCTGACAATTGGGACAATTCAACCATGGTTGTATCTGAATTACCTAATTCGATAAATCTGCGTGTTATTGCCATCTTATGGCTCTGATGAGGATCAATCGAATACAAATATCCAATTCAACAATCTACGCGATAAGGACATAACTTTATGTATTATTCCAGTCCAGTACTACATCCAGAATTTGAATAGCTATTCCTATTCCTAAATATTGAGTACATGGTGATTTTTGATTGATGGTGGACGCTAGACGTATGAGGAGCTTTGTATAGGGTGTCAAAGAATTTCCTTACTATGCGCATTCTTGGTTATTTTTAAAGTTAAATATTAAACCAAAATCTATTTTGAATGGTATCAGAAAGTCGTTGTTTCATTGCTTTTGTTAATTTGTTTTCACGTCAATCAATAGTACCTCAATGATTTGTAGAGAGCTCAGCTTTTGGAGTCCCTCCAGAGAGTACAAGCATCTAATGAGGAACTATCACAATTGACTTCAATAGCATCCATCCAAACGAAAGGACTCAAAAGGTACTTCCAGGAAGAAATTAATCCAGAAAAGTTCAAACCCAAGAAGAAATCTGAAACTTCAAATAGTACATTCAAGCCTAATTCACTATCTGGTGCCAAACGAAGAAAGCTATTAGAACCAGATAACAATAAGGTTAGAAATGATGATCCAAATGTGGTAGGTTTCGAAAATAGTGATTCAGATAGTAATGAATCAGACACAGAATCTGAGAAAGAAAGTGAAACTAGAGAAGAACCAGAAATTTCAAAAGAAAATGAGAAAGTTCTCACCTATGATGAAGGAAATGACATAGTGGTCATGGAACAAAAAACAGAACTACCTATCGAAATCAAAGAAGACCAACAACAGAAGCCCAAGGTAAAACAAGCTGAACCAGTACCCCGAAAACCAGCAGTATATGTTGACGTCATCAGAAAAGAAGACATCCAAAAAGCAAGACTAAAGCTTCCTATTTTGGCAGAGGAACAACAAATAATGGAAACAATCAACGAGAATTTTGTAGTCATTCTAGCAGGGGAAACTGGCAGTGGTAAAACAACACAAGTGCCCCAGTTCCTTTATGAAGCCGGATTTGCCCTGAAAAAGCAAATTGGGGTTACTGAACCTCGGAGAGTGGCTGCCATTTCAATGTCAAGGAGAGTTGCTGAAGAAATGAATTTGAGTACGAGAGAGGTCAGTTATCTCATAAGATTCGAGGGGAATGTCACTGATGACACTAAAATCAAGTTTATGACCGATGGTGTGCTGTTGAAGGAAGTCCAAAGTGATTTCTTGCTCTCCAAATATTCTGTTATCATTCTTGATGAGGCACATGAAAGGTAATAACAATGAATGTTCCACTCGTATGTTTTTCTGCAACCGAACTACTAGTCCTATCTTAATAAACTAGGAGTTCGACTAGGAGTATCTTTTTCTCGAAAATAACCTTCATGTATCATATTCTGAAATCAGAATGTAAAGAAAATATACAATAAAAAATGGTTTTTTACCCTCAACCCCTACAAATTCAGTATTAAAAGTTTACCCGATGTACCAAATTCATGAATTTTGGAAAAACGATTTCGTACATTGAGGAAATACAATGAAATATAGAGAGAAATAAATAATCGCTATTATTATTGTTGATATGTTGATATGCTCACTAACCTAAAATTTTCCTATACCTAGCACTGGCGCGGTATTTGCTATTAGGGTTGACACCTGGTCCGAATTCATCGATTCATCGATACAATAATGATGGAAGTAAGATATGGTGTAATTACTGATGCGCTTTTGTTTGAGAAATTTTACTCGACCTCTCGAGAGCAGCGAGAGCAATGGTTCCGTTGATCTTCTAATAGATGGCGACATTGCACAATTATGACTTCTGTCAGTTTTGAAATTGTCGCAGATTTTTCGAATTCAGAGTTGTTTAATCCCACTGTTACATATGTTCCGCGTACCTAAAATGGCATTTGCCATTTTATTTCCACTCGTCACAGCAGCATCACCATCTAGCGGGAAAATGTAGAATCAACGTCTCGCTCGTTGTGACGAAGAGAAATCATAGTAGGCAGGTCGAGTGATTTTTCTGAAATTTTCAATACGTAATAATGGCCGAATGCGCACACCATATCTTACTTCCATCAATGATACAATAGAATACATAAATGGTTCTCTCTGTGGTTGTATTTATATTGAAACTACAATTCGAACATCTTTGAAAATGGAATAAATCTGATCTGCTTGCTTCTATCTAATAAATCATATTATTATAATAAAGGTATAACAATAACAATATAATTCTTTCGGTTGCAGAAAAAATAGCATGTTTCATTAGGATCAAAAGTGACTTTGTTTGACTGGCAAATGCTTAATTCGCTTGTCAAACAAAGTGTCACTTTCGATCCTGATGAAACAATCTACTTATCACTTTTTCAGATCAGTTTATACTGACATTTTGATTGGTCTCCTTTCTCGGATAGTTCCTTTGAGACACAAGAAAGGCGATCCCCTCAAACTCATAGTAATGTCCGCTACTCTGCGACTAGAAGATTTCACCATAAACCAGAGGCTGTTCAAGAACCCTCCCGCTGTAATAAAGGTGAACGCCAGACAATATCCGGTTACAATACATTTCAACAAGAGAACCAATGAGAACTATTTGAAGGAAGCTTTCAATAAAGCTGTTAAAATAAACACGAAATTGCCTGATGGAGGTATACTGATTTTTGTTACCGGCCAGCAAGAAGTTAATTCTCTGGTGAGGAAACTGAGGAAAACTTTTCCGTTGAGACATAAAAGCAAATTGCTGGAAAAGGACGAAGAAATGAAAAATGAGAGGGATGCTAATTATACAAGTGATGATGAAGATATTGAAAACGGTACGGTAAAATAGCATCTGAATATGACAAAACATGAATCGTGCATCAGGTTGTGACCATTTTTCACCTAAAAAATCGGGAATCTATAATTTTGATTCGATATTTTTTGTAATTTTTTTTTACACTGACGAAATGAAGAAGGGGTGAAATAGATGCGACAAAATCGGGTGACATGAGTAATTTAGTTTAGTTTGATCCATTTCTACGGGAAACCCCTTTTCACAATACATACACAATAGATTATTATAATTTCTGTAGGTCGAAGAGGTGGAACATTCGTTTTTTTTTCTGGATTTTATCCTCATACCTATAAAATAAAAACATGAGTATTATTTCAATACATCCATGTAGCATTTACGAATCAGATGATTTGCCCCAAAATGTCACTGCGTTCAAAAATTTTACTAATTGAGAGCCTAAAACAAAAATTCTATCGATTGTCCGTGACACCTTGTTTTGAAAAATGTTTGATGAAGAGAAATGTAGATGATACTTGAAAATTTTCTGGACTTTTAAAAGAACTCTCAATTACGAAATGTTCGAGAAAATTGAGAGTATGCTAATTAATTTCTGCTTAATGATTTCTTCATTTCAAAATTCATCATTTTGAATCACGTTTCATGTGAACAAGAGCTAGTTTAAAATATATATGAGGTTTTGTTTCATAAGTCAATTCGATGATCTGAACTAACGTGTTTCTGACCTGAAAAAGACCCTCAAGAAATCCAAAAAGCAGAAAATTATCCCGCAAATCGACCTAGACGACTATAGCGTACCGGGCGACCTTGACAACAACTCCGACACCGACCTCTCCGACTCCGACGAAGACTCCCATGCCCCACTCCTCCCAATCACCAAGGCCCAACCGCTCTGGACCCTCCCCCAGAAAATTGAGAGTGCCATAATTCACTTCACCTTAATGATTTCTTTATTTCGAGATTCATATTTTTAAATCACGTTAGGAACAAGAGCTAGTTTAAAATATATGATTTTGTTTCGTCAGCGGATTCGGTGATCTGAACTAACGTGTTTCAGACCTGAAAAAGACCCTCAAGAAATCCAAGAAGCTGAAAATCATCCCGCAAATCGACCTAGACGACTACAGCGTACCGGATGACACCGAGAACAACTCCGACACCGACCTCTCCGACTCCGAAGAAGACTCCCAAGCCCCACTCCTCCCCATCACCAACGCACAACCGCTCTGGACCCTCCCCCTCTACTCCCTCCTGCCCTCCCACAAGCAGCAGAAGGTCTTCGAGGCGCCGCCTCCAGGCTGCCGCTTGTGTGTCGTCAGCACCAACGTGGCCGAAACTTCGCTCACCATCCCGAATGTGAAGTACGTGGTGGACAGCGGCAAGACGAAGGTCAAGATGTACGACAAGGTCACGGGGGTGACTAGCTACGTGGTGGACTGGACGAGCAAGGCGTCGGCGGACCAAAGGGCCGGTAGGGCAGGACGGTTGGGGCCCGGACACTGTTACAGGTAGGGCAGTACTCTGACTTGATAATAATAGAAAGACAACGTGATTCATTCATAAATAGTTGAAAGGTATGCGCCAACAGTCCTAAAAGCCAAACGGATATTTTTTTTATGTTCTGGTTCCCATGAAAAGGGATATCCAGTAATGTTCAGAGAACATCGTGAGACCCAAGGGAAATAGGGTAGGAATTGGTGTTCTTTGGAAAGAGATGTTCTGCAGGTCTCCAAAGTGACCACGAAGGGGTGCGAAGCCTCAACTCGACGGGTTAATCTCGCGGGGACTGCCAAGGGAGAAAAAATTGTTGATATTTCAGAAGAGCATCGTCCATGAAAATATCTATAAAATAGAGCCAGATCGCTAACTTTTCTACGGTGTTCCAGAGAAGTGAGTGAGAGTGTGAGGGAGGCATGATCCACGAGACGAATTGCCCTTTTTTGGACAGAATCCAACAGTTTCATGGTATGTTTGGGTGCTGCACTCCAAATATGGGAACAGTATTCCAGGACAGGTCGGATCAGTGCCTTATAGATCATAAGCAGCTGACTGGAAGTGAAATAGCTCCTGGTCCGAAACAGAAAACCAAGTTTTTGGAATGCACTTTTAGCAATTGATCTCACGTGATTTTCCCAAGAAAGGTTATTGCTGATAGTAATACCAAGCATCGAAATGGATGTCTTCAAAGGTATGGTTACTCCTGACAAGCTTATGTTGGGCACAGTGAAATTGATATTCTTTACGAAAACTTACCACATGATCCTCAGAACAAAACAATACCTCTGTACATAGTTGCTTGGTTAAGGCGTTAGATGGCTTTGAAGTTACAATTTCAAATCGTTTTTGCTTTATAACTTTGAAACGGCTCATAAGATTTCACTTTGCAATAAAAACCATATCATGATAATGATAAATATTATTTCAAGGGTGTAGACTGTAGAACTTGATTTTTTTAGTAAATAAACATCTGAAACTTCTACGCCGATGGCAACTAGACCTCAATAGTTCACCACTGTTAAATTTGTTTTCTTAGTAGTGTTAAGGGGGGACAGCTGAGAAGCTGCTTAAATAATATCCACGTCTTCAAATATCAAGTTTGTATTCTAGGACAATAACACCTTTACAGCTCTCTAGTCTCAACTCTACTAGTCATCCTAACTATTCCCTGTCACCCTCTCTTATCTAGCTTATGTAACTCCTTAATCATGCATTCAATATCTCTTAGTCATAAAACCGGCACCGGTCGATATTCTAAACATAATGTGATGGTACTAAATCACACAAAATATATAATAATAATGATAATATAATACTAGTGATTAATGTAATTTGGTGGGTATCTCTGGAGTGTTTCTAACAGTAGGTAATAATATGTATGTGAGCATTTGCGTAGATTTTATATTTCATTATTACTATTATTATTATTATTATTGTTAGATATGTGATCATCGTTCTGTGATTCATATATTTCTGGTAGATGATTGAGGTTGAGGTGATATAAGAGAGAATTGTATTAGTCAGTCTACGTTTATTCTTGATAGAATGAAGTGGTTCTCGTTGTGCATTGTAGAAGTGCCTATTTCATTTACGCATTCCTACAACACGGTTTCTCACATCATGTATTTGCTATCAACCTTTTCAAGCTAACCGTATTTGAAAGCAGATATTGTGCCTATTTTCCGAAAATGAAGGTTTATCGAACCTTTCCACAGGTAATTCTAATCCTTCAGGTTGGAAAAGTAGGATATATGAAAGTTAGGCAAGCCAAGGTTAGTTTAGTTCATTGTACCAGTATTTCACCTGATGAAGCTACTGTGTTAGCGAAACATGTACTGTGATTAAAAATTTTGTGGAAATCTTGAGGTCCATCCCCAATCAATTCAGTGGCGAAGTGACACTTCGGCACGCTTGCTTGGACAATGACTTTCAAACGCGAGTATCCTCAATTCAATTTCGTGTTGACATGCGCGCCGACCTATAAGTGCAAGCTTGTAAGCTGCAAGCTTTTTCGTTGCGTACCGAATTGTGTCATTCGCAATGGAAAAATCATTTAGGTACCCTACTCTAACCCTATTATTATTTTTGTAAACAAACAAAAATACATTCATTACCTTTATTATTTCTTGTCCTTTCTTTGATAAGTAGTTATGGTACCTAAGTATGGAGCGGAATGTTATCAGTACTAGACGAGAGCTATCGAAGGAGCAATTATTGTTAAACAATTTATTGCTTTTAAAATTTGTTTGCAGCTTTTAAAAAATAGGCAATTAGTTGGGCGTCCTCGAAGGTTTAGACCAAGAAGATTTGGGGTGCATCCCATATTTTTGCTCAAGAAAAAACAGGGTTTTCATGAGAACTTACTTACTTAAAGAAGCTTGTTTAAGTGACCCATTGATTTTTTATAATTTCACGAGAATGTGTCTTAGCAGTTTTGATAAGCTTCTATCTGTAGTAGGGTTTATAGTTTGTTATACATTGTAGCAAAAACTAATCATTTATAGGATTATTTTTTTCATCCATTTTTTACTACTTTTTCTCTCATCTACAGGTTGAACTTTAATAACCTCAATAACAAAAACAAAGAAAATGCCATCACGTCACGTCAGACATCACATTCACAGAACTATCAATAGTTCTGTGGTCACATTCAGGCTGACTGAATTGACAGGATTGAGGATGGGTATCCGTTTTGCAGCACGCGTGCCGAAGTGTCAATTCGCTAGCAGATTGATTGAGGATGCACCTTTTATCGTTTGTGAAGTTTTTACATTTGCCATGGATTTCCATCGAGTAACGGGCCGAGTCAATAAAAAAAAAAAGAAATGATACCTGTCGGTAAATGGAAGAAACTTCACAAACGATATGAGTTCCACAAAATTCTACTGTGTTAGTGAAACATCTCGTGTTTAAAAAAACATATTATGTGTGGAGTTATTCTACATTTACTATAGAATTCCATCAAGTAACGGCCGAGTCAATACAAAAAATACATGCAGTCATGTCGATAGAATTTGCCGGTAGGACGGTATAACATTTTCAAACTATAGCTTCGTTATTAGGAAGCCGCGCACTTGATGTTCGTGGATCACATTCCAGATTGTACTCCAGTGCAGTATTCAACGACACCTTCCAGCTGTTCTCCATCCCGGAGATCCAGCAAAAACCCGTCGACGACTTGTACCTGCAAATGAAATGCATGAACATCGACAAGGTGGTGAACTTCCCGTTCCCCACCGCGCCGGACTTGCTGCAGCTGAAGAGCGCCGAGGCCAGGCTGGAGACTCTGGGGGCCCTGAAAGGGGGCGAAGTGACGGCGCTCGGTCGGGCCGTGTCCAAGTTTCCCGTCTTGCCGCGGTACGGCAAGATGTTGGCGCTCAGCCACCAGCAGGACTTGCTGGCCTACACGATATGTCTGGTGGCGGCTTTGTCCGTGCAAGAAGTTTTGCTTGAGGTTAGTGGAGTTTTTCACTTTTGGAACTCGTTCGACTACGAATTTAGTTCCAAGATTTTTTCATGGATGATTTTCTTGTCAACCTGACGAGTTAGTAACCTCACTTTTACTAATAACTTCATATTATCAACAATAATTTGGTTTTACTTCTTCTTTTTCAAAAGCTAAAATGTTTATTTATTTTTTGTTTTTGGATATATGACAAATTGATATTCATCATACAGGACGTGGGAAGAAATTCGGAATTGAGAAAACCTAATCACAAATCTGCCATTAGAGATCTATAAAAATGACAAATTTCCATCGTGCAAGTTTGATTGGGTATGAAAGTATTGAAAAAGGATATTCTCACATATATTATGAACTTGAAAAAATGGATATATAGATGAAGAAATACATTGAGAATTTGCAATCTCTATTTTGGTTGAAATATAGAGAGATGAAAATTGTGTATTTCATGAAGACTTGCTGAAAGAATAACAGGACTTCAGGTTACTGAGGAGGGTTTGATACCCGAAATGAGTTCATTTCAATAAAGTCATTTAACCTGTATGGTAGAGATAATATTCCCATATCACTGAAAATTCATTCCATATTCTGATTGAAATGGTAATCAGAAATATTATTGCACTTGTCTCTCAGAAATAGAGAATTGATACGTAAGTCGAATCTTATATGGTGTTCTGTCACCCGTTTTCCCGCGTTTTTCATGTTATAAAATATCATGAATTTCAATAATTATTTAAAAAAGTTACAGCGCCAGTGCACTAGTTAGGGTTAGTACTTCAAAATAATGAATTAAAATGTTTCACTGAAACAGGCCCGCCCATTCAGAACGTTCAATTGAGCTAAGCTATCTTGTATAATTTCGAATATACGTGGATATGCATAGAGTAGTTCCACCAATAAGAATTTTGGAATTGTTTCCATTTCCATAGTAACCAATTCATATTGTTACATACAAACAAAGCAAAGCGCATCGTCAAATTTTGACGTTCATTCAGAACTACTCAAAAAATGATCGCATCAAATACAATTCGAACTTCAAAATGTTCAAGGTTTATACATCTCAAACTTCCTGCACAATTATAAATCGTGTCAGTTCAATAGAAAACTGTTAAACTGGCACTCTTTGTAATTATACAAGTTATCTATGTATAACCCGAATATTTTGAAGTACTCATAGTATGATTACTGAATATAATTCATGCTGGGTCACATGACCCCTCTCAAAGGTAGCATGGGCTTGTTGTAGTCTAACAGAGGTCCTCAGAATGTCCGCAGAAGAAGTAGAACAAAACACCCTTTTTCACTAGTTACTCTGAGGTTAGTGATATTTTTCACTTTTGGAACTCATTCGACCTCGAATTTAGTTTCTACTAGAAAGGACCAACAAGGTTTTTTTATGGATACTTTTCTTAACAACCTGACGAATAAGTAACCTAACTTCAGGATATTGATAATCCTTTGATTTGACTTTTTCTTTTTCAAAGCAAAAAGGTGATTACTTGCCGGTACGCACTGATGATATACGAAATCCAAACACTTTGTACAATCATTTGTATAGCTACACGTGCACACAGCTAAGAGAACCTCTCTTGGAATTTGGTGTCTACCATAGTAAATGGTAAAACCACTCGATATCAAAGTTGGCACCAGCGAGGATCGGCAAAATACAGGGTAAGTCATAACTTTTGGGCGTATGAAAAATTGACATTCATCATACAGGGCGTGGAAAGAAATTCTGAATTGAGACTCTATCACGAATCTGCGATTAGAGGTCTATAAAAATCACAAGTTTTCATCGTTCAAGTTTGAACCCCCTGATTGGGTATGAAAGTGTTGAAAAGGAATATTCTCAGATGAATTATGGACATACAAAAATGGATATATATATTTATATGAAGCAATACATCGAGAATTTGCATTCTCTATGTGATGAGAATATCTTCTCTTTTTCAGTTTATTCAATAGAAAACAACTACTTTCCTGGCTATATGCCACGACGAACATTGAATTATATCTATTGAACACACACGATAAGAGTTTGAAAATGAAATATAAAAACTTCTGAAATTGAGATTTTGCATTCTCCTTCTGACAATATGTAAATGCACACATCATTCAGAATATTCAACAGAAAACAACTACTCTCCTGGCTATTTGCCACGTCGAACATTGAATTATATCTGATGAACATTCAAAAGGAGAACATGGAAAATAAAAAATAAAATCCTTCGAAATTGAGAATTGACATTCTTCTTCAAATCGGATGAATAACATGATGTATAATGATATAGAAATATAACTTACCAATATATTCAGCATTGAAATGAAAATTGGAATGTATAGGATAAGTATACTGGCATAAACTCTGATCTTGATGAGCTTGAAAACTTCCAGAAATAATCATTCATATCAGTGATATGGGAAATATTATCTCTCACACACAGGTTATATGACTTTATTGCAATGAAACCATTTCGGATTTCTGAATCCTCATCAGTAACCATGATGTCCACTTATTCTTACAGTCATTCTTCATGATATACACAATTTTCATCTCTCTATAATACAACTAGAACCGAGTAAAACTATAACAAAATGACATCTGAGAAAATTTGTTGACATTCTATTCCTGTCATTTGGACGTTTTTGATTTTGGGTGTATGATAAATTGACATTCATCATACAGGGCGTGGAAAGAAATTCTGAATTGAGACTCTATCATAACTATTGGGACAAAGGAAAAGGGAGGATTGTTTCGATCAAAATATAACTGTGGAAAAATATACAGGGCGTTTGAATCGAAAAAGTATTGACTATACTCTCACACCAACATTCATTCACTGACAAGAAATGTAAGTCACCAGCAACAATTATCTGACAGTCCAAAGCACACTCCATAAATAAAATGATATTTTAAATCCCCTTCGGTTCAATTGCGTTTTTCTCGAAAACGGATGAAAATCTTGTTTTTGACCAAGTAGAATTAATGTTTATGTCATATTTTCTAATCAAAATCACTAAAAAGTTTCGTCAAAAAAGTTTACAGTCGATTTCATCATCAGAATTCATTCACGTGGCGCCCCCTGTAACAACCTATAGAATAATACGTAAAATAAGATTCCCTGTATGAAATTATGCCTCTGTACCGATTTAGATAACAATTGATGAATATAAAATGAAATTATTAGCAAAAAACGAAAAAACTTCAACGCCATGTATCTTTTTCCACAGCAATATTATATTGAGGCATATTAGGTCCTATCGCCATATTTTTGTCCAAACAATCCGCCCTTAGCCTATGTTCCAATAGTTATGACTCACCCTGTATATCTGGATATTGATACATCTGTGAAGCAGGCCGTACTGTATAAATATACATAACAAGAATACTATAATTTCGAGAGCCTATTGATCCTCCAGTTTTTTGATACCACAACGGTGTACTGAATTTTCGAGATAATTATGTTGCTTTGTTGTATATTTGGTTGCGTACTAATTAAAGGCTACTATACTACTATCGCAACAATGATATTGTCGCGAGAGCGCCCTCCTAGGCAGAACACCCTGTACCTGCTACATGCTTCCACCTTCACTCAACCAACGGCGGTGTGCTGTCCTGAGTCAGCAGGATTCTCAGCGTGCGGGGCACGGAGGGAGACCACGCAACTCAAGCCCACGTCAATCATTTTATTGCAATGTGAATGCATTTTGTATAATTAACAATTCAGTTGTACTGCTACCACATAACTTGTAAGATCTATCAGTCAACTCCCCAATACACCCCTTTTTGCCGACACTGCTCTAGTTATTGAACTACCATAGCTACGACCCCATACCCCTACGTCACAAATTGGTGGAGGCGCCGGGCATTCCGAGTAAATAAAACTATAAAAAATAACAAAAAAATCGAAAAACCAAGAAAATCAAATGAAAAATTGTGGGTGAGTTAAAGTGAAATACGGGCAGTGGAAATCGTAATTAATGCTGACGCGGTTGAGGAAAACTAAAGTAAAACACGAAGCAGACGAGAAAGTGAAGGAAGAAATAGGTACGAACCCTGAACCAGAAGAAAGCAGGTATTCAGAAACTGAGTCAGACGAAGAAACTTTTGTAGAATCCGAGGAACTCCAAGAAGACGAAGAAGAAACTATAGCTAAGCCGAAACGAGAAGAAACCAAGATGGGAGACGCGGCTGAAGTTTATGCTTCGGTTACACCTAAAACTTTCGCCGGTAAAGCGGGCGAGAAGGTTCAAGATTTTTTCAAGATTTTCAATAGAGCAGCAACAGCTAATCATTGGTCGGATCAAACCAAGTTAGTACAGTTACCTTGTTTTTTGGAAGGTGCCGCCTTAGACTTTTTCGAAACAATCGAGAATCAGTGTACCGAATTCGCGATTGCCCAGCAGAAAATAATTGATTCGTTCAAAAGTGCCGCACAGAGCGAACAGAATTATTTTAAACTTTTGAATAAGAAGCAGAGGCCGGATGAGGATCTTTGGTGTTTCTACAACGATGTTCTAACACTGTGCTACAAAGTGAACCCAGGTATGCCGGAAGCCGAGATAGTCAACTTTATTATGCGAGGGTTGAAGCCTACAATTTTGGAAAAAGCAAATTTAATGGAAAATGGAACCCTAGAACAATTCAGGAAGAATTTACAGAAGATAGAGGCCACTCAAGAGATGCTGCGAGTCAGTGGAGGACCATCTACGTCAGGGGCAAGGCTACAAGACAGCAGGACGAGCACTGCCGAGAGGGAGTTGGAGGAACTTCGAAGACGGATCGCCTACTTGGAAAGAAAACCCGAAAGGTTGGTGTCTTCTAATAATAATAATTATAGGAATGATAGACAAAGAAATTTCGATAATTCGAATTTTCAGAAGTCAGGAGGTCGAACTCCTGATGGTAAAATAATTTGCTACCAATGTGGTAAGCAAGGGCATTACGCAAAAAACTGTTACGCAAAAAACCAACCACCGCGCCGCTAAACGGGTGGCGCGATGGCAAATATCAAAATTTCTTGTCTAATACTGTATGTTATGGTTGTCTAGAGCTAGGTCATAAAAAACAAACTTGTAGAAAAAACAATTTTATAGAGTATTCAGTTTTTCAATTTGAGGAAAATAATGACTATGAACCAATTCAAATTTGGGGTACAATAAATGGGCAAAAATTCAAATTTATCTGTGATACCGGCGCAGGCGTGAGTTTCATTGATAGTACTTTTATAGATGATGAAAATAAAATTTTGAAAACGTCGCATATTAGAGCAAAATCAGCAAGCGGAAATTTTTTATGGATTCTAGGCGTTATTTTGGTAAAATTTGGATTAGAGAATGAACAAATGGTACAGCAGTTTGTTGTAATAAAAAATTTCGAAGGTAAAATAATTCTGGGAAATGATTTCAATAATAAACATAAAGTAGACATAAATTTTTTGACAAAAACCGTTAAAATCGCTTTGAATGATAGAATTTTGTGTATTAAATTTGCGGATCATAACCAAGAAGCAATTTTTAATGACCTGGCTATTGAAAATTTCGTTAGAGTTACAAAAGAAGTTAGTTTACCTCCAAGGAGTACAACTAGAGTTCAAATTAACACGGCACTAGGAATTAACCTACAGTTTGAACCTTGTGTCGATTTTTTTAAGAATAGAGGGTGTAAGATAGCCCATTTATTAACAGAAATGCCAATAATTTATGTAACAAATACTACGAGGGTAGGTATAATAATTTTTGAAGGAACGTGTATAGGTAGCATTAGTCCTCACGCACTTCCGTCAGTAACGAGGGTGAATAATGGTGGTGTATTGGGTAAAAAGGTGGTAAATTCAGAATTTCCTGCATTTATACAGGAAAATAAAGTTAGTACAGGATCCCCTGTGTTCGGGCAGGATGAAAAAGAAGTTAGTACAGGATCCCCTGTGTTCGGGCAGGATGAAAAAGAAGTTAGTACAGGATCCCCTGTGTTCGGGCAGGATGAAATTTTTGAGGTACCTTCTGTTTGTAGACAGGAAGGAAAAGTTTTCTGCACGGTGGTACAAGATACTGTTGTTCTTTTTCATGAAGTTTCTAAGGACCTTGAGAGTTTGACGAGCTTAGGTTTGAATCTGAATACAGAATTGAGTGATGTAGAGCAAACCAAAATTTATGAATTATTGTATAATTATAGGGACGTTTTTGCCACGAACAATTTCGAGTTAGGCCAAACTAATGTATGTGTACAAAAAATAGATACGGGAAATGCAAATCCAATTCATCAGGTGCCGTATCGTGTGTCAATGAAAGAACGCGAGATTATAAATAAACAAATCGAAGAAATGTTAGCCGCGAACATAATACGGAGATCATATAGTTCGTGGGCGTCACCGGTAGTTTTGGTTAAGAAGAAAACAGGTGATTGGCGATTCTGTGTAGATTATCGGAAATTAAATCAAGTAATTCAGTTAGATCGGTATCCGTTACCAATAATAGATGATTTGTTATCGGCGTTAGATGGTTCAAAATGGTTTAGTACATTGGACTGTTTCTCAGGCTATTGGCAAATTAAATTACATGAAAAAGATAAAGAAAAAACAGCATTTATAGTACCCGAAGGGTTGTATGAATTTAATGTCTTACCTTTTGGATTAGCAAGTAGCCCTTCTTGTTTTTCTCGTTGTATGGATCAGGTTTTGGCAGGGTTAAAATGGAATACGTGTTTGGTATACCTTGATGACGTCATTGTCAAAGGCCACGACTTTGACGACCATCTCCAAAAACTTCAATTGGTCTTAGATAGGTTTAGGCAAGCCAATATCAAATTAAAGCCCACCAAATGTCATTTCGGTCAACAACAAGTTAAAATTCTAGGTCACATTGTAAGTGCTGCAGGTTTATCACCTGATAATGAAAAAATTTTAGCAGTGTCAAAATTTCCTGTGCCAAAAAATGTAAAGGATGTTCAATCGTTTTTGGGATTAGCCAATTACTATCGGAAATTTGTTAAGTCATTTGCGAATATCGCTAGGCCTTTAACGTTATTAACACGAAAAAATATTGTCTTTTCTTGGAAAGAAGAACATCAAAAAGCATTTCAAGATTTAAAAAATTTTTTAGTAAATGCACCGGTACTCAGGCATTTCAAGGACGAATTGCCTATTGAAATTCATACAGATGCTAGTGGTTACGGTATAGGAGCCATTATTTTACAAACTGATGATACAGGTACGCATCCAGTGGCGTACGCATCCCGAAGACTATCTGATTTAGAGATGAAATGGAATACTACCGAAAAAGAATGTTTGGCTGTTGTCTATGCAGTCACAACTTTTAGGCATTATTTATGGGGAAAAGAATTTAAAATAATAGTTGATCACCATGCTCTTTGCTGGTTACATAAAAATAAAGACCCTTCCGGTCGTCTAGCACGATGGGCAATTAGGTTACAGGATTTTAATTATCAAATTTGTCATAAAAGCGGTAAACAACATACAGATGCTGACTCTTTGTCACGAAATCCGATTTCAAATCCTAACGAAAATGATGTCGAAGCTTATGAAATCCCGTTATTAACTATCCAGACTAAAAGTTTGGCAGAAATCGCGCAATTGCAACGAAATGACATTTATTTGAGTGAAATAATTTCCGCAATTGAAAATCCAGCAAGTGCTGATTCTAAATTGATAAAACAAACGCGCAGCTATTTAATTCAAGATAACATACTTTATAAAAAACATTTTGGTCCAGATGGTTCATCTAAATTGTTAGTAATTCCCGAAGCAGTTAAAAATGAAATCTTATTATGTTGTCATGATGACCCTCTTACAGGAGCTCATCTAGGTTTTGCGAAAACGTATGGAAAAATAAAAGATCGGTATTTTTGGCCTAATATTTATGCGGAAGTAGAAAAGTACGTGAAATCATGCGTACAGTGTCAACATCGTAAAAGTGTTCCTAGAGCACCACCAGGTTTGATGCAACCTATCAAAGTAGGTACTCCATTTTCGAAAATTGGAATCGATATTTTAGGTCCATTTCCGAAAACAATGTTAGGAAATTCGGTTATAGTAACTGCAATGTGCTATGCAACTAAGTGGGCCATAGCAAAGGCTTTGCCCGCCGGCACTGCAAAATGTGTAGCAGACTTTATGCTCGAAAACATAATTTGCTTACATGGATGCCCAGAAAACATTATAAGTGATCGAGGAAAATGTTTCACCTCAAAATTAGTTACAGAATTGTTGAAAGGTATGGGTAGTTTTCCTGTAACAACTACAGCCTATCACCCGAAATCAAACGGCTTAGTAGAACATTATAACGGAACTCTAGCTACCATGTTATCAATGTATGTGAGTACAAATCAGAAAGATTGGGATACGTATGTACATCTAGTGACTTTTGCCTACAATTGCTCTCCTCAGGAAACAACGGGAAAAACACCGTTTTTGTTAGTATATGGCCGCGAGGCTAGGTTGCCTATTGATGTAGCATTAGGCGTAAATGATCAAGGTGATCAAGAGGTATCAGAAATGCTCGATAAAATCAAACGAATTAGAGAGGATGTTAGAAAGCGGATTGAAATTGAACAACTAAGGCAGAAAACACGTTATGATAGTAAGCATCGCGATGTAAAGTACGAGATAGGTGAGAAAGTTATGGTATATACCCCATTTAGGAAAGTGGGTAGGTCGGAGAAGTTGCTACATAGATGGTTCGGACCATACGAAATAAGCGACAGAGTTAGTGACGTCAATTATAAGTTAAAAATGAAGAAAGGAAAACACCTGGTAGAAGATACAGTACATGTCGATCGATTAAAAAAGTACAATTCGCGCGAATAAGCAATAAAATACTCGAGTAACAATAACATTTGAAAAACGCGTTATAAATTTCGAAATGTGGTAAGTTGAATAACACCTAATAAATGCAAAGTAAGAGTTTTGCAATAAAGGTAACTGAACTAATTGCCTCTTTCTTATATTATTTTGCTTGACTTAAAAAAAATAAATAATTGTGTTATTAGAAAGCACAAAATAATGCTGATTATTAAATAACACCAAACAGTTGATAGATTTTATTCGATAAAAAAAATAGTTGAAATTATTCATTAGTCATTGCAGCACTATTCAAAATGATAATGAGTATGTTTATAAGTACCCTCGTATTTCTATTGGGAAGTATGATAGGGGTAAATAGTGAAATAAGCATTGTATCGGGTGCCTACTGGTCACATCTACCAGAAATGATAATTTATCAGTCGTCAGTCCCATTAATCTATGTCACGGAGATGCCATCACATGCAGAGCCGTTATTTCCAATAAGTTCGAATAAAGAAGCTTGCGAAAATTCGACCTCGGAGATGTGTCAATACGCCAGATTCCTGAAGCACTTGAACGCAGTATTTTCGAAACATTTATGGAGGATTCAAAGAAGTATCGGTTCAAGCGGCACACCTATTTCAGGTGAAAATCATGCTCGTAAGTCCAGATCAGTAGATTTCTTAGGAGACGGATTAAATTGGTGTTGCGGAGTGTTGACCAAACACTCAGTAGATCCACTTTTTGTGAATGAACAAAAAATCAAAAATAACATGGATAAACTGAGTTTTGCTGTAAATCAAAATCATGCTGATTTAATAAATGTCGTAGGGTCAATTAGAAATTACAGTTCACAGTTGTCATCAGTGCTTACTCATAGTCGAAAGTATGCAGAAGAATTGACAAGTCGTCTAGATGTCTTACAAAAAAGTATAAAAAACCATCTTAAAACCGAAGATGATTCAATCAGTTTTATTTGGGAATTTCTATTAGAACATTCTATTCAAAATCTTAACTCTTTGCAAATTTTTAATGAATACGAGGTTATAAGTAGGTGTCGTGATAATAAAATTCCAACGGAAATTATAGAGCCTCTAGTATTAAAAGCTGATTTAGAGAAACTTGATAAATCCTTGATAAATAATGGTCATGAGTTAGTAATTAAGCCCACAGATGTAACAAAATATCTGAGATTGAATATAGCTACGTGCATCGCGACGGAAAACTCTATCATTGTAACAGTTAGACTACCAGTTAAAAAAGTAGATTACGAATGGAAATTATATCGGTTACTTTCTGTTCCGTTCGCTTGGAAATCTGAAACTTGTGTTTTCACGGAGGACGAAGTGTTGATTGCGAAACACAATGCAGAGATAAAAGTGATAACTGGCAACGCGTTGAAGAATTGTGATGTTAAAAATAATTTATGCTTATTACCTAGATCGAGTTCTACGTCGGTGAAAGATACCGCGTGTTTCACAAATTTGGCAGAAGGCGCACAAATTTCAGATCTAGTGGAAACTTGCAAGCCTTTCTGTTTTTCAAATAACAGTACTATTGTGAATCAAGTTGAACCTGAAAAATTCATTATTTCACACCCACCCACTAGCATGCTATTAAAATGCTACGATAAAGTAGAAAACATAAGTATGGTACACGAGTCTGAGTTAGGATCAATAGAAATTGAAGTTCCGTGCTTTTGCTCATTACAATCGCCGAAATTACTTTACTTGGTTGCCGAAACATTTCCTTGTGATGCAAAAAGCATTGAAAAATTTGAAATGAGACACATTCTTCCAGCAACCTGGTCTAAGTTTGAATCATTTAAATTAAAACCGCTAACAACACATACACATTTGACATTTGAAAACTTTTCTGAATGCTTGAATCATAATTGGAAAAAAGTTATTCCGCAGTTCACTGTACAAAATAATAACAACAAAAATAAAGATGAATTTGATTTAGAAAATTTTGAATTACAACAATTTCCATGGCGAGAAGTCCATACACATAGTATGAATTTTTTGCACATCGTAAATCTTATAGCAACCGTACTAACAATTGTAATACTAATAAAAAATCCTTACTTGATAGGTATAGGATACTTACCAAGGGTAGAAGCGAGTGGTTGGAGTGATGTTTTAATCGGGGTAAACGTTTTTGGAATAGTTGTCATTGTAACAATTTTTATTTTGTGGTTGATCTATCATTTTCTTTCAAAAAGACAAGAAACTCAAAAAGATGTTGAAAACAATAAGTCATCGAATAAAAGTAAATTGGAGGAAGTAGGTCAAGTAGATAAGAAACCAATGAGGTTAAAGAAAGGCAAAGAGGTAATTAGTCAGCTACAAGAAATACATAAATCGGGAACTAAAAATCAAGAATAAATTTGAAGAACTGAGCTCAGCAGAATTTAGAAAATGAAATCTTGATCAAGTGGATTAAGAAAAGGGGCCTTAATCAGTAGAATTAGGAAAAAAGGGATCATGATCAGAAAAAAAAAAAAAAGATTTTTAGGTAGTAGAATTAAGGAAAAAACGTATGAATTATAGGATGAATGGTGTATGTATGCGGAAGCGGAAGTTGTATGAAAGAGGGAAGAAGTAATTTTAAGAAAAACACATGTTTTTTGTGAATTTGACATAAGACTATGTATTTTGGGGAAAGATAACTCTTACTTTTTTTTTTGTACACTCAGGTGAAGTTAACACTTCGTATAGAGTTAAGTTTCGCGGTGTAATGCGACGACTATGCAGTATTGCATTAGTCGTGAATCTTGTAAAATAGTTTTAGGAGGAAAAAAGGGGTGAAAATAAATGAAGGCATAAAGAATGTGTATTTATGTATTTTGTGAAACTTCTAAGCATGTGTCTGCGTAATTTTTTTTATGTTCTAGTGGTTGACTCGTCGTCCCCGATGGTTCCGAACGTTGAAGAGTACTTCGTCGTTGGGTTGGCCAAATGTCGAGGTCGACATTTATCAATGGTGGGGAGTGTCGCGAGAGCGCCCTCCTAGGCAGAACACCCTGTACCTGCTACATGCTTCCACCTTCACTCAACCAACGGCGGTGTGCTGTCCTGAGTCAGCAGGATTCTCAGCGTGCGGGGCACGGAGGGAGACCACGCAACTCAAGCCCACGTCAATCATTTTATTGCAATGTGAATGCATTTTGTATAATTAACAATTCAGTTGTACTGCTACCACATAACTTGTAAGATCTATCAGTCAACTCCCCAATACACCCCTTTTTGCCGACACTGCTCTAGTTATTGAACTACCATAGCTACGACCCCATACCCCTACGTCACAATATTGAATACATTTTTTTAATAGAATTATTCCTCTAGAACATTCAAAACTACAAATTAGAGTATCTTGCATATTATAATGATTACTTCAAATATACAATTTGAAATTGATTCTTCCTCACCAGGTACCAATTCTTCAGACCAGCCCCGAAGAGAAAAAGCAAATCCGACAAAAATGGTCTGCCACCAGAAGGCAGTGGGCAGGACAAGGCAACTCTCTGTTCTTGGGCGACAATATGGTGCTGTTGAAAGCAGTAGGGGCGGCCGAATACGCCAACAGTCAGGGAAAACTGGAAACATTCTGCGCGGAAAACGGCCTAAGACAGAAAGCGGTCGTGGAAATCAGAAAACTGCGACAACAACTGACCACTGTCATAAAAAACAACGTCCCGGAATCCGAAGTGATCGTGGATCCCAAATTGCCTCCGCCCACCGATTTACAAGCCAAATTGCTCCGACAAATCCTGCTCGCTGGCATGGGAGATCAAGTGGCCAAGAAAATATCACCCGAGGAAGTCAAAGAGGGAGAAGACAAAGCCAAATTCAAGTACGCTTACCACGCCAACAATATGGAAGAACCGGTCTTCTTGCACCAAGGATCGGTGTTGAAGAAGACGTTGCCAGAGTTCGTGGTGTACCAAGAGATTTACGAAACGAACAAGATGTATATGAGAGGCGTTACGGCTATCGAGCCTGAGTGGTTGGCTACATACGTCCCGTCGATGTGTAATTTGTCCGAACCTTTGCTGACCCCTGAACCGTGGTACAATCCTAGGACAGGTAAATACAAAATGGATTTGTGGCGAATACCTAATTTAAAATTGTTCTTTTGCTCCTCAACCAAAATTTTGATGCATGTAGCGCTTTCGTTTGAAACATTTTTCAAAATCGGAATTCTCTCGTTGTTTGAAAAATTCAGACAGCATAATAGGAGTTTAGCGAGGAAATAGAGGGACTAACTCTGTTCGTGATATAATATGAGGACTATTTTCTTGTATGAATTTAGGAAAAGGGCTATTTAATTCAATCGCGGTAAGATCAGATTACGTACTTCTTATTTTTTTCTGATTGAGTTGATCTTGGAGAAAAGTATTGGTTTTCTGTTGGTGAGACGGTGAGAATTTAAATGTGAGAAATTGATAACATGATTCTAATCTAAATTTATACTAAATCTAGAAGAGAAGAATGGTGAAAGATGTTCTTGAACAGAATCAAACAAGGTATGTTCAGGGTCTTCACATATATTCCAGAACCCTCCACTGTCTACTTGGTCAAAGAGTGAATTTTTTGTATATCTCGCTCCTGCAAATTTCAGAAACCTAACTTAACAATTACGTAAGATGATTTGATTGATTGATTGATTTATCAGAATGACCAGTCAGGGTTCAAAGCCCAAAACACTGCAGTCTTTGGGCCTATTGTATTCCTGATCATGCTGTTGACTCAGGTGAACAGGTTCGCTACCTTGATGAAGTTTAGCAGCCTCTTCACCAAATCTTTCGTTGGAAAAACCTCGTGTGAGTTTATTGCTCCCAGAAGGTTGAATCTCCAAGGTGCTAGTGCCCCGCACTGCATTATTACGTAGGTGGCCGTTTCCTCCTCATTGCATAGTCTGAATATGGGTTCGTCTGTATAGATGCCCATTTGATGCATATGCTTCCTAAAGGGTCACTTGTCTGATATGACTTCTGTTTAGGCTCAGAATGTCGTTAGTCACTGTTTTGGACAGTTCAGTTTGCTGTGTCTTCGCCCTGGAACGTTGTTCAAGTATGCCTGATGTCTTTCTTGCGTCCACCTTGCCAGCCAGCCGCGTATTGAGATTTTAGGGATTCCGAACACAGGTTCCGGTCCCAGAAACAACGACACAGACCCTTGCCTCGCTGCTTCATTGCCTTCAATTTCCTGATGCCCTGGCACCCATTCGAGCGTTACCTCGTTGTGGTTAGCCAGGGTTAGCAGGCTTCGAAGGCAATCCCAAACCAGTCCCGTACCCTCATCAGTCTTAGACTCGTCAGTGTACCACACTACCGTGTCTTCCTGACAGTTAGTCAAGACCATTTTATTCCTGTGGAATGTGAAAGGGTCTGTAATAGTTATTTCTGGGCAGCATTTTGTCACTTCCCATTTCCATTAGTGGGTTTGAAACTAGGCTGATTATTTTGGTATGTCCCAGGGAGTCACCCCTAGCATGCCAGTTGCCACTACATTCCAGTCTGTATGTCCCCATCCTCGCTTCCGCCTTGATGAAGATATCAAGAGGTGGAATTTTGAGTAAATGTATAGCAGTGGTAGGAGTGCTGCGCATTGCACCTGTGACGCAGAGAAAAGTTGATTTCAATTCAGAATTCAACAATTGTACCATGCGTTGTTTCAGTCCCCCTGTGTTACCAATTGCTCTCCGAGCAGCCATTATTTCCATTTTGCCTTTGCTGACTATTTTCGCAGTTGAGTATTCCAGGTAAGCTTAGCATCTAGGGCTACTCCTAAATATTCAACCTCCTGTGTCATACTTATCTGTGTGTCAAAAAGTCTGGAAACTTTTAGTTTGTGCAGTTTCCTCTTCTTCGTGAAGGCCACAAGTCCAGTTTTACTAGGGTTACTGCCTTTCTACACCAGCCATCTACTATCTTCAGAGGGCTCGCTGCATCAAGTCGGAAACAATTTCAGCACGATACTATATCGGATTTTCATATCCTTTAAATTATTGCCAATAAACCATGAGGTTTCTTCAAAACTGAAGAGTACAGGAAACGTTGTACAGCCCACTATAAATAAAATGCTATCATCAGAAACTCCCGCTTCAACCCTATTACATAAGTCATAAAGTTGCTAATTGATTTCAAATTCGCAATCTGTCATAATGTCAATTTTTCATTTAGGGAAGGTACACTGTACTGTGTCAGGAACATTTGGTCCACAAGCTTGGCCATTACCTAATATTGAAATTGTCTATCCAAAAACAGTGGATGCTTATAAATGGTTCGCCAGATTCCTACTAGAAGGCAAAATATTTCCAAAACTAGAAAAGTATGTCAAGCATTTGTTGAGTCAACCCAATATTATGATAAAAACTTGGGCAAAACTACAACCCAGGACTGAGGCCGTACTGAAAGCCCTATTGGCCAGAGATTGTTCAACAAAGGACACTCTGGAAGAAATTTGGGGAGATACACCTCAATGTAAGTATTTATTCATCACATTATTTGCAATTCCATCCAATGGTCAGATAGTATTAAAACCCTGGATAGTGTCTGAAAATAAAAGTGGGACATAAGGCACATTGAAATCAGCTGATGGTTGGGTACAAATTTCGCCATAATGTTAATCGGCTAGTGGACTATTTTTCTAATTTCTTTAATAGAATCATTACTCAATCATCTTGCAATTCATTTTTTTTCGGTCGATTTTGAGGTGCTAAAATCATCAATATAGCCACGGTAATTTTCAAACGGCTACAAATTTACTGCAAATGAAAACTGACTTCACGTTCCGTAAGAAGGGGCAAACCATAGCACAGTTGCCATATGTTGAAATATGAATGGGAACTTCAGAAATATTATTCATTTAATAATTAATACATTCTCAATTATGTATTGGTGATATTCTTGATAAGCTATAAAAAATCTGTAATGTATTTGAAGCGCTTTCAATATAAACAAGATTGTTTTTATCAGGTACCGAACAAAAACTAGTTGAACTTGCGATAAAACGGTATGAAAGCATGATAGAGTCAGTCTTTGTATGAATCGGAAAACGGAAAATATACGTTTGTCTCTCCAATAAAGATCTTTGATTTCATACTCTAATTATAACGATTGTATCAAGATATACAATAAAATCCATTGTCTTGTAATTTTCCCTCTTATATGTTGTGTCTTATGGCATCTGTCAGTCCTCAGCGTGCATAGCATTGCTATGTTATGGAGTATAAGAAATATTTCAACAGTTTGGTTGCTCGAAACAGTCAGTAATTAATAACTAAAATATCATGGCTTCCTCCTGTTAGGTTGAATGAAATATTTAATTTGGATATAGTTTCATTCAACGACAGGGCTCTGACAACTTTTTAATAACTTGATTAAAATTGGTGACTTAACAACCTTCCTTCATGAGTGAGAATGGAAGATTATCTGACCAATAATAAAACAGCATAAGAACGCTATGACAACACGTTTGAAATGAGCTCTGGAACAGCAACAACGGATAGACACATTATTTATCAAAATCGCAAGTGTTGCAAACATTGATTCAGGCCCCAAACGATACAGTGAAGTAATCGAATGCCAATTATTCACTACCCCATAACATTTAATTTGCAAGTTGTTTCAATTCGATTCGAGTTTTAAGGGTGAACAATGTACAGTGTGTCCTGTTCTCGGTGCTTTTGCACGATATCTCAGTTATCATTGCAGATAGTGTTACGCTTTTCACATTACTGTCTTACTTTTTGTGAAACAAATAATGCTGCAAACAAAATTTTCAGTCCTTCATGTTTTTGAGATACAGGGCGAATTTGAAAATTCTCACTTTTTGAGCAACTCCCGTATCTTGGTAACTTCACTTTCACTTTCCACGTATAATACATAGTGGCGGATTTACCAGATGGCTGAGTAGGCTGGAGCCTAGGGCGGCAGATATCAGGGGGCGGCGAAATTTGGCTCTAAAATGTTTGCCTTACATATACCAAGGGTTTACTAGTCTTAAAACTTTAACAAAAATTTCAATATTTCAGTACCTACTGCACAGTATCCTGAATACTCTAACGTCTGTATATGAAAAATTACTAAACTCTCTGTAAAATATACTTTTGTGACCACAAACTTTCGAAATATCCAAATTGAATTGATTAATTTTTACTTTTTTTATTTCATCAGTCATAACTCTGGAGAACATTTATCCAAACTTGCATATAGCACTTCGCGTAGCTCTATGCACACCAGCCAAAAAATTGTTCTGGTAAGAGAAGACTTTCTTGCCTAAAGCGTGAGAAAAACTGCGATCGACTTTATGTCAAAAAAATTTAAACGTCTTAGCTCTTTTGTGCATAGAGTCAGAAGGGTCAGAACTACTGAACAAGATTTTATACGACAATACATATAATAATTATTGATGAATTTGAAATCTCGCAAACATATAATGTAAAACTTGCATAGAGATACTGTTTATATTTTATACTGTAAAAGTGCATTAAGAAACGTTCAACGTTTACTAAATGTACATTATTTTGTGTAAGTGTTAGCTGTGTTCATGTATACGTATTTTTAAGGCATATAACTCACCCCGCCTTATAATCAAAACATGATTTTTTAGCTCAGAAATATACCCTAAAACTCTTTCTCGTGCGATCTTGTGGGTTCTAAAAATAATCTAGAAACTGAAACAAGGAAACCCTAGTTCAAAGTCATGCTAGGTAAAAATGAGAAACAACAGATTTAATGAAGACGAAGACGACATAGAGCACAATTCATAAAGTTGCAATGTTATTGACAGAATTAATGTAATTAATATGTGGTTGCAAACTATAGAGGATATGGAATTTCTAGGGGTGGCAAAAATTGAACAGCCTACTGGCGGCAAATTTGTAAATTTATATACAGTGTTCAAAGAAAATTTCTTTGTCTCCATTTTCTAAAAATGATCGATTACAGAAATAAAATGAGTACGCCACTCTATTATACGTAGAAAGTTATATAAGGCCCCTTTCATATCCTGCTGATAAGTTGAAAAGTAATCAAGATCAGGAGGTGCTCAATTTTCAACTTCGCCCTGTACCTCAAAAACTAGAAGGACTGTGAAAATTCTGTTTGCTGCCTATTCGTTTCACAGAAAAGTGAGACAGTGAGAACCGCAACACTCTATCTCCAAAGATAACTGGATAACGCGCAAAAGCATCGAAAACAGGACACACTGTACTTGGAGACTTTAGTCACCGCAATTCACCAATCCAACGTGTGTTAAAAAAACATACTTAGTTTTTTGTTTCTATTTGAATAACAATGATTAATTTGACACGTTGAAATTTCAAACGAACATTTATCGCGCCCAAAGAAAGATGTAGAGAACCAACCAATGAATTCAACAAACCAAAGAGGCAACGAACGGCTCTAGCAGCTGATGGTTGAGAAATAGATATTTTCATAGCCAAAACATAGGGTCAGGTATACAAAATGCTTCTCCTAACTAGTTACATACAATATTTTTCTATTTTTTGATCAAAAATTTCGCTTGGAAATAAATAATGACCAGTTCTACATGAGTTCTACCGATTATGTACAAAATTCAGTAGGCAAGTTCACTTCGACGTCACTTTGATGTATCCGCCAAAAAATAATACAGTTACCAGCTTTCCATTCATAACAAGTCAGCCATTCGCGATCGAAAATAAGCATACGCCACCTATCGGAGTTTTTGAAAACTGTCAAAGCGATATGTTTAATTTGATTTCATTGGTTTACATTTGTTTTTTGTTCGTGCTTATTGGTCACACCCATCAAAACAAACCGCTCAGAAATTTTCAAATGTTGCCGTCAGGTGGGGCGACGTGTTATTTTCTACAGGGTGATTCAAAAGTAAGCGGCATCCTTTCAGAGGCGTATTCCTTGCATGAAAATAAGGCAAAAAGTTCCTATTGATAAGGATCCGAAAATGCTTCCTAAGGGAGCTACGGCCCTTTGAATAGGACACCTCAAAGACGGTTTTTTCTCTATAACTTTAAAATCCTTCACAACAAATTTTTAAAAATTGGTGTACGGCATAAACATTCGATGGTAAATAGGACTCCGTATTCGAAATAATTTCCAAACGAAATCACAGTAACCTGAATATCCGGAGAAGAAGGGATATTTTTACACTTACCCTCTCCCGCATGTGACGCCCCTGAATGAAATTCTGAAATTTCGAATACGGAGTCCTATTTACCATCGAATGTTTATGCCGTACACCAATTTTTAAAAATTTGTTGTGAAGGATTTTAAAGTTATAGAGAAAAAACCGTCTTTGAGGTGTCCTATTCAAAGGGCCGTAGCTCCCTTAGGAAGCATTTTCGGATCCTTATCAATAGGAACTTTTTGCCTTATTTTCAAGCAAGGAATACGCCTCTGAAAGGATGCCGCTTACTTTTGAATCACCCTGTATAGCCAATAGGGTGGCATTTGGAAAACACATGTTGGGGGTAATTTAAGCTACCCCTGGAGGGCTACATTTTTTATCTTGCTTGCAGAATGTCGGTAAATACATTAAAACGTTGATGTTTCTCGCGAATTTTCGAAATTATCATTCGCCTTGCTAGCTAATTTATTCCAGTTAAGGTCTCCACCCTGTAGATTTAAAAAAATATATGCAGATTGGAGTACATGGATCTATCACCGATTCAATGATTTGTTCTATAATGTCGAATCAATTAATTCTGACTGAATGGATTTTTCAGATTTACTGGAAGAATATCTAAAATGGTTACCAGAATCTGCTCATGCTGAGTTTTCATTGTTGTGGCCTCCACTTGATAAAAAAACAACTTAATTGAAAAATAGCAACATCTGTAACTTGGGTTGGATTTTTTATGGCTTCGTGTGGTACTACGAATTCATATACCGAATGGAAATGCTAAAATCTATAGTAAGTATGATTGTATATTTTGATTGAAGACGTTAACAGAGTTTAAGTAGATAGAAGTGAAACTGAAAAACTATTGACGGTTATTGAATTTCAAATATACATTTTATCAAATGGTTTCTATTCATGTTCATCATTCCTAATCCACCGATATAAAGCCGTGTTGAATGCACCATTTCCAGTTTTCTCAGAAATGGAATTGTCTGAAGAAATAATTCATGACAATAATTTTCGTGGCATGACTAGCAAGATAACTAACAATAATCATATCGTTTTTAGCATTCACAATAGTTATTTTTGTATCTAGTGCGCGAAATGCTCGGCTGCTCGTTAAAAAAAATCAATTCTCGATCATCAAAGTATTTTGCGCACGAGTTGCAAACAATCTTTTTTCTACAAACGTCAAGAAATACAGTTCTGAATTAGTAAGATGCTCAGCTCAATATAAAAAATAGTGTTGAACTGTCTTAAAAGGCCTCTCCCTATCTTCCCTAGGTACGCACGATGTTCCACGAACATTATAAGAATTTTCTTTCGTGCGGTCCAAGAGATAAAAAAAATATTGTTCAACATTCAGAAATGAATGATTTCTTGGATGTTTGCTCGATTGAGGACCATGAAGATAAAGTAGAAAAATCTCATATAGTTTACATACAATGCGCGAAGTATGTACTTCGCGCACTGCTTCACATATGGTGTGGTGGTAAGGTAGGAAACAGATAAAAGTGTCACTTCACAATATGTTATCAATGCGCGAACCTTGTCATTTTTGAACTTTTGTAGAAAAAATGCATTTGATACAAGAAGAAGCTCAAAGTATGAGTTTCTTCTTCAATTGAAGCTAACAAATTTAAATACACTTGATTATAAATAGATTATTTACAATAATTGAAATGGCTACCAGAATCTGCTCATGCTGAATTTTCGTTATTGTGAAATCCTCGTGATAAATCAACTGCATAGTTATATACCACATAGAAATGTTGAAATTCAATGTGTTAAGTGTATATATTTTAATTATTGAAGATGGCCATTCACCGAAATATCTGGTATTTTAGCTTGGACACATACCTCAGGTTTTTCTCACTAATATGACAAGGCTAATCAAAACGGCTGTGTTTGTTATTTTTTTAGTGCCTACATGTAGAATTTTGAAAACTGTAGTCAAAATGATATTTTAAAAGAATGTGTAATTCTTAGTTTGTAGATTCGAATTTCGATAATACAAATGCTACTATTCAAAACTTGTAGTAAATTCGCTTTTTTTTCGACCCCAAATTCAAATATCATCGAATTCGACTAGCCCTGAACATTGAATCAAACGAAAATCATAATGAAGTTATTTAATCAAATTAATTTTACATGACTGAATATCTACAATTGTCTGAAAATACAATATCAATTTGGAACTATTTTACACAACATTCAGATAACCATTGCAATATTAGTAACAAATTAGCATTCCCTTTGCTACTTCAGATGCTTTTTCTTTGCCCACTAATTTCTCGACGATTGTGAGGGCAAAATCGAAAGAAGTTCCTGGCCCCTTACTCGTTATGATATTACCGTCGACTACAACTTTATCATCCAAATAGTTGTACTTTCCACCTTCTACCATTTGGTCTTTCATGCTTGGGTAGGAAGTGATATTTTTGCCGATGGCGATACCATGTGCTTTCAAGGCTGTGGGAGCTGAAATTTTCAAATTTTGCAAATACGGAATGTTGAACAAACTATTGTATAATTTTCGGAGATTTTTGTGTTGAAAGAATAATATGCATGGCAGCATCACCCTTTGTTTTTTTTTGTTCATCGACTGATGTCCACTGTTTTCTTCAACTTGCCACTATGACACAGCAAATGCAAAAAAAACAGTAATCTCAGGCATTTTGTATAGAAAAACGAATTTTTTATACAACTCATAAAATTTTACGATTTTCTAGACAAGGAATTAATGTAATTGGGTATTTTTGAATACATATTCTATCTAGAAACATCTGTAGCGGTTTTGTCGCAACCGTTTTAGAATGATTTTCTGGCACTGGTATGCAAAAGTTTGAAACTAGAAATATCTAAGAAAAGATTTATAACAAAATTCGATTGTTTTTAACAATTCATTCATCCAGCTTAATGAGGAAGCAAATTTCTACAGAAGTAAAGTTTTGTCCAATGAGTCTATTTCAAGTTCAGGAATCTAGATATATTCTCGCTCTTTAAATTGGAACACCCTGTATAACTAATATTCATGGGCCTATAATTCAAGACAATGAAAAACGACAGTAGACCAGGGAATTTGAAATTTGGGGTAGAACCCAGATTCCGATCAACTTAAAGACGTTCCTACAAAAAAAAAAAAATACCTACTTACTACCTACCTTGAAATAAATTTCGCCGAGGACTTTCATATTTATTATCGATGCAAGTTCTCAATACAAAGCTGATTCTTCAAAACTGTAATCATTTGATGAATCAAATCGAACCGGGCTGAACCCCAAAAATGAAAGAAATTTGAATCGAGAGGGAGGATTGGAAACATTGTAAGATTCCAAAATAAAAAGAGTTCAGCTCAGCTTCAGAAAATCCCTTGTATATTTTTGTATTGTAACAATAAAAACAAATACTCAAGCTTGCGCAGTCGGCAAAAAGGAGAGAATTGAACCCCTTTCGTTAGTTGAATAAAACATGTACTCCTCCACCGACAGATTCCGTCGATATTAAAGACACATGAGAATCGTTGCACTCGTTCCAGCTATTCGAATAGGTTTATATCTGCAGTAGAATGCGTAGAGATGGTATAGACACGATACGATTTCGACAGCAGCATAGTGGCTCAGGTCCAAGCCGTTCAAAGGGAAGTCAACGATAGCATTCATGACTATAATTTCAGGGCACTTGTGAATTTCTGATGACTTCATGCATTATCGATTCTTTTTACATTTCTTACAGGTTGGCTTTTATTCGCCGTCAAATATTCCTATGCTAGTAAAAGAGTTCATATATAAATGATAAATACTCAAAAAGTTGAACGTGACCTGAAATTTTCGTCAGACAGCAAAGTCCTTTACTTTTTTCCGGTCAAACATTTGGGGTAATTCCTAATCAAAGGTCTATAATCTATAGATAGATTGAATTTAGTAATCGCCATTATGAAATGAGAAAAAATATCCTTTTTGTGGACAATTTCAATTGTCTGTTCCCTTCCTACTATTTCAATCAAACCAATCCATACCTGCACATATTGCAGCAATTATTCTACCACTCTTTTCTTGTTCTTTGAGTAATGCCCCAACTTCTTGTGATTCAGCCATTGCTTTGGCACCTCCTAAACCTCCTGGAAGGACCAGCACATCGAAAGGTCCTCTGGATTTAGCTTCTGACACAGCAATGTCGGGTTTGATATTCACCCCTCTGCTGCATTTCACCAAGGAAGAGTCTGGCAATCCAGCTATAGTAACTGCAATCTACAAACGCACACAAAATGTGTACGAAATTGTATCTGCTTCAATATGAAATATACGAAAGAGAATGATAAATATCTGTAGAGATATCGGATGTTCTGGCTGTTCTTATGTCAAAAAGTTCAAGGCAACTATTTAGAGCATCTTCTGAACTGAACTCAGCTTATTTCCTCAAATTATGAAGTAAACGTCGATGCATTCAGGCAATTATTAAATGTTCCGCTATTTTGTAGTAGGTGAAGATATTGACTTTATATTCTAAGGTTGTGAAGTATTTGTCAGGAGCTTTAAAAGGATGTATCACAAGACCCCCTCTTTCCATTTAATAATTTTCTCCAGATGGCAACCAGTCGCCATCTCGAAATTTTCATCTGTCAATCTCACTCCAAAATATAGTATTCATTCATCAATTTTTTTACCCCAAGTTTCAATTTTTTCGGTCGACTCGGTCAAAAAATAAAAGGGGGGGAGGTATTAAAGAAAAGCACTGTATATGGACCACTTTCTAATTTATAATCGTAATATGAGCTCCAAGGGAGCCTCAAGGAAATGTCAATTCCAAGGAAGGTAGAGAGGCACCTTGAGCATTCCTTGATCCTTGTTCTTGTATTATTCCAGTTTGGATAGTATTTATCTGAATGGTTTTCTGGATATTTCATTAGAAGTGTGAAAGAGAATGTATAAATATGGTTGGCTAATCTCTGGTATAAATCAAAATAATATTCAAGTCTTGAGACTTATACTTGCTAGTGGAATCTTTGTAGGTATAGAAATGCAGGTTGTGTTTGAGATAATCTTTTTTATTTCAAATAATATCTACATTAAAAATGGTAACTTAGCATCCCAGCAATAAATAATTTCATTGCAGCTAAAAAGCATCCATTTTTTTTTGTTCATAAAGTGATTTTTTTAATGTATTTTCGTCAGCGTCATCGATAAACCTTGCCTGTTGAATAGAAGGAATATGTTATGCAACACGCAACACTAATATTGTACAATGTTGCCAAGTGTAAGGGTTCCTTTACTCTACTCCTACTCAAGGGGGGTTTATGAAACAAGTTTCTTGTCAAGTGCTGAGGAGGAATCCTCAGTTAAGGAATACTTGAGGAAACAACTTTATATACGGGCCTAAATCATTCGGATTCAACGTTCAAAGTTACCACGGCAATATCAACGACCCGTGAAGCGTGACATCTAATAAATGTCAAAGTCAAATAAAATATCAATAACACAATTGCCATTCTTTGTAATGATAATAATACTTGTATTGAAGATCTAAAAGCGTACGAATATATTAATACATTATTACTTTTCATCGGTGTTCAGTGTTTTATTATACAAGTTCTCAGATTGTAATCGAGAAAATTCAATAGGCGATAGAAAGTTTATGTAAATTTGTATGTTTTGGAGCTTCGTTTTCGCGATATGAGGTGTTGAACTATTTTGAAAAAATTGTTTTTTATCCATAGCTGAAATACTCCTTAGCAGATCGGTAATATTAGCAGGTTTGTTTGTAATATGAGAATTTATTTTGATTAAATGTACAGATGACCAGGATGATTTAACTGATATTGTTGAGACACCCTGTTGGAATACGGCCTTTACCTATGAAATCACAATAAATACTATTAACAGGAATTTCAATATCTAATTGACAACTTAGACATCACAATGACAAGGACCTATAAAATCAACAGTTTTCATAGTCAAAGTTAACTCCTATGAATTTCCTTCTCCTAGCCTTTGTGAGAGTCCAATAAATTTCAATAATAAATATCAAATAAAACATGAACTGAATTAGTGTTTAGTAAAAATGTGATTGATATTACCCCTCCTCGAGTCAAGGTATCAGCTGCAATCACAAATTCCATTTCTTCAGTTCCTGCAGCAAGGAAAACCAATGCTTTTTTGGACATCTTGCACTGTGATAACTGCCGAACCTGACAATGAATATTCCTGAGAAAAATAGTTGAAGTAAATACAACAATATTATAAAGGAGAATATATCTTGAGGATCTTATTGCAAATAGTGAGGGATGGAAGTACTCAAATGAATGAAAAAACATATGTCACAATCGCGCCGCTGTCGATTCGTCGCTGGCTGGAGACAAACTCCATTGTATAAACTATAATCTCATATTGTAGTACCTATCACAATAACAATACATTCCCAGGATCCTTTTTTATGGTTGATCCCAGCAAAGTATCGTATCGTATAGGAATTGGTGTTCTTCTTAAATTTCTGAAGGTTATATGTTGGATATAACAATCATACTCGTTGTCTTCACAATTTTATTTTGTGGTAATGACTTTGAGTTGAATTTATTTGTCCATTATATAACAATAATGATGCACCAACGCCAAGTTCAGTTCTTTACCTATATTCTACAAATATTTGATTCATAGTAATGTAGATAATAAGCTGGAAAAGTGATGTGGCTGTAACATTATCAGACTACACCTATTCTACATCATCAAAAATCAACAAAGTTATCAGTGGCATCGCCCCCCCCCCGCTTCTTGTCAAAATATCGTTCTTTTTCATAAATAAATAAAAAATCATAAGTATGCTCCTTGCGAGAAAGTCACATTTTGAGAAGTGCCTATTATTCGTATTTTTCTGAATGAGATAGTCATGATTCATCTCAGGATAAAGATATCGTCATTCAGATAAATATTTTTCGTGATATATATATATATATATATATGAAAACTAGGAGTTTGGGTTGAACCGCGTCTAAAATCTGTGAATGTTCGACGTTTCGGCACCAATTTTGGAGCCATTTCCAAGAACTGAAAAATAGAAATAAAAAGGTTATTAGAAAATACAGGAACTGATTTTTCACGGATGGTATGTGACTTGACGCCGGGGTCTCAATCTGCCTACTCCAATTACCACCGAGACTATAACTCCTTCGAGAGAAATAAGGGTGTGTGACCAGTGACATTTGTTGGAAAGCTGACAAATTCAAATTTGCCAACAAACTGATTGATACAGCCTAACGCAGCACATTTTACCATCATCCCAAAACATAATTGAGTTGTCGTACATTAAGATTGAGTACTAATTAAAATTTTTCAAGTTTTCTTTTAACGCCTATGAATGTGACGTGACAGCAATGTCATGTCAGGGCAAAGTCACTAGATCATTAAAAGAGAAAGGAGCGATGATCTGTGCGTACCCTGTCAACATGATAAATACGTCAATTTTCATCAAGGGACCACCCTAGATCGAACAAACTCTATACAAAATCTTCATTTCAATTGATTTATTTGCATATAATTCAGATAAATATAAAAATGATTGAGAATAAAACACAATATTCGATCTTTTCATAGAATCCTCTACTCTCTACTTCACCTTTCCCTTTCGATACATTATATTCAGGTTGTGTCGTGTTCCATAGAAATATAGGTATTCGCGAGATTCACGAAGTGGGCGACATCTAGGTTACATAATACGAACTTCAAACTGGGGGAAAACAAACTGTTGTCTATGGATAAAGTGCATAGACTACATTGCATACATCTTGCTGTAGCTGTAGTTGTCAAACTTGTCAATGACATAAAGTGTTATCACTCTTATCAGTACACAGTACACAAGCTAATGGCACTAATGGGATCGAGTGAGGATTGAGTTTGTTTTCCCCCAGTTTTGACGTGGCTCTGACATAGAACGATGAAAAGCGAGCGCCACCTGGTAACATTGATTCCCGCGAATAAGGAATTTCTTAACTTTATTCTGCTTAAACATCCTATATCCTTACGTGTGTATAGACTCGGAAATATTCATTTTGTCGTTTCGATTATTTATAATAATGAAGATGATGGAAAGCCCTAATTTCGAGTGACAACGGAAAATGAAAAAACTCCACCGCCCCGCGTGAGAGTCGAACTCACAACCTCTGGGTTACATGTCCAACGAGTTAAAGTTGTTTATTTCTCTCGATTTGTTAACAATACAACACATTATTTACAGACAAATTTCATAATTTGAGATGTACAGTGGTACATAGAGTCCTCCGCGCAAGACAGAGGTGGCCGGTGTTGGCCAAGGAATGTGAGCGTATAAGTGAAGTGTTCGTAGCAGAGGCCTATCTCCTAGGGCTGAGCCCTTTATATAGGTGATCTCGCGGAGGATACCCAAGAGGGTGAGGGAGTTGATCAGTCGATATTAGTAGTAGAGTTTGCGTGTCGGTGGAGGAAAATAGGCCATCACTGACCGAGTTCAGTGCCAGATCATCACTCATTGTGTGCTCTTGACACTATTTTATTATCGTGTTTTGTGAGACAGTGTTGTCCGGATCCTTCCCGGAGCCTCAGTTTGGTCCCGAGGATCCGTGTTTCTTATGTACGGTATGTTGTTGTCGCGTTTCTGTGATATTCCGGGTAAGGTCACTTCCATTTATGTGGTATTTGTAGAATTTGTTAGATGTTTGGATAATGAAATCTCTGATTTTGGGCAAATTACTACATCTTTCGTGAAGATCTGCCACTCGTGAGTATCTATCACCGCTAGTGATAATACGAAGTACCTTGTTCTGCAGCACCTGCAGTCTATTCATATGAGTAGGTGAGATGCTGCAGAACACTGGGCACGCGTACGTCATCACTGGTCTAATAATTTGCTTATATACCAAGACCTTATTCTCCACCGATAGTGGAGAGGTCCTGGATAGCAGCGGATACAGTCTCTTTATTGCTGCTTGAGTTTTTTGTATTAAATAACTTGTATAAGACCAGAAATTCATACATGACCAACGCGTTGTCAATTGAGTTAACGGAACATCCGTCGATCAATCGGCGGGGAGGCCGAGTTGTCATCACACACCATGCCGCCAAACACTATACTTTCTCCTCAACGCCGTTCATATAATAATATTTTTTCTGTGCAGGAACAAAGTTGTAACATTTTATCTCTGTTGACAGGTAACAAAGTCACTTATGTAACTTTCGTCACTAGAAACGAAAGTTAACGTTATGAATATCACTCTCACTTGCAACGGACATCACGTTCTCGCTGAAGGTATTTTATAACAAAGTTACGTATTTTCGTAAGGCGTTGTAGAAAAAACTGTTCACCTATTTCATTTTCTTGAAATGCGGTCAAAAATCGGCTCCTGTGATACGCCCAAAAGGAGTAGGACTGGTATCAACCGATGTCTCTTGCCGAGCTAAGTCGAAAATATGTCCCAAACAACTCACAATACTACAAAACATATTAAAAACTAACCTGACATTATAGGAATTTCCTTTCGTGTGCTCCAAGAGATAAAAAACAAATTGCCAATCGTTTAGTAGCCGCTCATACAAGCCCCGTCCAGAATCGGCCGCCAAGTCAATCAGCCGCTAAGCGATGCCCATATACTAGTCTGGCAAAATAAAAATATAGGAAAACCATCTATTGAAGTGAAAACGCATAAAGATTCATGGGTATCTAATATAGAGAAAGCGACGTTGGGACGTTGCGATTATGCCTATTTGCGTGTAGCTCGTGTGCAAGAGGATTGGCAATATTGCTTTTTCAGATACTCATGAACCTCTATGCGTATTCACTTCAATGGATGGTTTCCTCATGAGAAGATTCAATTTGCTAGACGTGTATACAGCCACTGTCGCACAGGCTCCAGTGGACTTGCTACGCGGGACCCGGGACCCAGCCCCACTAGTTTTTTAGTGACATTTGTAGCTACAAATATTCCGAGTGTTTCATTATCATTATGAAAATGTCGCAGATCGTCCTCAGGGGATTTCGTAAAAACATTTATCCACTTTCTTCAAACTCGAGGTTTGGCATGCTCATTTTTTGAAGCATATCTGAAGAAAATATACAAGTAAACTCAAGTACTCCAGTACCGTACCTATTTGAGTAAGACAATAATGATAACAATAACTTGCATGAAACTATAAGGTCTTTTTGAGTGATAAAATTGGTTTTTACATTTTCACCAAATAATATGTACCAAATTCCAAATGATCACATTTCCGATTGGATCTTTCATGTTGGGCTTAGAATTCACCCAATAAATTATAAAATCCAGTTGATATACAACTCAGCAATCTCTACTATCATTCCATCACTAGCACTACCAGTCAGACGTCAAGACGAACTCGGCAGGCCCAGTCAGCTCATCCTTTCGTTGTCAACCTTGAAATATTTCGAACAACAAAACTCGCTCGTCTATTCGCGAAAATCACGAACCAATAGATGGCTCTATTTAACGTCAAATCAACGTCAAATTTCAAACTGAGTATGAACAACAAAAACATTGCCGTATGCACTCATTGCAAATTGGTTATTTCGAAATCATTTTGCAAAATAGTGTATAATAAGTTGACTTTGTGAAATACGTACAAGGTTTCCAGTATGGAAAAAATTACTTTTTGTGAAGAGAAACTGCCATTTTGATGTGGACAATGGTGATATTCATCATTGATATCACACTACAATTCCACAGTTTTCAAACATATGGAATGGTCGGAATGGTCCACTCAACACTTGCATGGACTGGAATGGAGCCATATAAGCAATCAGCTATTACGACAATATGGTATAGGTATGAAGAAATAATTGAATTCATCAAGAAATATCACTGGCTTTCATGAAGGAAAGGCTGCTCAGAATGAACAATATCATCGATTTACATAAACAAGGATCTCCAGCAATTGAAGACTTGGATTTATTCTCAAGATCGAATCATTGCAACCAACATTCATACAAGGATTCTAACTGTGCTTCAGAAAATGTATATTATATTATTATAAGGTTGGTACTGACTTCTTCATTGTAAACAATAAAAGTTCATGCAATAATTCGAGTTTTTTTCATCAGGGAAGAATGAGGTTCTGGAATATGCACTTCAACAAATAAATTATTTTCAAATAAAACACAGAAACTCAAAACAATGGTCGCCATATTTGTTGTTCATACTCGCAAGACTTGTAAAGGTGTAAAGTTAAGTTAGCCACCAGAGGCCGCACACTTCGTGATTTTCGCGAATAGAACGACGAAGCTTTGGAAATCTTTGGCACTGGAAGTATTCCAAAGAACTTATAACCTCCAAAAGTTCAAAAAAATTCCAACCTCCTCTCCCTATCCTCCCTAGGTCTGCACGATGTTCTTCAAACATCATAGGAATTTCCTTTAGTGCGCTCCAAGGGATAAAAAAAATACCAAGCATCTCATTCAGGACACTATATCACTTGAAAAAGCAATTCAATTTATATATAAGGGATATTCCCAGTCGTGATTTCTCTTGATATCATAATGAAAATGACTTGCTATACAGGGTGATTCACATAAGAACCGACATAGAGCAGGGGCATGTAGGGGGTCCCAAAATATGGCAATTTAACGCAACTTACCTCTATACCAAGTAGCTTCCCTAAGGAGATATAGGCTTTGAAAGTGAAGTTATAAATTTTGAAAAAAATCAATATCTTCGTTATTCTTGAACTTAAAGCAACCAAATTCGTTACACTTTGTGAATGTATTTAGGCGTTACTCGACAGTAACTAGAGTTTGATTGAAATTTGTAAAGGGGGTATACCGGGTGGCGCACCATCAATATTCAACATAATTTTGTTATCCCTTGATGGATTTCAAAAATCTTTGCTTTGTTTTGTGGGCAATACAATTCTAAAACTTTTCTTACTCCAGTAATTTTTCGAAAAACCTCATCATTTTCATCAAAAACTCGAATAACTGAAAACGCTCGATCTAGGTGTGTTATTTAAAATCATCGAAAATTCAAAAGTTGGCTATGAAAATAAACGTCAAACTTGACAACGAGGTAAGTGAGTTGTTCAATTAAGTAATTGTTGTTTGAGTGTTTTTAAAATGAACGGGAAGTTTTCTTTAAACGAGCAAGTTGACATGCTGTTAGTGCTATGCCTATAACTCCTTAGGGAAGTAACTTGGTATAGAGGTAAGTTGCGTTAAATTGACATATTTTGGGACCCCCTACATGCCCCTGCCCTATGTCGGTTGTTATGTGAATCACCCTGTATATTATCAGAATGTCAGTCTAGATTGCATAAGAAATATTATTTTTTTTAATATATTGACCAGAAATCAGGAATCCTCCCTAGGTCTGCACGATGTTCTTCGAACATCATTGAAATTTCCTTTAGTGTGCTCCAAGGGATAAAAAAATACCAAGCATCTCATTCAGGACACTATATCACTTGAAAAAGCAATTCAATTTATATATAAGGGATATTCCCAGTCGTGATTTCTCTTGGTATAATAATGAAAATGACTTGCTATATATTATCAGAATGTCAGTCTAGATTGCATAAGAAATATATTTTTTTTAATATATTGACCAGAAATCAGGAATCCTCCCTAGATCTGCACGATGTTCTTCGAACATCATTGAAATTTCCTTTAGTGTGCTCCAAGGGATGAAAAAAATACCAAGCATCTCATTCAGGACACTATATCACTTGAAAAAGCAATTCAATTCATATATAAGGGATATTCCCAGTCGTGATTTCTCTTGGTATAATAATGAAAATGACTTGCTTTATATTATCAGAATGTCAGTCTAGATTGCATAAGAAATATCTTTTTTTTTAATATATTGACCAGAAATCAGGAATACGACTGTTTATGATCCTTTTTTCATTATTATTTTTTCAACTCTCAATTTCAGTAGATTTTTATTCTTATATCACCAGCTTGGTTGTTCCACATATGTGATTCAATACATTCAAAAAATTCAGTAAATAGCCAGGAAAGTTGTTTTCTGTTGAATATCCTGAATGAGATAATACAGGGTTTCCCTAAATTGACCTGCCAAACTTCACAAGCGGCTTCTACGACCAAAAATAGGAAAAAAGTTCCAATTAATATGAGTCGAGAAATGTCTCCTAGGGAGCTACGGCCCCCTGAAAGGGGGCTCCTGAAGATGATATTTCTTGAATATTTCCGAAATGCCACGTGATAAAATGATGCAATTTGGTAAAAGAACTAAACTTTTCATATGCAATACGGTCAACGTAAAATCATGGCAAAGTTTCATTCATGAGTGTATAATATAAGGTGGGACTACAATAAATATTGCTGAAACTGTTTTGATTTCATATCTTTCGGCAATTCAATCTCGGATTATCCACACCGTTTCACAAAAAATGTGCTCCTGTTCCGCATCGATCAGATGTATCATTTTCGAGTGAAATCGATTTGAAAATATTGATACACTCACATCTCATGCATAACGTAGCCAATTCTCAAATCATATTGGCTATAAAAAATCAACTACCTTCTTTTCACCAAACAATCAGCGCGAAAAACAGGAAAATGATGATAAAAAACCTACTTCCATTTTTGTGCATTTTTTTCTATTTCCACGGCGACTCATATTGCAATGTTATGCATAATATCTAAGATGTAACAATCGCTTTTTCTTGATAATGATACATCTGATCTTTACGGAACAAGAGTACCCTTTTTCTGTAAAGAGGTGTGTATTTTCATAATCCGAGATTAAATTGTCGAAAAATATGCATACACAAAATTTTTAGCAATATTTAATGTAGTCCCACCCTGAAATATACATCCTGAGTGAGATTTTCAAATGATGAATTTTCACTGCATTGGGCATGGAAAGTTTAGTTCTTGTACCAAATTGGCATCTTTTTATCATATGGAGTTTCGGAAATACTCAAGAAATATCATCTTCAGGAGCCCCCTTTCAGGGGGGCATAGCTCCCATTAGCTTATTGGGACTTTGTTTGGATTTCTCTTTTAGTCTCCCTGATAACAAAATTTGTTAAACACAGTGACTGATTTGTCCATATATTGAAATAATACCTTTTTTATGTAAAATTGCTTGAAGAATCATATTCTGGTAGGAGAAATGAGATAAATCTTGAAATAATAAAACTTGGGGAATTTTTATAGCATATAGGTTTTGAGTGTATTCACACCTCCTTGTATATTAAATCATGTTTTCCATTCTATGAACCAATTTGTAAGATTGAATCACCCTTAGGTCCCAAATTTCGTGTTTCTAGGATCACTGATAAAAAAGATGATTGAAAAACTGCATTTGATGACCTACCTTCAATATACCTAAAAACGTTATTCTGGAAAACCCTGTATAGATCACGTCAACTGATGAAGGTATACCATACCCTGTATAGCCAGGAAAGTAGTTGTTTTCTGTTGAATATACCGAAAAAGAATACATATTTTCATCAGATAGAGAATGTGAATTCCAAATGTATTTCTTTATATGTGTCCCTAGATGTATCCATTTTTTTTTCATGTTCATAATATATTTGAAATCTGAGAACATTAAATTTCCTTCTTAATACTATCATTATCAATACTATTATTATATATATATATTATTATAGCATTTTTAATAGAAATTTTGAAAATATTGATTTTACACCCGATTACTTCTGATAGCAAGGTAGATATTGGTGGATAGTGACTAGGTATTTCTTGACAACAATTTTGAGAACAGGATTTATTTCCTAACATATTCGTAGGAAAATAAGGATTTAATAATTTATGCTATGAAAAATAAGATGCTCATGGAAAATATCTTGAGGCTTGCTTTGTTATCCAGAAAGTCAATATCTGGTGATGATCAGTGATTACAGTGACATACGATTTCAGCCCTACAATTGAATGTTGGAAGTTCAAAGCTGAATCATTGAAGGATCAAGAAAATAATACATGCATTGATAAGTTCACAGTGACCATTTGACTTTGAATTGGTTATAATGCCTACAATACAATAGGTAAAGAAAGATACATTGACTTCTGTATGCACACTGTATCTGCTTTCTTTCATCTGAGATCAGTGAGATCATTACAGTTAAAGAATTTGAGTTATCAGTATCCTTATCGGGGGGGGGGGGGTATAGTACATACAACAGATGAAACAAGAAATATTGACTTCAACTATGTGCACACTGCACACTGTAGGTATCTCCATTAGGCCTTTTCATTAAGATGACAAATGACTATCTGTTTTTTCGAATTAAATTGATATAGTACAATTCATACACCCCAGGAATATAGAAACCAAAATACTATATTGTTATTGTTGTTTCTCAATGATGAATGCTCATTGTGGTTGACATTTAACAGAACGTCAATAAAAACCAGCATATTCGAAATGGCCAATCAGAATTTTGTGTCTTAACATACTTCACCTCTGCAACCCAATCAAATTTTGGATCTAAAAACGAGCGCATGCGTCTCAAAAATATATCTATATGAAAAGGCCTATTTGAATCATCTGACATGAATACATCAGTTGAAGCAGATGAGTATGTAGTGACTAGTGACTATATAAGATGAGTATGATAATTATGAGGCATGTTAACGTAGTCATAGTCAAAAGACAACAGTGAATGAGTGAAACAAGATACAGGGACTTCCACTATTTGAACACTAATCTGACATGGATACTGTTGAAGCAGATTGGTTCACAGTGACTGATGATGACTTTAAACGGTCTCTGCGTCGGCTAAATCAGTGTTTTTGTATGTTTTTCACATTTGTTATACCTGTTGATCCCAAATTTGTCTTCTATTAGGAGCCGCAGAACAACTTGTGCCGCTTTCATCAATCTTATCAATCAATAACCTCAAATTGCCTCAAACAATAACATGTCAATGTCAACAAATGACAAGTGCTTGCTCATGGATGGCGAGTTCACATGAGCGATGTGCACTGGCAGCCAAAATTTCCGAAGGGAGCCGAACATCCAGTGGAGCACCAGAATATTTTTTTTTCCGCAAAAATAAGAGTTGGCTGCTCAGCTGCTGTGCCTTGATTTTGGTACAAATGGCCAAATAAATGTATTATTTCAGCGGGAAAAAATCAAAAATTTTTCGAAAACGCAGGATGAAATCCATATAGCATTTCCCATAGCTATCAATCGGAAATAACCAAGGGTCAATAGATTAGTATGCATCTCGCATACCTACCGACTTTTTCTGTTGTTCAGTTGTGCTGGCAAACCTGAAAAATTGTTTCTTTCATAGAAAAAAATATGTTTCGATACTATCATGATAAAATATGTGCCGATATATCATAGAGTGCCATATGAGATCTTATCTATTGCTCAGAAGTTCTTGCAAACCCGTCAGAAATTAGGGTCCCTTGATGGAAATTGACGTTAAAGTCATCTTAAGATTACTTTAACGTCAATTTCCATCAAGGGACCCTATCAGAAATATACACGTGGCTTCATTTATTGCTTCCTGTCTCTAGATACTTGCCTGATGCGTGAGATTCCAACAAGGTCTATTAACTTCTTGAGATTCCAACACCATATATTATATATTATTTTTGTTGGTATCTGTGCTGATTATTTATTTTTATTTATTTATTGCCTCCTGCCTCTCCAAAAGTACAAAAAATATATCCAACCTCATCTCCCTATCCTCCCTTGGTACGCACGATGTTTCACGAACACGCTAGATTATTTGTTACGCCCTGCCTTTAGACGTTAGTGACCAGTGACGGAGAGTGTCAGTGTCGTGGTCGTGACTGTGACTGTCGTGTCAGTATCAGCTGTTTTTGGAAATTATTATTATTATTAATTCATTATATTATTTATATTATGATTATGAATATAAGGTTTTGAAAAATATATTATTATTATGTTGTGTTGGATCTTATCAAATCAATTATGAGAATCTTCAATGACACATTCGAAACAAAAATTAATTAATGTTATAGCCTGAATCATCTAAACATATATATGAAATAATGGCAGAAAATGCTGCTAACTTTACTTCCACTTTCCAAAACAGACCAAGTATTTTTGAGGTGATTGCTCAAAAATCGTTGAATGACACGGTGTACCCCGCTTTGCAGAAAGTTGCTTTGGTAAAATCTAAATGAATTGTTTCAACAGTATATATTTTCACAGATGATTTCCAGGTTTTAGCTACCAATCTTCCACAGAAGTTTTCCTGGTTGAATAACTATTTTGATGAGACTTTTCTGGTTCTGAACGGATGTTTGCAGTACTATTATTTATCTTATCATGGTAAACTGACCTAATAATATTAAACTTCCATATATTGTTGGTAAACACAATATATTATTAATATTAATGTTAATGCAGTGTCTTTCAGAAAGTTGTCATCATGATAATATGGGAAAAACTTTTAATTTCAACAGACATCAAGTTTTGCTAAAAAAAGATGAAAATGATCTACTGGCAAGGTACCTACATGTCAAATGATGTCAAGTTACATTTTTTTAAATTTCACCTGAAACAAGCTTATCTTCCTTTGAATCTCAAAATTGTTCACTTGAAAAAGTTTTTCATATTCACATTCATTTTACACATGAACCTCAAATTCAATGGCAACTTTTAGATTTAAATTTTTTTTAATTTCTATCTAAGTATCTAATATTAAATTGATATCTTTGGGATTATTTTAGTATGGAAAAAATCTATTCTATCCAATAAATATCCATAATAATATCATGATAATTAGTAATTGAAAGTCAGGTTAGTAGCATGATGAAGCTATTGGTATGAAAAATTTTCGTTGGAGATGGAGTTAAAATTTCTTTAATATTAGAGAAATTTTCAAAAAAATTCAATAAGTAATAATAAGTATTGAAATCTTGAAGTATCAACAAAAATTTTAAAAGAGACCTGTATAAAATGGAAATAGGTACAACATTTCTTAGTGAACAATTTTGAAATTCTAACAAATTAGCCTGTTTTCAGCTGGGTTTTCAGTGATTCATTTGAAAAAAATGTAAATTTTGACATGAAGTGAAAATCACTTAACCCTGACCAAGTAGGTAATTTTTCAACTTTTTAAAGAAACCTAATGCCATGGTCCTATTTCAAGATGAATTATCATTAACAGTTTTTCTCATATGAAGCCAATCTGGATCATGGTTCAAGATGCTCTGTTGATCATACATCCATAGTGATTTTTTTTTCCTTTCTATATGTATAAAAAATGAATTGACATGATTGATTTTCTGATAATATACAATCTACAGAAGATAAAAAAAATGCAAATGTCTCATTCCAATGGAGATTTTAGTTTAATAATCAAGTAAAACTCTAAATCTGCTCCTCTCTTTCTAGGTACTTTGTATAGTGATTAAATGGAACTAATTGATGTTCAGATATTACTTTGTTTGAGTCGAGGTTTGAGTTAAAAAAAAATTATGCACCCATTTATATATTGACAGTTGATCAAAAGTTGGGATAGGGACATGTGAGCCGTTTTGACCAATAATGAATAGTTTCGACAAAAAAAAATTCCTTAAGTTGAAAAATGTCGATTTTTCACACCCTATATCTCTGTAATCATTTCCGCTAGACCCCAAGTGTGATACATAGATGAAATCAGCTCTTCAGAGAGAATCTGAAAATGCGATAAAATACAGGGTGTTCTATTTAAAATAACAAAGTTGTTGCTACTTTTCGATAGAAGCGGCAACGCCGCAGAGCTGAAAATATTTTAGATCGATAGATCAAGAGCAATTACTTGAGTAACCAAATTTTTAGAATGATCTTATGTCCCGTTCTCCGTAAACGTCTAAGGTGCCATCGACCGTGACCCACCCTGTATATATGATGAACAACATAGGGCCCAGTATAGATCCTTGTGGCACATGGTAACGTCCGCAAGTGATGATGAGACAATTGTATTTCCTATTTCATTTCTATATTTAATGTAAACAAACTGCTTACACTCAGACAAAAATGATGCAATCCAATCAAGTGGGGTTCCTCGTACACCAATATTAAATAATTTTTTCAACAACTTTCCGTGATTTACACAGTCGAATGCCCTGCTGAGATCACAGAAGATACCAACAGGGCACTCGCTATGCTCCACGGAATGAGAGATGATATAAAAAGCTGTTACTGCCGTACTTATTTTATTTATTTATTCGAAATTTGGGATACTAACAGGTTGTTACCCATACAAGCATCCACTAATACAATCCGTTACAGAGCTAACATTCATGTCTAAACAAATACAATAATACACCTAATCACATAGGAGGTATGAAAATGACATACGATACGGGAAAAATAGTAAGCATTTTCATTAATTAATACTAATTACTCATCATCGTGATATTAGGAAATGAAAATATTTTTTGTAATTCTTTTAAAGGAATATAAAGATATGGAAAAAATGTTTACATCATTGCAATATTTGTTGAATAAATCACACATTCTGGTCATTGGAGAATTTTTACCTAAATTTGTATTATAATTGGAGCACGCTAATAATTGTCTATTTCTGGTATACCTCTGAGGAACATGGTAGGAAATCATCGACACTAATTTCAGTGAGTCATAACAGTTTGTTAATATTTTGAAAATGATAAGTGAATCATTGATAATTCTTCGCTGTTCGAGAAGTTGAATCTTATAGTGGGTGCGAATTTCACTAATACCTGTTATTACATACATATTAGTCATTTTAAAATGAAGGAATCTCACAAATCTAGGTACGCACAAAAATGTTATGGCTTCTCAAAAAACTCAAAACACATGTAGGTGGCGCCACCCCCACGAAAGAGACGAACTAACATAAAATTTGATACTGTCATTGAAAAATGGTCCTAGATACCAAACTTTATTCGAATATCACAATTATTTTGAAATTTATTAACAAAAAACTAAAATAAAAGTTCAACTTTGACACTCTGTATCTCAGAAACGAAGAACTTTCGGACATATATTTATACGAACTTTTCTTCTTATTTTGACATCAGCAACATGCTCCTGAATTTTCTACAGTTACTTAATATTATTATGTAATATCATTTTACAAAAAAATAATAAACTGACATTTAATTGTGCTAGTGAAATGCCAAACAAATTATTTATATTCAAATAAGTTTTTTAGTCTCTAACAGTTACAGGAGGCCTATCCAAATTCATATTATTTTCTATCTTTTCGTACACAAGATACCTACCTACCTACCCACCTCATATTCTCATTATTTTTATTTCAGATGCTTCCTTTGCCGAAAATTTTTATGGATTGAAAAGGGTAACTAATGATGGTACTTTAACAAAAAAGAATAGGGAAATCTCTCTGATATTTTTGATAATAATACCATATTTGAAACGGAAATTAGAGGAGAAGATTGCACTCATCAGGATAGAAGAAGCTGAATGTAATTTAAGTAATGTATGTGAAATATTATTTTGGAGAGGTAGATACGTATTTATGGTTTTTTATCTATGGCATTCAAACTTTGGGTAGGTGGACACTTTTGCACTTTTCTACAGTAATGTTAGTTCATGTAAATTCCAAGGTCGGTTAGAATTCTGGAAATGGTCAAATATCTCGAAATCTACTGGATCAGATAAAAAAAAAACAACAGAGTAGTTTCAATGGAAAAATTCACAAAAATATAAAATAAAATACCTTAAATTTTGTTCAATAATCCGCCGCTCATAACGTTGACTTTTCTATAGTTTCTATCATTACCGTCTCCTTTTATCCAGTGGCGTAGCTGAGAACTCTGCCCCCCCCCGCAGAAATCTGAACTTTTCTATAGTTTCTATCATTACCGTCTCCTTTTATCCAGTGGCGTAGCTGAGAACTCTGCCCCCCCCCCCCCGCAGAAATCTGAACGGGGCCCCTTCCTTTTTAGTTAATAAATAAACATGTATTTCCAATTCTAACGAATGTTTAATAGGTATAACAGGAATTCAAAATCACACACTGATTGTAATAAAAGTAACACATATCAGTACTATACTAGGATAACATGCTTTATGAGGTTATTTATTACTGAATCGTTCCGACCGTTTGCTAATCTCACTTGCGTCATTTTGCTGCGTGAATGACACTTTTCAAAACTGATGGAAGTTTTGAAAAGTCTAACTTTACCTAACCAGTTGCTTACAGAGCTTCGCTCGTCCCGCAAAATCCCATCGTCACATAAAAGGACACGTTTCCTAACTGTTTACGTAAATAGGTATCTAATGATCTATGAATCATTTTCACTTTGAAAATAGATATTTTGATATTCTCATTAGTGGAAAATGGCTGATTCAATTTCAGATTTCCCAAGTGATATCGAGGAAGCGGAACAAAATGCACTATTGTCTTCGTCCATCCATATTCTCATTTCGTAACCGGTGTTGAAATAACATGTCAAAATAAGAACAATGATCGTTTTGCCGAGACTACCGTAACATGTAGGTAGTGTCATATCGAATCGAACTATCTATCGACTCTTGCAATACTGCTTAAATTTGACGGTTAACACTTAGACACCAATTATTGTGGGTGTCAAGAAAACAAAGGGTCTACTACGACTTGAGTAACATCTGCATACAATCTATGAGGAATGGCCTTGTGACCACATGCTAACAATGAAACGCGTCTTGGAAATTCTCAGCCCCCCCCGCGCTTTGAGCCATAAGGACACTCAGCTACGTCATTTCATTTATGAAGAGTATGCTTTGGACTGTCTGATAATTGTCGCTGTTGAAGTGGTGAATGACATTCCTTGTCAGTGAATAAATTTTGGTGCGAGTTTATAGTCTATACTTTTTCGATCAAAACGCCCTGTATCTTTTTCCACAGCAATATTTTATTGAGGCATATTTGGTCCTATCGTTATATTTTGGTCCGAACAATCCGCCCTTTAGCCTATATGCTCCAATAGTTATGACTCACCCTGTATAGAGATTCCAAACCAATGGGGTATTTGGACAATGAAAGGAAAACAGTGATAAAAGATCTTATATATATCACATATAACAAAACCAATTCACTGTGTATATTGACACATCAAACAGTTTATTTTTATTTTTGTAAACTTACAATTTGTTTTCAGAGTTTAGAAGGTAGACTCAAGAAATCATTATTGTATTCATATTCCACACTCGAATTGGTATGGGGTCTATTATCAATTCAGAACTACGTGAGATATATGGCTAAAAGTACAGAATACCCAACGCCTATATTCAAATTAATCAACATGCAGCTAGCATACAATACTGAACTTTTAGATGAACCCGGCTTCTGGACAGCATTATCAAAAGGAGATTTGAGGTAAATAGGGTAAATATAAATGTATAAATTCACATGGATATGTCACTTGCAATTGGCCGAACAACTGAAATTGGTCAATTGACTATCATTTCTTGAATATAAGAGGTGATTTCTTCGATTAACTTATTCTAGTACTTTCTCATATATCATTCCAAATGTTCTTCCATTACAAGAGTATAATAGAACATAAAAAAAAGTTCTCAGGCATTATTTTAGACCAATAACAACGTTCAAACACGCGTTTGCGTGGGGAATATTTTCTATAAGCTATTATGTTCGGTACAATCATTCATATATGTTCTCAAATTATTCTTAAATTGTTCTTATCCATCATTCGGTTGCCCCCTTACGAGCAACGACCCTGAAAAGTATTCAAGAGACTTGTGCGAGCAAGGAATAACGGGGGTTTTACCTTTTAACGTGTCATCCAAAACACTTTCTTTGGCCATCAGAAAAAATTCTGCGGTCGTGGTGGGAATCGAACCAACCTACCGGTAATCCAACGTTGATAGAAACTGAAACTCCTACCACGAAGCTACGCTGGCTATGTAAAGGGGTATACCTCCTGGTCTAGAACCTAATCATCTTCCTTATGGAAACTAGTAGGCGAGTATTGGGTACTAGTTGTTCCATTAAGAACGAGAATATGGGCTAAATACAATGTGCCAGAGATAATTGATTCGAATTCGGCCTTATTCTTCGCTGAAATGGACTACTAATCACACACCAGTGACGGCTCGACAGGGACGGCAGGGCCGACCGGGCCGTACCACAAAATTTGAGGAAGAAGGCTGAACTATTTGATGAATAATGGTAGCTCTGTGTCCAGGCAATTTTGAGACAACCTGTATGCGTTAACCCAGCACAGTTAACCGCTGCAGTAGACTTGTGACAGAATGTTATCAAAACTTCTTCATGAGACTCTTGAGTTAATTTTTAATAATTTTTTTTTCGACCACAAACATTTTTTTTTCCAAGTTTTGAATTTTGGTTGACATGTATCATCATGTTGCGAGCAGAATAACTGCTTCACATTTTCCAGAAAAATTGCCGAATAAGAAAAAAAAATCTAATTTCCAAAGAGATTTGCCTACGGCAGGCTTTTTCTCGCTTCGCTTGCTCTGTCGCCGATTACACATTATTTATTATTATGAAGTTGTCAACCCTGATTATAAAACCATATTGAATCATCTGTTGAACTGTTGAAACACTGGTGTATGCTGTAAAGCTGTATGTTATTTTTAGCTGGTCTCAGTTGAGTTTTGGATTGATCAGGAATGCGGTGGCAACTTCCTTACAAGTAGGGGCATTCTTCTTGCAATTTTTACAAACTTGGAATGCACAAAAGTCAAATCACAACATGACAGATTTGCCGAATATTAAATCCCCCCTGGTAAGTACAAAAATCAATATTAAAAAAAAATCCTACACCTACCTACCTACCTACCTACCTACCTACCTACCTACCTACCTACCTATACCTCCTCTCCCTATCCTCTCTAGGTACGCACGATGTTCTTGAAACATTATAGGAATTTTCTTTCGTATGCTACAAAAGATGAAAAAAAATCAATTAAGTAGGTATTTATGCATACTCTGTCCAAAGATGTTGTCCTAATTCAACTGAAAGAGATAGAATATGAATATAAATTGATTGGTTATTTTGGACATTGTATAACCTCATGTCATATATCTCAATATCAAGATCAGCATATCGCTGATGAAATAAATTGTATCATGATGAAAATAAATGTAGCTATACCGTTTTTATTGGTCAATCAATTAATCAATCAGCCAAAGCCAAAATCGCCCTGCAATATACCCAGCTTTGAGACGCAACTATTTTTGATTTTTGAACCCTCTCGATCACGTGGCAACAAGGCGATTCAATCAAACTTTTGATATTGAATTATTGAAGGGCTGCGCCTAGAGAAAAAATGTAGGATAGAAAAAATGAAAACAACAAACGAGAGCAATGAGTGATAATCACGTGACCGAACTTGGTGACGTCTCTGGAGTGACTTGCATTTGGCGGTAAATTCGAATTTGTTAGCAAGCCTACAGAAAATTTCCAAACGATACTGAAAAAAAAAACGATTCACTGTCGGTCCGAAGAAACAGAAAAAAAGGAGGTGGACCAGAATTTGAACCAGGGATCTCCGGTACGTTGTTGTCACTGACATGAAATACTATCTAGACCGCTAATGTCTTTAGAAAAAAGCAATGCCACTCACGAAATCGAGCTGGAAAACATGAATCATACGCATTTGGGACTTGTCTTATCGTCGCCTCAGTAGGACATCCAAAAAAATAGAGATTATTGAAGTTTTAGCATTATAAACTATGTCGGCACCTAGTAAAACATGGCACATGCTGCAAACTTCATTCTGGTAGGATATCACTATCATTCTGTGCTCGTTAAACAATATACTATTTTCTACGGCTATAACACAAAATTGCTCTTGTTTTACTGTGTTTGATACATCAATGAGGTACTTTGTATGTCATCAATTTTATTTCCGTATCTGATATCACAATGACTCCATTGTGTTATTATTTAAAAAAAATCTCATCGCTCATGGAATGTCAAATTGCAAGCAATGACAGCTCTGTCTATTTAGATGAGCGTTTACTTGACAGGAAATCAGATGGCTACAAGCCGAAGAAAATCTGTTACAGTCGTAGAAAAATTATAGTGTATAACTTGTACGGAATGATAATTTCCGACTCGAATATGATTGCATCATTCGCCTATGGCTCATGCTGCAAACTTCATCCTCGTAGGAAATCACTATCTTTCCGTGTGTACACTGTGTTGTAGAAGTCAATGAGCTACTTTTTATGTCATCAATTTCATTTCCGAATCTGATATCACAATCACATTGTGTTATTATTTCACAAAATCTCCCATGAAATGTCAAATTTAAAGCAATGACAGGTCTGTCAAATAGATTAGCATCAATTAAGAGAAAATCAGATGGCTATGCAAACCGAGCAAAACAAAAATGTCGCTGTTATCTGTTACAGCCGTAGAAAAAGTATAGTATATAACTCACACGGAATGCTAATTTCACACTCGTATGATTTGCAGCATGAGCCGTGGGAAACGACTATCATACTGTGCCCCTTAAACCATACTATTCCGTTCATGACGGAATTTTTATTCCATATTCTTATATATTCCTTCAACCTTTTGACCAATCAGATCCAATCAGAACAGTGTATGCTCTCAATATAACACATTATAAGAGCAGTAATCTATTATTACTAGTCGTGATGATAATGAGTTTTGCCATATATATACCGGGTGTCCCAAGTTTATACAGGCAATATCTCGCTCCCCAGCCAACCAAAAGATGTATAAATGATGTATACGCGATATCGCATTTGAAGTCACAAACATGTTACCGATACAACGTAGCGATGTGAAAATGTCATATTCAAGGAATATCACTGTATCGGACATTAAATGCGAAATCACATAAAAAATCTTTACCAGGTCACATACAAGTTGTACATTTAATATAACAATACACGATGACAATCTGTATTTTCCGAAAGTAAAAACAGATTTATTTATTCATTTATTTATTAATTTATTTATTCAGATTTGGGATACATACAGGTATAAACCCAAAACAGTATCCACTGATACATAATATACATATCTCATAGTTTACAAAGATACAATAATAAACTCAAATTGTAGATATTCTATAGTAAATTACAGGTATAGATTACATAGAAAAGATTTGTTTGGCTCTAGTTTTGAAATGAGACAACGACATACAGGAAATTTCCATCTCCGAGCAATATTTATTATTATCGCTAAGCCTAGGAATAGGAGCGTTTTGACCAAGGTTGGTGTGTTTAAAACTCACATTGAGAAATCGTCTATTTCTTGTGTTTCTGGATGGTACGTGGATATATACTAAGGATAGTAATTCGGAGGCATCATAATAGTTCTCAAGAATTTTAAACTTAAAGACCAAGTCCAAAATAATTCTTCGTTTTTCTAATAATAGAATGTTGAATGTTAATCTTGCTGAATGTAGATTTTCAACGTTGTAAACACCGTTTACTCTGAAGTTTAAGAATCTTATGAATCTAATTTGGATTCTTTCAAGTCTAATTTTATAGAGGTTATAACGAGGACTCCAGATGACGCTGGCAAACGTCAATCTACTATGTACCTAAGCAAAATATAATGATTTGATGGTCTTTTGCTTCTTGAAAGTTCTACAAATTCTACTAATAAATCCTAACATCCTGCTACATTTGTTTATGATGTATTCGCAATGTAAATTGAAACTCAACCTATTATCAAAGATGACTCCTAAATCCTTAATGTGATTTACCCTGTCTAGATTTCTCCCAAGTAAATTGTAATCGAATTCAATTGAGTACTGATTTTTTGTGAATGATAATGTCGACCATTTATTCAAGTTGAGGAACAATCTGTTACAGTTGCAATATTGAGAGAATCGATAGAGAGGTCTGATTCTACGTTTAACAGGGTACAGGTACAGGGTATTTACTTGTTGAGGAAGATTATATAGCGAACGAGTTTTGTGATTATGATCCGATTCTATTCAAAATTGGAAGGTATCTGGGGTTTTCCGGGGTTGGAGATTATAAATATTTCGTCAAAATTGGGATATTCTATGATTGTTTCGTCAAACTTGGAAAATTCAAGATGACGATTCCAATATATATCGAAAGAAATTTCTAATTATGATCTGATTCTATTTAAGATTGGTATCTGAGGGTTTTCCGGGGTCGAAGATTATAAATATTTCGTCAAAATTGGGATATTCTAGATGGCAGATCCAATATGGTGGACGAGTTTTGTAATGAAATTGGTAATCTGGGGGTTTTCGGGGTAGGAGATAATGATTGTTTCGTCAAAATTGGAAAATTCAAGATGACGGATCCAATATGGCGAAAGACATTAGTTTAATTAATTAGTATAATTATTACTCTACCACAAATAGAAAATAAGTGGGATGCAAGAGTGAAAATGACGTGCCTATAAGTTATACTGCGTATACTTAGCGTATATCTACTTCTTTGATACTTTCATCAATAAATTATTCGAAAATGATTTTTTATTTAAGGGAGACGGAAGAATCATATGTATAACATAGGGGTAAAGTATATTCTATTCATTATTTTCCTGTTCATTTTACGTATTACTTTTTATCAGCCTACATTCATCCTAGACGAAGTTTTTTACATAGTGTGATATTAGTAACTCCATAAATTCTTCTCCGAGTTGGATTTCCGAAAATATATTCAGCACACATGGCATGAGTTCAGTAGTTTCCACCATTTCTTAATCATAATGCTCAGCGCATTCAGTCAATTCAGTCAACCCTGGTATACAGTCTAAGAACAGTCTCTTTTGGTGAAATATATTAAGCTTTCACAATTTATATGTTCCCTACCTCGCAAGATTATGCTGGAGTAGTAAACTCTAAAACTAGAGTATTTTTCATCTATATCTTGGTATAGTCAGAGATAAGTTAACTTATCTCTGGTATAGTTGAATCAGAAATTCCATATGGAAATTACGTATGATACGCCAGTGACCTCAATATAACCTAAAAAACAACGAATGTCAAAAGTCTAGTGTTTATCCCCAGAATTGAATAAGGATGGAACTATATAACTGTTTCACACAAACAGTTTAGAGTGAGAGGAGACGAGGATCTGTCCCTACCCTGTTAAGATGACTATAACGTCAATTTCCATCAAGGGACCCTAGGCTAGTTGACACAGGATCTGTCAATTATAAAAAAAAACGCTTCTACGCTTTCGTATACTTCGGATGCATGGACATTCCCCTTAACTCGTTCGACCAATGGAACGAACATATTGAACTCATTGTACACTAGTTTCACCAATGGAAATTGCTAGTTTGGGTTCCGTTACATTGTCGGAATGAGGATCCTTAGTCACTCTTGTCCCGCGCGGCTCAACATTCGAAGTGATTTATGTTAATGCTGTTTACGCCTATAGGGATTCGCTAGTTCGGTAATCCTTGGTTGGGTGTGATTGAGATGATTATAAGAGGCATCTTAGGTGTGATGCATGACTGTGCAGGATCGAACATCGACCGTGCGGCGTGCGCGAAGCGCTATTTTATGTACCGGTGTGAAACTGGCAGACAGACCATTGGCAGCTGAATTTCCAACGATCTCGAATGAACAGTGGCTGACCTCGAAAATATTTTTCTGTCTGTAAAATTATTGCAATAAGATATTATGATTCCTATTCACATAACAATTATTATAGTTATTGTGGAATAAACATAACACCTAGCAAATATACAAGTATTTACTTAATATTTTCTCCTTGACAAAAGTCCTGTGCAGAGCCTCAGAAATGAATTTTGAAGTTGAGGGTGGTGCATCGAAAAAAAATACTCAGCAGGCAGAGGTAGTGATTATTCCTGGTAGGTATCATTCTTTGGATGAAAATAAAGTATTCCTATCATGTTTGATCGCGGCAGTCCTGTGCAGAGCCTCAGTTTTGAAGTTCGAGGGTGGTGCATCTAAAAAAAAATACTCAGCAGGCAGAGGTATATATAGTGATTAATCCTGGTAGAAATCATATTCTTTAGAAGGAATTAATGCGTTTCCATCATGTTTGATAGCGGCAGTCCTAGGGCCAATGAGCCCTCTAAGAATATATATTATTTTTCTTGATTAATAATGTGTTGTGTTACACCACCACATACTTTCGTCAAGGAGAAAATATTAAGTAAATACTAGGTGTTCATATATATATGATTATTCCACAATAACTGTAATAATTGTTATGTGAATAGGAATCATAATATCTTATTGCAATAATTCTACAGACAAGAAAAATATTTTCGAGGTCAGCCACTGTTCATTCGAGATCTTTGGAAATTCAGCTGCCAATGGTCTGCCAAGTTCACACCCTGAAAAAAATATCTGGTGCGCCACTGGTCCTTCGGGTAACTTCGGAAATTTTGGCCTCTGGCCTGGTCTGCCAGTTTGACACCGGTATTTTATAGGCCTGTTCGTTTGTATTGCTAAACTGGCTAAAGTTGATCTTTTTTCCATAGTTGTCTCTGTTCATGCCATGATATAAACAAAGAAAGTCATAGAAAAAAATCAAGTTCAGCAGGTTGAGCAAGCACAAACGAACAGGCCTAATGTATACTTGAATTGCACGGCGCGCGGACTCTTAGACGCTAATACTCTTGCCAGCTTGACACTTGACAGTGACAGTGATTGGAGTTTTTGAACTTAACGGTGTTTTAAAGTTTAAAGTTCAAGTTTTATTATTAATAAAAGATTTCGAATTTATTGTGGAGATTGTGGAAGTCGTTAAAAAATGGAAAATCATAGTCATAATTTATCCAATGGTAATTTGCGACATATCGTTTTTCGGTGAATGTAAGAATATTTCAGTTTTAGAGGAAGAAATGTCTGGCAAACAGCAAAAATGGGATGAACTGTTTCAAACATTTTCTGAGGCTTCACTGAATTCTCCAGATATATGGGTCAGTAAACTTGATGAGGAGGCGTTATATATCTCTAAAATGATTGTTTTCGAAGAAGTGGACAAAAATTTGGAAACTAACCAGGATGTCTCCCAACAAGTCATAAATACAATTGAAGGATTATTGAAAAGTGATTTGAAACAGTTATTGGACAAGAGAAGTGAGAGTAAAATTCTAGAAAATACTGAATCCTACAATGTTTGGCATCAAAAGACAAAGGAAGAAATGACAAGATTGAGAAAATATATAAGAACCTCACATTTGAAATTTTATATGTCTCATTGCAATAGGATACAGTGCCCAAAAGAAATGAGGGACACAATTAGACATGAAATGCAGTGTAGATTGAAGAAATTGTTTTTCAAGAGAGAATTCTGGAGACATGAGAAAAATAAATATTCAAGTTACAACTACAAAATTTCTATTGAATGGAAAAGACTCAATGATGCTGTACCATTTCGATTTCTGATATTTTATGCTTCTGAATTATTATACAATATTAGAGTAAATATTCTCAGGTTTGTTCAATCATTTTACTTGTTGAAAAATGTTGGATTTATAAACAACCAAACTATAAGAATTAATAATTGAATTAAGAGTCCAAGATAATTTGAATAGACCAATCAGCTCCCAAAGATTCTTAATTTGATTGTTAATTAGTTTAGTTGAGCTTATGAATCCACCATAACAAAAGTAAAAACATATTGAAAGGTAAATGAAAATGGTTTGTTCAGCCTGTATTCAAAATTGCTATTCTACATGGAATAGGTACTAACCTGTCTTGTGAAATTCATATATTGAAGATGCTTATGGCTTATGAATTATGAAAACAACCAACAACTCTTTTAACATTAATTACCCCCAGTCATGACTTGAAGAAAAATCTACAATTGACAAACATTTACACATTGTAATGTAAAATAATTCATAAGATCCAATCATTTAAGAAGTATTGGAACATATACCTAAACAAACCTTTTTTCAGCTGAATGATTCAGTTTCTGTTAGACCTTTGTTGTTTCTTACAGATTTGTGTAGTGATGTTAATTTGTGGCTGAAAATTATTCATAGCAGCTCAAACCAATTCTTAGCTAGGTGAAAATCAGTTGAATAAAAATAAATTTTACATTCTACACATGACCTAGAAGTATTCCTCATTTTAGGCATGTGAACTAACAAATTGAATTTTACAGTGCACATGTGTGAAAAATATCAATCAACATTTTTCTAGCTGTACAGTGCTTCCCATTTTGGTAGAAACTGACAGGTATCCTGATTGTTCTGCAATATAGAGCATGCTCATTCCTGTCCTACTTTATTGTGAAACTCAAGATGGACTAATCAGATTTTGCATAACCATTTCAGTTTATGAGATACAGGGTGATTTTGGAAATCATACTTTCTGAACCCCTTCTATACCTAAGTAGTTATGAATTATGTTGTACTAAGTACGTCCATGTACTAAGTACTATGTTGAACAGAAAATTTTGAGTAGAATCCAGTGCCGTACTATTTTTTTTTTCGGGGTTCGGTTTAGGAGATAGGATATATATTTTTCAATGGAACATCTAGTATTTTATATTTCCTTGAATTAGCTATTTTCATTCTCTTCAAAATGAAGTATAATATTTTATACATAGGGTTTCCAGAAAAGCTAAAAACAGGCTTAAACATTAAATTATGATGAATTTCTGCTAGTGGGCCATGGATTTTTGAAGTTCATCTAAAGGATAATTATGAGTGATTTATTATTCAGGGTTACTGGCAATTCTATACCTTTCTTTGGAGATGTGGTAGGGGAGGTGATATAAGAGGTGAATTTAACCCTTTGCATTATGCAAAAGTTTATAGTTTTTGAGATATTTGAATGTTTCTGTTTATCTCCAAAACGTAGACATTAAGAGTTTCCCGAAAAATATCCAAGTCACATTTGTCAAAAACTTGTTGAACCTTCTTTAAGGCAATAGCTATCTAACTGGGTACAAATGAAACTAAAAGTGCTTGATACACGTTTGTTATTTTACATGAAAGTAAGAGCCTGTATTATGAATACATACTCGGCGGCGTATTCTTAATTCCGTCTTTGATATTCTAGTTGTCAAATTATTTTGAATGTGCAGGGCAGCGTCGGTTATACTTATTTGTATGAGCTCCCGATGATTTACTGGGGTTTCATAAACAAGTGCTTTCATATGACCCCACACATATTAATCATGGGTAGTTAGGCCAGGGCTTCGCGCTGGTCAACCTATTGAACCTGAACTTCCAATCCAACGGTTAGGAAAACGTTCATCCAGGAACTTCCGAACGATCAGCCGATAATGCACTGGACAACCGTCTTGTTGGAATATCATTCGTCCTCTGATGGCGAAAGGAACATCCACAAGAAGCTCCTGTAGATCATTACCGTTGAAAATGTTCATAAATTTACCGGTAATTGTTTAGGAAAAAATGTGGTCCTATTAAATAACGGTCAATGACTCTCATCCACACATTTACAGAAAACTTCAGTTGGAAAGTAGTTTCCCTTGTTAAACGGGGTTTTCTTCCGCCCAATAATGGAGGTTATGAACATTTGTTATGCTATTTGGATGCCTGGAGCAAATAAACGAAACTAAATAACAACATTATCGCAAAAAAAATACTGATAGGCATTTTTCAAGTAGATATGTTTTTTACTATTCTTCTGAAATAACAAACTCGTATCAAACACTTTCAGTTTCATTTGTACCCATTTAGCCTTGAGGAAGTGTTGACAAGTTTTTGATAAATGTGGCTTAGATATTTTTCTAAAAATATTTGCTAGAAAATGTTAAACTCCACAACTCACAAACAAAAATACGACTTTTGTATCCACAATTTACCTATGATCTAAATTATTTCTGGAATTTTTTCACTCCAAACATAAGACCAGTGTTGACTGCCAAGGGAGAAACAATTATTGTTGATATTTCAGAAGAGCATCGTCCATGAAATTATCTATAAAATAATATGATGTGGGAGTTCACAACGTGGGTATTACATTGTAGTCGATTTATCTACTTCCATGTGTTTATATAAAAGAGAAAAAGTCCTCAAAGCTGGATGTATGTGCTCTAGTAGGAAAAATTGAACATATTTATGTACTTTGCTTTTGAGTAAGGATTTCATTTTTTCAAATTCCTTCAGTAACTTCATTTCTGATAATATAATGCAACTGAATTCAATCTCGAAGTTTAGAGAATATCTTTCAATTATGCACTGATTGAAATCATCATTTTCTATGAAATGAAGAAAACTTTCATGAATAACATGTGAAACCGATCAATAATGATTCGAGATACTCTACTGAAGAATTCAAATTCAAAAAATATCACAATGACTACTGAACTTTTGATGAAATGCATGGAAGCTTTTGAAGCAAACAAACATGCAATGTACTTTCCATTGGTTACTTGAATATCCGTAAGAGGGCGTATCGGTTATTTTGAATCTCCTATCTTCAATAACAACCGAGAAATCTAGCAGTCTCAACCAAAATGGGATGCACTGTACACCTTTATCTTAGGAGAGTTGCAAATTTAACATTTTTGTCTCACTTGAATAAATATATCGGGTGACACAGGGTATCGGGCCACTCCTGTAACGTCTGCATTCGAGAACGTATTTTTCTGAAATTTGATACAGTTATATAAAGCAACCATTTCGGATTCGATCACATTACAATCCGATATGGTGGACTTCCGGGTTCTCTGAATGCCAACTACTTTGTTTTTCCAAATGGAACAAGTTCAACAGGTCAAAAAAAGTGCAGTATATATGTGTCGAATGTCATTTTTTCGAAAAAAATTGAGTTATTCGAACTACAAGGAAATTCATGAAGTAAACTACACAACACTAATTTCGTCCCACCCAAAAATTTTGCCTCTGTTGAAATATAGATAACTTTTTTCTGCTTTGAACGATTTGAATTCGGATCACACTGTTTGCTAGCCCAGTCCTTCAGCTATAATCTCGTAATTCTTTAAAACATAAGGTTCTTCACATAAAATCGTTACAGGGAGTTACCTGAAACTGTGCAAAATTTCGGAAATTTCAAAAGTATCCCAAATGAAGAAAAACTTTTTTTTTAACTTTGACATATAATTAAAATATTGTTTATGGAAATGGAATGAGTATAATCTGGCTTCTAAAAGCTGAGCCTAGAGCACAATATGAATGTTGTGATGATCAACTCACAGACAGCCTTTGGTAAATGCCTTTTCCATTTCATTCTTGACCCATAATGAATTAAATTATTTTTTTCAAACGTCAAAAAATGACAAGGTTTGCGCATTGATAACAAATTGCGAAGTGACACTTTTTTCAGTTTCCTACGTTACCATGATACCTTGCACAAAACAATGCGCGAAGTAAAACAGTGCGCGAAGTACCTACTTCGCGCATTGTTATGTAAAATATATGAGATATTTATATTTCAACTTTATGGTTCTTAATCGAGCAAACTTCCACGAAATCATTTATTTCTGAATTTTCAACAATAACTTTGTTCTATCTCTTGGAGGGCACGAACGGAAATTCCTATTATGTTCGTGGAACATCGTGCGTACCTAGGGAGGATAAGGGGAGGCCTTTTAAGCCAGTTCAACACTATTTTTCAATCAAGATGGGCATATTTTCACTTTAGAACTATATTTTTTGACGTTTGTAGAAAAAATGTTGTTTGCAACTCGAGCGCGAAATACTTTGGTCATCTCGACTATTTTTTCAGATCTCGATCACCAAAGTAGCATTTCGCGCTCTAGATACAAAAATAACTTTTTAATCATAGAAACGTTCTCGTGTTGATTCGTTGTGGTTCGGAAAACATTCTGTTGAACCATTTGCATGTATAATATACAGGGTGTTCCATTTAAAAATGACTTCTCACCAGTTTAGTATCTAGCGGTTAAATTACGAATGTTAAACGACCCTGTATAGTCGAGAGCAAACTTCTATAGACAAAACAATCAACAAAACTTTAAGTTTCTACGAATTCAGATATACCATATACCGCAGTACTCGCCACAGTAATAAACATTAGATAGCGCTATGTTTTGAACAAAAAATATGGAAAATAATTATCAAATCGACCACCTTTAGAGATAGATATATTGAAATAATAGCCAGAAATATTCAGAAAGTAATTACTAAAAATGTTATCATATACAGAGTGTTTTATTCTAATTATCAAAGATGATGCTACTTTTTGGTGAAAGTGACAACACTGCATCGCTGAAAATATTTTGAATCGTTAGATCACGAAGTAGCCAAATTTTCCAAACAATCTAATAGTCTTGAGCTTACCATGTTTCCTTTTGACATTTTCAGATTGACACCAAGTCAGTGGCCTACCGAGAAAAGTGTCCACTGTGTTTGAAACCTTGGATAATACCAACAGTTTTACAAGTATCAGGGTGAGTAGAATTATTTTTTCTGCAACCGCCTGAAAAGTTATCTATTCTTGTTCCAAAATCAGTTAGGTACTGATAAGTTCACGTTTCTCTTACTAACAGTGGCGAACAAAATTTAAGAATGTAGTCGTTAAGTAGTTCCAACATAGGTACCAAAAATATGGATCATCAGGAATTATTGAACGAATTTTCCGAGAAATCTTCAGACAATTTGAATATTGAACCATCCTGAATTTGTTATTGCACCTACTGTCACTGTAATATCATCCTAATATCCTGAGGCTTGAGTATGGGTGTCATTTAGGGGGAGCAGGATAGGGCGATCCCCCCCCCCTCCTGATTTTCTACAAAAAGATAATTTCATATTGATTCTTCCTGTTTTATTTATATTTATATGAAATTTCTTCATTTTCGTTATCAAAACAGTTTTCATTTCCCTAGATTCATCGGAATCTTTTATCTTCGTTTCTATACATACAAATGAAAATATACAGTGAGGACCAAAAGTCCGTCGCCCCCCCTGTAACTTCTTTATTCTACATATTACAAAAAATGTTGAATACATAAGTTGTAGGGTTTCATTCGATCTCTTTATGGTTTAAGTTTCATTCATACAGAGTGTCTCTAAAAAGCACGGTGACTTAGAAGTTAATTTTTTTAAATGGGACACCCTGTATTTCATTGCATTATTACATTCTACGTTGAATTCTGAACCTTGTTTGAAAAATGGTTTTCTATCAAAAAAGTTAATAGTTTTGGACTTATGAACACTTGTAAATAATTATTTCGACTACTTTTGCACCAGTTCACGAATAAATTAATGAGGTAGGCTATGCACGCTAGGCGCGTTTATTTCATCCATGACAACGAAAAAAAACTCATCTGTTTTTGCCAAATGTCATTGACATTTTGTAGGTTTTCAAAACTTTGTTTCAAACGGTTTTCAATTTCTCTTGTTGATTAATATGGCTCGTTCAGTAGCAGACAAAGTTGAAGCCGTTATCATATTTGGTGAAGCTAACCGAAATTACCACGCTGCTATTCGCATTTTCAATGAACGGTTTCCAGAACGTCCGATGTGTCGAAAATATCTGCAGAAATTGGTGGCAAAATTTAACCAAACTGGCACCGTGAAAGATGCTCCGAGATCTGGGAGGCCGAAAATAATTACGGAAGATGTTGAAATTCAAGTACTAGCCGAAATGGTAAATAACCCACAACAATCAACTAAGCAAGTAGCTGAGACATGTGATGTTTCTAAAACATCAGTAAAGAGGGTTTTAAAACAAAATAAATTCCAAGACCATGGCAGAAAGAATTGTTGCAAATCGATTTTATTTGCAACACATCTGCTTTAGTGATGAAAGCACTTTTTACCTAAATGGAAATGTGAATACCCAGAATTGAAGATATTGGAGTGATGAGAATCCCCATGAATTCCGCGAGGGGCATACTCAATTTCCCCAGAAAATTAATGTTTGGGCTGGTATTTTAGGTAACCACATTGTAGGTCCGATATTCTTGGAAGAAAATTTAAATGGTCCCAGATACCTCCAAATGCTGCAAGACACAATAAGTCCCAGTATCGATGAGATCGTTGCGCAAAACCCACATGAATTTTACTTGGATGTAACATTTCAGCAAGATGGAGCGCCACCACACTATTTTCGGGAGGTGAGAAATTACTTAGATGAAAGGTATCCAGGTAGGTGGATTGGACGTCGAGGTACAACAGAGTGGCCAGCTCGCTCACCGGACCTCTCACCGCTTGATTTCTTTCTCTGGGGCTATGTGAAATCCGTAGTTTTTAAGACAGTTTGTGGGTCGTTAGATGAACTGCGCCGTCGAATTATTGAAGTGTGTTCAGAAATAACACCTCAAACCTTGATTAATGTTAGGGAAGAGTTTACAACCCGACTATTTATGTGTCAAGAAATGCATGGTGGACATGTCGAACATCTTTTGAAATACATAAAAACTCACCGTTTTTAGTTATAAATTAAAATATCTCTTCAGTTTTTAATGATTCTTGATCTGTATTTATGGACTACCTTATTTGTTAATAAAATGTTTCAACTTCATTTGTACTAGTTTTTCGTGAGATTCAACAACTCTAACAATTGTAAAATGGTACGACGAGGTAAGTTACACATGGTGCCATCAGCAGTTTGCAACATTGGATAGCTTTCAAAAAGTTAGGATAGGAAAGTGGAATACATTGTGATCCATTTGTTACGATTTTCTCATTGAACTGGCGCAAAAGTAGTCGAAATAATTATTTACAAGTGTTCATAAGTCCAAAACTATTAACTTTTTTGATAGAAAACCATCCATCAAACTTGTTCAGAATTCAACGTAGAATGTAATAATGCAATGAAATACAGGGTGTCCCTAAATTTGAAGCGGTGAACCTGACAACACCGCGCACACGACTTGTGGGCGTGGTCATCTAATATCAACTTTCAGATAAGAAGGCTCACTCAGAGCGGGTGTTTTGAAGTTGCGTTCACAAACGCCTTATCACGCGGCCCATCTGACCGGCGAGTGAAATGTATTTACGAGGGTTTGTTTCTCGTTGGCAGCGTTCGCGCGTAGTAAGCATCAATACGGGGGCTATTCCAGGAGTAGTATTTAGGTACATGATCAACTTGTCTATGTGGATAGAAACATTCGTGTAACTTCCTGAAAATATATATTTTTCCAAATATACCTATAAAAAACTACCATCATTTTGAGGTAAAATGTGATAATATCCGACTGGATGAGACCTTCATATGACAGATATTCATGAAAGAAAATACCGAGAGGCACACCAAGATTGAACCTTTTGATCAATGATCTTATGAAAGAATGCTCAGACCCGTTAACTTTCATGACTTCTGAGACATTATATTGACTTCAATTTCTAACATGATGTGGACATCTGCTGAGAATTTTTTCAGCAAATGACATCATAATATTGTCATTTGACCGTGAGCCATTCAATCCGTTTTCCCGTGAATTCGAATTTACTTTTATTCATAATGATATACTTCAATGTTTGAATCACATCAAAGAATTATTTTTGTTACATTCAGAATATTCTTTTCATTAATCTGAAATATAAGGGAATCATTTGAAATTAAAAACAACGAATTATTGCGTTGACTTACCTAGGATAGTTTGACCAATTTTCGATTTTTTACCGGACATTTTCTGTGAAAAAATTTTTGATTCAAATTTTTTTCGTACTTTCTACACTGTAGATCTAACAGAATGCATTTTATGAAATACGTTGATAGGAACTCTTCTACTTGAAAAAACTAAGCACTCATAACTTGTATTTGTTAGCACCTTGTGAAATTAGACTCGTTGGTATTAACTATTAACGTGTTTATTCATCGACCGTTCTCTCAATACTAATTCACAAACGATATCTTTATCATGAGTAATTCCCAAAAACCGTTGTATCCCAACTCATTGTTATAGCTTATATAATAAAACCCGTCACCACAAATTCTTAAGCTATACGTAGGTAGATATATTTTACAGGGTTGTATCATATTGGTATAATAAACTCCTATAAATCATTTCAATCAATCATTTCAACAAAATATACAAATGTACGAAATATACAGGGTGTCCGCTAGACCCCAAGTGTGCTAGGTCGTTGAACTCAGCTCTTCAAGGAGAATATGAAAATGCAGTGGAATACATGGTGTTTCATTTGAAAAAATTGATGTTCGATTTTGTGAGCCTTTCTTGCGCCCCTCGTATAAAATATAGTCATTCCTGAAGTTAGCACTCATAATGCGATATGATGTGAAATTATAATATTTTGAAAATTCCTATTGGTTCAGGAGATATTCAACTGTCCCACTGGTCTAGGGACACCCTGTATATACAGGGTGTTTCATAATTGAATGCTGATCCTAAAGGGCGATAATCCTTGGATGATTTTAAGAAAAATTCTTCATGTGAACATAGGTCCGTAACAGCTTCGTTTCTGAGATACAGGATGTTGAAATTCAACAAAAAAATCAGTTATTCCCCAATATCTCTGGAACCGCTCTGGCTTTTTTCTTCAGTTCTGGTACATGCCGAGTATGAATAGAAATACATTTTTTCCATAATGAAGGATTTCTTAATTTCCATCAGTGGCGTACCTGTTAACATACCCTCTCATATTTTTCATCAAAATAATGATACGCCACTGTCTTTTTTCCAAATGAATATTATTTTTTTAATTATCCTCTTCTCATGAAAATGGTCTCTTGTCTTTTTTTCGTCCGGCGAACGGTTTTTGAGTTAGAAAATAAAATGCATTCATTTGCTTGTCCCTATTCGATTTTTACTCTTAGTCATAATTTCACAATTGTGATAACCAAAAGATCTGAGCAATATTTTTATAATTTTATGGTAACTATTTTTAAGTATTTGTAATGAAGAAAAAAAGCCAGAGCGGTTTCAGAGATATTGGGGAATAACTGATTTTTTTGTTAAATTTCAACATCCTGTATCTCAGAAACGAATCTGTTACGGACCTATGTTCACATGAAGAATTTTTCTTAAAATCATCCAAGGATTATCACCCTTCAGGATCAGCATTCAATTATGAAACACCCTGTATATCTAAAAGATGGCCATAAATACAATCACAATTACAAAATCATAAGGATAGTTATACAGTGTACACGGCAGTGTATCTATCTAATAGTCAAATACGAAAATCAAGGTTGGCAATAAGTTAATATTGAGTGCACCTAGGTGTAGAACACCTGTGTGTGCATGAAATCACATAATAATAATATAATACATATGATTTCTCAATTTAAAATTTTTTGAAAATCTGATCATCACTAGAGATTTTTGGCTTGATTTTTGTATTTCCTTCGCAACTTCTGCTATTTGTTTTTACAATCTACTTATTCGAATTGTATTGATTGCCAATTATCAACAATAATACACGATGTTCTGAATATTCGAAATAATATTCTGTCGCTTTGTTAACGTTGTTGTTTTGCCGAGCAACACCAGGAGTCTGTCAGGTCAAGTGGTATTGCTATATTGCAACACAATTAGAGTTGATAATGAAAGGCAATATTATGAGAATATATCCAGAATAGAGTGATATTTTGCTAGACCATTTCAAACAGCATAATAAACATTTATTATAAATGAACTAGCCATATAACCAAAGCGATTCATTCTGACATCTACAGCTATAACTATTTCATGTCAAACTGACTGAATATGCTTCCTTATTCTTGGATGCATCGTTAAAACACCAGATAGACCAATCATAATTGAAAGACGGCAAGTGTTTTCGCGTTAATACAAGTTTCTTTGGCTTGTGATTACCAAGAAATCAGAATTACTAGCTACAACATTTCGCAATTTTCCAACAAAATTGCAGCAATTTTCCAACAAAATTGCAGCAATTTTCATTTCGCGCCTACTGACTATTGACATTTAGACCTGTCGTAATGGTGGATTCTCGGTTTCTAGCATTATCAACTATCTTCAGATTCGAATTGATTGTTACTGTTTTATTCATGGCTCCTTTTTACCAAACTCGAAACTACAGAACAAAAACATTTTTTTTTATGAAGAGAAATTACATTCCGATTCAGGGTCAAATAGTGGGAATATGAATTGCAGCAATCAATTACCTTGCAATTGATAATGGAAAACTGTAAAGCGGCTATCTATACCTTTTCAACTTCAATTTCGGAATCGGTGTTATATTTCGGGAAAAGTAATCTCGATTTCAGAAATGGTAAGTTGTATTTCAGAAATGGTAAACTCAATTTCAGAATCGGTGAGATGAATTTCAGAAAAAGTCCATTCAATTTCAGAAATGGTAAGTTGTATTTCAGAATTATTATTGGTAGGTTCAATTTCAGAAGATGAGATCCTTTTATATGTGTGAAATGTTTTTAATTGCAAAAGAGAGGATTGTTTACAGTGGATGGAACGGTGTTTGAGAGCACTATGTTGAATCAGATTGAACATATATGGGGTGCCTTCAAGTCAGAAGTGAAGAGCTTCTTGCAAGAGCATCGCCAAAGGGTCATAGCTGGAGATCCGAACAGATTGCCCAACCAGATAGAATTCAGACTGCGATGTCTTGAAGAATGTGCAGATCATTCAATGAAAATGATAACACCTCAAATGTGTTTGCATTCTTATAATCATGTGCAACGCCACTATCTTCCAGCGATTCAGATGGAAGGCATCTGTGGATTAAATTGTTTTTGAAAAGTTGAATATTTTAAATATGGTTTGTTAATCTCACATGCAATTGGAAACATTTCGAACAAATATAAGGATTTTATTGAACCTACCAATTCTGAAATACAACTTACCATTTCTGAAATTGAATGGACTTTTTCTGAAATTCATCTCACCGATTCTGAAACTGAGTTTACCATTTCTGAAATCGAACTAACCAATTCTGAAATCGAGATTACTTTTTCCGAAATATAACTTACCGATTCCGAAATTGAAGTTGAAAAGGTATAGAGACAATGAGAATAAAACAAAAAGCAGAATCAATATGATGTTCTGAAGAAGTGCCAAGTTTGAAGATCATCATAAAATGACTGTTACCCTCCCTAGATATTCACCTTAGGACCACCCTTGATAATCACTAATCAGGAAAGGAGTTGTTTTTCTCCCGTCATCTACCATTGTTGTTCATTTTCTGAGCATATGTGGAATTACTTTGAGTTTTGCATCTATTTATTCAACATTTCATTCCACTTTCCGCATTTTGGCTTTGCCGTTGTTGATAAGTATACAACAACCTACCAGTCAACTTCAAATCAATATTATTATTGAATCGTCGTTATTCTCATCACAAAAAAAGTGTATTATAGGTACACGGTAAAAATATTAGATTTTAGCTCTCGAGCTGAAATCGCCGCCATTCGCCGCTCTTGAGGTTTTCGCGTGCCAATAGGTATGTACGCTTGGTAACCGATCTTCCAGAATCGGTGGGGGGGGGGGATGAAGGGAGGTATTCGCGGCGCCGCGGAGAGTGAACCTTCTTATCTGAAAGTAGATATTCGATGGCGTGGTCTTGTCCCTTCTCAGCATTCAGCACAATGTTGCCAAGTCTCCAACATTTACATGAAATTCTGTTATGGAATATTAGACATATTTGGACATGCTGGTTGCTTGAAAGAGTCAAGAATGAACTATAATATCATAGGTTCCTCCTATTATGTTTTATTCAACGACAGGACTCTTACATCTTTTTGATAACTTGATTATAATTGGTGACTTGACAACCTTGCTTCGTGAGTGGGAATGGAAGATTATCTGACCAATAACGAAACAGTAAAAGCTGACGTCTCCATGTATTCGACGTATCGCCAAATAGTGGCCATGACGGTACGTTTGAAATGAGCTCCGAAATTCAACAATTTAGAACAACGCGTACACTCATTATTTACATGAAAAAAAGTGTGAGAAGTGTTGCAAAAATTACTTTAGGTCCCTAACAACACAGTGTAGTAATTGAATGCCAATAATTCATTATAAGTCCACTCGCCCATTCTGATGGAAATAGTTTATTCACATTCTAATATGTTTAATTTATTTATGAATAATTTAATGGTGGAGAAAACCATCATTTTTTGTCCACCCTGTACAGGTAATTTGATTGGACCAAAGAACATACTACCCAAAGGTGCAAATAATGAATGTCACCCTATCATCTAGGTTGAAATGCAATATCTAAGTAGTGTAATTATTTTAGCATTTAGACTCTTCTAGTGATGAGCAATCAGATATCCGCCTAACTAAACTAAACGGATAAACGGCCGGAAAGCGCCCAGAGGTGGCTTTGGTGCCATAGTCGCTTTGGGCGTATTCTAACCAAGAAATTCAAAATTGTTTGCTTTAAAAACTAACCTAATAACAGAAAACATAATAGGTCGCGTGCACGATTACCGACCCTGGAGGCAAAATAATGAAACATAACCTCATTCTTCTGTGAATTATTGAAACACAACCTCACTTTTTTATTTGGTTACAGAGGAATCAAAGGATTGAACTAGTTTTTCACAATTAGGCATTCCAGAACCCGTGACCTAAAAATGGCCGCTGTACCTGCCCCGTTTCCGTTCGTACTTCAAACGTCAAAAATTTACTTCCTCTTCCCCTAAATTGCGAGTTTTAAGGTTATGATCGTCACTGATTTTAAGGATTTTGTTTTGATTTTTTGATATTGTAGTTTTTATCATGAATAAAGTGAATATTTATTGAAATTAGAAATTTCTGGTGGTCATAATATAGAGCGATACAAAGAGAAACTCAAAGTCAGTGATTCTATTGATCCCTATTCTCTGCAGAATAATGGAAACCCAGGCGCCGATGTTTCCTGGAGTCACTTCAATAGATTGTTTTTATACTGCAGAGCAAACGAAAGCTCATGAAAGTTTGAGTGGGTATACATTTTCTGAGGCATGTTTTGTACAAATACCTATGTGGAGTGAAGAAAATCAGTGGCATATGTTTGTTGTTCTAGGCAGTCATACTATGAGTGGATAATTGGATAGTACCTGTTAAATATTCGATATTTTTGTAGGTGAAACATTTTCAAATGATGATTTTACCCTCACTAGAAGTCTGGGTATTGTGTAAAAGTGATCAAGGAATAAATACAGAGCCATTACACCTGCATGGCTGGGCTGTCAGAAGTTTGTAGTCATGTTGTTGCTTGTCTCTATAGCTTAACATGTATTCACAACTGCAGAACTGCCAAGTCAAGTACCCATTTTCAGGCAAAATGGATGAAACCTAAACTTTCTAATGTTACTCTTGCCAGTCTTAAAAATCTGAGAGAAAATCACACTAAAGTTAGAACATATTCAACCTATAGAAGGGAACAGCTCTCAGAAATATTGGAATCTTCAAGAGAAATTGACCTAGCAAATATCTGATATCCCTGCCATGCATAGGCAATTAATCATATTAATTTCTCAATAATTTTCACACAAAACAGGCATATTATAGTGAGTGTAGGTACTTTCCTCCTTTGATACCCTTTTACTTACAAGGACAACACTCAGACAACACCAATGCATATCACTGATTCCCTCCACTTTACCTATTTGTGCAAATCCTGTTTGAAAGATTTGTATCAGACTCCTGATCTTCTGATCTGCAAGGATTTAAACTATCATGATTCAACTCTAAATATCTAAAAATGTATACTGACCATAGTAACTCCAAAAAATATTTTGATGTTAGTCTTGCTCTGCAATATCACTACTGGAAATTTATGTCAAAAATATTCACTTTGTTCTTAACTACTAGACAAATATGAAAATTCACAAATCAAATAAGATATTGACACAATTCCCCCAAATATCTACACTATTGATGAAATCCATTATTCTTCAATTAAAAATTAAGCTATATTATAAATAGTTTCTTTCAACCTTATAATTCATTAAAACACTACATATTCATGCTTCATGATTTTATTCATCCTAACTATAGTTTTCTCAAACACATTTCAGTGTAATACCTGGTAATAATAATTATATAGTTAACAGAATGTGTTTCCAGAAAGTCCACCAAGTCATTTTTGTGAATTATCTTGAACATTTCAATGTCTTGTTAGAGTTTGCTGTATTGACCAACAATTCATTAAAAATCAGACCAACCTTGTTCATCAATAATTCTTGAATTTTCAATTTAGAAATTTTGACAATCATCACAGTTCAAAGTATCTATAGATATCATCATCATCACACAAAATACTTATTAATAATCACAAACATTTGCTATCATAATGAGCACCTATCATTCATACACAAAATATTTATCACATTAACTCAATATAACATAGTAATTCAGATTTTTTTAAACAATACTCATCAGTCTTATCACAAGGAATATTTTTATCAACAATTTGATTATGAATTAACATATGAATCCACTGTTCATTGATGTTTCATGAAAAGTTCGTGAAAATTGACCAACCAAAAGTGTTGGCACAAAGAAAAATCTCTTATTTATTTATTTATTTATTAAATAGGCCGCCAGACAGGTAGTTATACCCAATAATGAGGCGGCACACTTACAGGTACACATATAAAATTTATGAAAGCATGAGTAACACATAATTAACAACAAATCACTAATCTAAATCAACTAATACTAAAAAAAAGCTACCAACAAAACAAGAATTTCTTACAACAATATAATAAATTTCAATCTTGTTCATTTGTGTTTTTGAAAAAAACTGAGTATTTCTTCTCCTGTGTTCCCAAATATCTACTACTTATCATGATTTATTTAGGTGAGTTGTGAGTGAGCAAACCAGTTTTGTTCAAAATTCAAAAACAGGCATATCTAAATAGCAATTTTGCAAATGTAATCTTATCATTATTTACTCTGAAATGGTGACTTCAACATAAAATATTGTATCTTTTTTTTTTTCAATCATGATTAGCAGTTTGAATACACTATTTTCTCCAGGCTGAAAATAAAAAAAAATTAAGCCAATCCTGTCAATTTGAGATGTGGTGATTTTTTTGCACAATATAGAGGTTTGGAAGCATGAGGAACAATATGAAGTTAGTTTTTATGCCAAAATATTACTAATATGATTTCATAAAAATCAAGATATTGAGGGACCAGTTGAGGGATATAGAGGAAGGGGCTTTCAAAGTGAGATATGCTGTATATATTTTGTTCCTACTTATCAAAGATTTGTCTATATTGCATAACAACTCTATTACTATATATCTTCATCAATCAAGAACATAATATATTCAGTCCAATTGAACAATTGGGGGACATATGTTGATATTTGCACAGCAAATTGTAATGATTTTGTGGAGAGTTGGATCATCACCATATTATAAGTGAAATTGCCATGTTGATCAGCTAATATCCTGTACTTCTGTTTCATTGCACCAATAATTCACTCCACATGAATTCTCACATTGTAGTTCCCACAATCTCAGTAGGATGTAATTGTTTCTTTCCTTTTGTAAAAGCTTGAATCTTCACTTGGGCATTCAAAATTTGTACATAGTCACCAACCAAAAAGCCATGGTCACCTAAAATCAAATCACCTACAAATTGAATTTGTATTAATTGAAAGTTGGATAGAACAACAATAAAAGAACAATACTGTTTGAAATTCAGATGAGTTCAGGAAGATTGTTAGAACAGTAGACATACATAAATAGATTGAAAGTCAAGACAAGTGGAACATTTTCAACAGTGCATGCTGTTTAATAAAATTAGTTTTTCCATACATATAAAAGATTTCTAGCTTCTAGTCAATAAAACTAATTTAAAAAGTTTATTCTCTTTCAGTAATTCTGGATTTAATAAAGATTGGTATCAATTACATTCAATTGATCTTGTACAGAAACTCACCTGGAATAATATTATCTATTAATTTTGAATTGATTGTTATGGGATAATCAGATGCTCTTTCTCCACAAGCCTCACTGATCAAACACACTGTTTCTTGTGGGGTGATTCCTATCAAATTATAATTAGATCAGCACTAGGCCGACAGCTGTGATATTTGTTTGTGAATATTTATCACATTCAGCAGGAACTATACTAAGGTTCTCATCTTGAAAATCTGATGATCCTACAGTCTGTTCATTAGATGGCCCTGCAGCCTGTTTGAAATCAGATGGTCCTGCAGCCTCACACCTTGGAATTCTGATGTCATTGATAGTTTCCTTAGATTGGTTGTCAGAAGCTAAGCTATCATATCCCAAAAATAAACTGGGAGCCCAGTTAGGATTATTAACATCTGATAGATATGCAGGTTCCCTAAAATTTCCATTATACCTATTATATTTACTACTATTCATTACCTGTTTCAGTGAACTCACCAAGTAGGTAGGAAATGTTTGCTGCAAACTCTCAACATTTTGAGTTTCTGCTCCATCAAACCATTTCTATTTATCCACTTGTCTCTTCTTTGATAATTCATTGTTCCAATTTATGTCTAAATTTCAAGACACTCCAGGATTCGATGAAACTTCATGCTATCACGATATTACCGACTCTTGCAATTGATTATTCCACAATAAAACATTGTTATAACATAAACACCAAGCAAAACCTATCCAAATAGTGTCCAGAATACACCACAGGAATACACATCAACTATTCAATAATTTTCATGAAGATGATGCAATTCTAATAAAACTAAGTATATAAAGTTCAATTATCAACAAAAGAAGCGAAGAAAGCAGCATTTAACACATTTTAAATTCAATTGAAAATATGGTTAAAAAAGTCACGGAATGACAGCTATTTGTTTGGGTACAGCAACCATCTTGAATCTGATTTTGACAGCATTCCGAAATACCTAATATTTTGGCATACGAATCGTGTTTTTTGCGCTATTCATTAATTCGAGCATGCCTTCGCATTGTGCTGTTGTACAATGCACAAAAAATGCAGCAAGAGACTAAAGAATATGATTTTTCAGGTAAATAGTAATCTCACATAGTTATCATTATAAAATGTTGTCATTCCTTATTAAAATTCCTTCTGCCTTCTGTCACTTCTGCAATACAAGCTAATACTGCTAATAGATTGAAAATGTCTACACACACACGATCGTCAGCATGTCAGACTAGTCCTCCCGATTGATTGCATGAATCCAATTTTCAGGCATTATTTTAGAAATTTCAGATGTATTTCTATTAGCTTCTATCGCAGAAAGAATTCCGATGAGAAATCAGGAAATTACCAAATTTCAAAAATGAAAACTATATGTGAGTGACTATAGTAGGTACTTACTTTTGAATCATATTGTACCAACCGGATTACTTCGTCTTCCGCTGCAGTTTTTGTGCATTTCACAACAGCATAATGTGATGGCATGAGCGAATTGATGAATAGCGGAAAAATACGATTCGTATGCCAAAATAATTGTGAAAAACTATTTCAATCACTTGTAAACAAATGAGTAAAGTGACGTTTGTGTTTCAATATTTTGCCTCCAGTGTCGGTCATCTAACAGTTCTTGCATGCAACCCATATGTCGGCTAAGTAAACTTGACAAAAGCATGTACTTGAAGGCGACGTGAATTAATTTTCCTATTTGATTTTACTTTCCCTTTATTCGATCTTCGTGAAAATGAAACAAATCAGTCAATGGCCATTTGGCGACGTGCAGACATTTTTCTTTTTGATTTGGTTCCACTTTCATAGATATGTTTGTTTTATGAATTTTCATTTTCATACAGGGTGTCCCTAAAAGGTCTCTACAAAATCTTAGCACATATTCCTAAGATAAAAATAAGCCGATTTGAAGCAACTCACCTTAGTCCGAAGTTGCTCCGTTTCCGAGATACAGGGTGGTAAAGTTCGAAAATAAGGTTCGGATTTTTCAAAATTTGTGAAAATCTGTCACCGATTTACTTCAAAAATTAGCCTGGAGCCATTAGAGGGCGCTTACCAATGCACTTGATTTGGAATGGCCATAACTTTTTTCGTTGAGGAAGGTGAATGGTGCATTAGACGTTTTCGGAGAACGCAACTCAGGATTATTCTGAAAAGTTGGTGCCTTGAATAATTAGTTGTGCTTTATCCTAAAATATTCTCAGCATTGCGACATTGCCGCTTATATTGAAAAGTAGCAACAACTTTGATTTCTTTAAATGAGACACCCTGTATATTATTCCATTTTCAGATTCTTCCTGAAGAGTTGATAACATTGACTCATAACACTTGGAGTCTAGCAGTAATAATTACAGTTATAGGATGTGAAAAATCGAGATTTTTCAACGTTGGGAAAAACTATTCGTAATTGGTCAAAACGGTTTTCATATCCCTATTTCAACTTTTCACGTACTATCAATTTTTATTCGATTCGCGATAGAAAATAACACGTCGCCCCACCTGACGGCAGCAACTTGAACACTTCTGAGCGGTTTGTCTTGATGATATGACCAATTAGCACAAACAAAAAACAAATGTGAACCAATGAAAACAAAGTAAACATGCCGCTTTGACAGCTTTCAAGAACTCCGATAGGTGTCGTACGCTTATTTTCTATCGCGAATTAAATCAACTACAGGGTGGTTCAGAATTGAGATTTTTGACCACCCTGTATCATTATTATCATTCCCGCTAGACCCCAAGTGTGATAGATCGATGAAATCAGCTCTTCAGGGAGAATCTGAAAACGGAATGATATATAGGGTGTCCCATTAAAAATATCAAAGTTGTTGCTACTTTTCTATATAAGTGACAACGTCGCAGCGCTGAAAATATTTTTGGTCGATAGAACACAACTAATTATCCAAGGAACCAAATTTTCAAGACAATCCTACGTTGCGTTCTCTGGAAACGTCTAATGTACCATTTACCGTGAATCAGCCTGTATACGTGTGTCCTTTTCCCTTTATCAGTTCTTTGTGAAAATAAATAAAAAAATCGTTCAATGGCCTTTTGGGGTATACCCCTAATGATGATTTTATCTCTCTCCCTTTTCTATCATGTAGATTTATTTTTGGTTAATGCTTAATCAGTCATCCTTGTAGAAGATGTAGCAATACATTATCCGTTTCTAAGGCAGTTTCGATGAAATGAATCAATGAATGACATACATTATTGTAGGAAATATTAGTATTATCAAAAATTTATCCGTTCCATTAAAACTGCCTTGTAAAAATGCCATATCATGTTTCAGTGATGGAAAAAGTTTACTGCATTTCCCATCCATTTCCAATATAAAAAAAATCAAATTTTAAAGCCAACTCTTAGGGCCGGTTGCATAAAAGCTCATCAATTATTTGATGTCACTTCAAATATTTGATGCGACGTTATAAATGGATTTCGATTGCATGAAAGGCCCATCATGTACTTAAGACATGGTTACTTAATCATCTGATTAACTTATAATAATGACTATTCAACTAAAAAATCGGTTGCACAAAGGCCAATCAACTTTAGATGTCACATCAAATCGACTTATTCATGGCATCAACTCAATCACTGCTCGACCACTGATTAAAGTGACAACCAGCAAACAGCAAATGACTTGTGAGAGTCCCGCCAAATTATTTGAAATATTCCGCAGAATTTTTCTTCTTCTTAGTTCTTGTTTCATTTCAAAAAGGTAGAGTAGGTAAATGAACACAATAATGTAAGTGAATGACTACTATAGGTTTGACAGAAAATGTCTATCTCATCACTGTCTTCACTATCTGAAGAAGAACTACTGATTTTCAAGTCAAGAACCTTTCAATGATTTCAATACCCGATTCAGGTTTTCTGTAACTTCTGCCAATCTGAATGTTAATCAAGCTAATAAACCTAACCTAAAATGCGTATCAACAATGCGCGGAACGCATGGAGCAGACAGATTTAGCGCTGTTGCCACGCCCTTCTTGTCATTAGTAAATGGAATGATTATTATAACATCAGATTGTTTATGCAACGCAAATGACATTTAACATAACATCAAAGTTATTGTGGCATCAGTAGATTGTATGATTAATTTTTCTTTATGCAACCGACCCCGACTTTTCAAACACTTTTAGAAGTATATAAGTTGCTTGGAGATATATCTTGTATTTTTTTTTAGGTACATTTTTTGTTTTCGTTGTATTTTGAGGTTCTTAAATGAAAATCAGAGATGCCCTGTAACAAATCTACCTGCCAAGCCATTGGATATTGTTAGGTTATATATTGGTTGACGTTGAAATTCTTATTCGTTGGGATTGTATTTTTCTTACCAGTCTTTTCTTACATAATATACCTGGTGCTTCAGATTGTATTTCCACAGTTTAGTGGTATTGCCTGAGGAATATTAATTTTTACTGTTTCACTCCAAACTTTTTCTAGTCATTGACAACCACAACCTTGTTGTTGTGAAATCGCTAGTAGTTTTTTAATCCAATTGTATAAGAGCTGTTTTTATTTCAGACTAAGCATACTTTAGTGTATTTTGTATATACAGGGTGTCCGGAAATTCGTTTCACAAGGAAGTGTAAACTACACTCGCCGGCAAAAAAAACGATTAAATGTACGATTTTAAGTTCTATTGTATTTGCCACTTTTGTTTTGACGTATTGTCACAGCAACTGCTCTTGAATTGAAATTATTTCATGTATTATTGACAGATAGTATGAACTCTCCTAGTAAATGCGAATTTCAGGACATTTCACATTGAAAGGGTTAGACATTTGTTGGCAGCAGTTCCTGACAAAAATAGGCAATCCAACTGGAGCAAATAAATTTATTTGTTGTGTGACTTTCATAGACTTTCACTCTGATACCAACAGAAATTCGCGTATAAAAACATTTCAGTAACTAATGTAAAAACATCACAAACAATAAGATTTCCACAAAATACTCAAACACACGACATGTTTCGCTAACACAGGTGAAATACTGGTACAATGAAGATACATGTGAACAATTATCAGTATAATTGTTCAAAACATCAGATAGTTAGCTGCTAGAAACAGCTAGATCGGCATCAGGATCAACAATGCCATCACTGTCCGTATCCGTTTCTGGTAATGGGAGTGGACATAATCGCGTAACTGCTCGAAGGACCATGAAGCAGAATCGATAGAGTGGACTGTATTTGAATTGTACAGGGTGATTGACTATGGATTTCACGACTTCAACAGCTAATATCTCGAAAACGAAAAAAGATATTTGGAATTTGGAAAGAGTTATTTGTATGAGACGTCATTTCCTTCTAGAAAAAGTGTTCTCTGCTTGATTTTATCATTTCATATACAGGGTTCGTGAAAAACATTTTTTTTTCAAATGGAACCCCCTGTATATTATTGCATATTTCGAAAGAGCTATCTTTCCTGATTTCGAAGATATATACTTTTCATATGTTTTATTGAGGGCTTGACGAAATATCAGCAAAATTAAATATTAATATTTGGTCCAACTTAGCTATGGTTGAAATAGAATGAGATGATGAATAAGTGAATTGACAGTTGGCCAACATTCCAGTGACATAAGTGCGCAAAATTTCGACAATTTTCTTACGATGCCATATCCACTGGAACAAAGAAGAGATATTTTGGAGTGCTATTTTTCAGTTAATAAAAATCTTGCTGAAACACTTACACTTATAATTACTTATGAAACATTATACATATCCACTGGAACAAAGAAGAGATATTTTGGAGTGCTATTTTTCAGTTAATAAAAATCTTGCTGAAACACTTACACTTATAATTACTTAAATTTAATCTTTCAGATATGACAAGACAAAATTCAATCCGCTTCTCATTATCATCATAATTGAGTTTGTGGCATGGTCTAATTCTGAAATCCCTATAATTATATTTCCTCAAGGTATGTTGAACAAAATGATAGCTGAAACCACTCTCACACTGCATTTCATATTGACCGTGAAGGATCCTCAACAAAATACTGGATTACAAGAAGTTGCTCGTCTTCGTTGTCTTGCCTTCTCACTATTCTCTTGATATTCGACAAACTGGAAGTTCTGTCAAATTTAGTAGCCAAATACTTTACATAATTCTTACTTGGTTATCTCCTGCCTGGATAACTCCTCATAAACTTATGAAGTGTTTCAGCAAGTTTTTTTTAACTGAAAAATAGCACTCCAAAATATCTCTTCTTTATTCCAGTGGATATGGCATCGTGAAAAAATTGTCGAAATTTTGCGCACTGAAATGTTGACCAATTGTCAATTCACTTATTTATCATCTCATTCCATTTCAACCATATACAGGGTGTCCCTAGACCAGTGGGACAGTTAAATATCTTCTGAACCAATAGGAATTTTCAGAATATTATAATTTCACATCATATCGCATTATGAATGCTAACTTCAGGAATGACTATATTTTATACGAAGGGCACAAGAAAGGCTCACAAAATCGAACATCAATTTTTTCAATGGAACACCCTGTATTCCATTGCATTTTCATATTCTCCTTGAAGAGCTGAGTTCAACGACCTAGCACACTTGGGGTCTAGCAAGAATGATTTCCGAGATATAGGGTGTGGAAAATCGCGATTTTTCATTTTTGGGATTTTTTTGTGTCGAAACTATTCATTATTGGTCAAAACGGCTCACATGTCCATATTTTAACTTTTGATTTACTATTTACTAGTATTTAATTGAAACAAATACAGGGTGGTGTCGAATTAACAGTTTCAGTCAGAATTCTACACCACCCTGTATTTGTTTCAATTGAATACGAGTAAATAGTAAATCAAAAGTTAAGATATGGACATGTGAGCCGTTTTGACCAATAATGAATAGTTTCGACACAAAAAATTCCCAAAAATTGAAAATCGCGATTTTCCACACCCTATATCTCGGAAATCATTCCCGCTAGACCCCAAGTGTGCTAGGTCAGTGAATCCAGCTCTTTAAGGAGAATATGAAAATGCAATGAAACGCAGGGTGTTCCATTTGAAAAAAATGATGTTCGATCATGTGAACCTTTCTTGCGCACCTCGTATAAAATATAGTCATTTTCTGAAAATTTCTATTGGTTCAGGAGATATTCAACTGTCCCACTGGTCTAGGGACACCCTGTATAGCTAACTTGGACCAAATATTGCTATTTAATTTTGCTGATATTTCGTCAAGCACTCGATAGAATATATGGAAAGTATATATTTTCAAAATCAGGAAAGATAGCTCTTTCGAAATATGCGATAATATACAGGGGGTTCCATTTGAAAAAAAAAATTTTTTTTCACATACCCTGTATATGAAATGATAAAATCAAGCAGAGAACACATTTTCCAGAAGGAAATGACATCTCATTCAAGTAACTTTTTCCAAATTTCAAATATCTTTTTTTGTTTTCGAGATATCAGCTGTTGAAGTCGAGAAATCCATAGTCAATCACCCTGTACGCTGATAGTTTGAATGATTCATGAGACGAAGTCGGAATTAGAATATGACTTTTTTCTGACAATCAAAAAATTATAATGACATTCAACATCAATAGCAACATATCGAGTATGTTTTTTTTTACAAACTTCGGCGAAATCAAGATATGTTGCTGCAAATCAAAATATACAATGTGTAAATGAAATACGTTTTAACAACATGTATCTGCTATCAACCCTTTCAGGTTAATCCGGTACACCGTATTTCAATGTAGATATTGTGCCTATTTTCCGAAAATGAATGTTTATCAAACCTGTCCACAGGTAATTCTAATCCTTCGGATTGGGAAAGTAGGATATATAAAAGCCAAGGTTACTTTTAAGTTCATTTTACCAGTATTTCACCTGATGAAGCTAGTATTAGCGAAACATATCATGTGATTGAGAATTTTGTGTAAATCTTATCGTTTGTGAAGTTTATACATTCGCCATGGATTTCCATTATGTAACGGCCGAGTCAATTCAAAATGTCATTAACCATCGATAATTTCATTGTGTGCCAACCAGCGCATAGCTTGACATCATTGGATTGCCTAATCACCCTTGATGCTCTTGAAATTATGGTCAATTGCTATTTTCAAATTAAACAAGGAATAACTTTTGGGCAACCGTCAAATTCTATTTTTGTCAGAAATTTTTTCAATATACACATAGGGTGTTTCAGGGGGGTTCAGTGGTTATTCCTTGAATGTTTGAAGTTTCCATTACTTGATGAAGACTCAGCGCACTGTATGTGCTTAGAACTGAAGAGAATATCAATGACCTAAACTAAAAACTAACTCGTGTTATAGTCCTTCTGTAATGTCATATTTTTTCTTTCATTACACAAGAGCTTCTTTTTGTTGAAGTAAACTTGATATTTGAATGAGAATTTTGTTGCCTGGTGAGTCTGTATTCCGTAGGACAAGTAATTTTGTCTGTGACAGTTTTTTGAGTTAAATTTCCTAGAGGCTACAAAATCGAAACAAATGCTCAAGTGTAATTCGGTAAGACAGTTTAATGAATATGTAAATCATACTATTGTTGATGGTTTTTCCAATTTTTCCACTCGCACTCTCCAAATCACTACATTCCACAGATTAGAAACTTTTTTTGACGACGCAATATTGAGAAAAATTGTCATAAATGCCATCAAGATGCGTTCACAATAATTCGGGTTGTCATGGTTTCCAATGTTAGGTTCCGTTTTGTATCAATGTGGCTCATGGAATTTTGTATATCTGAATTGAAATTGTCATTGAAAAATTTGGTGATTTCAACTAGAACACTAATGATTTTATATCTACACATCAATTTATTGTATCAGGTTTTATTATTTATATGATTTAATAAAATACTACTTTTTCAATAGATCCTTTATTTCAAAGCATGCAATCATGTACACTCAAAATAAAAATAGCCTTGACAAAATACTGCCCTCCTAACAAAAATGCTCACTTCAAACCATTTTTGAAGTGTCCTACCTACTACCAATATATGCCAAACGTTACAACACTTCATAAATATTATTACCGTACTAGTACAGCAAAGTGTAAAATAGTTGATGACCTTTTAGTTTTTTCAATCAAAAAGAATCAAAATATTTTGAAGAATTCATTTTAGATTTCACAATCGAATAGGAAAGAATACTTGCTAAAAAAACAAAAAAAAAATACATTCATTTCATTGGTAGTAGGTAAAATATTGAGCTATTAATGTATGGTGAGTTAAATTCATATTAAAATATCAGATTAGTTGAACGGCCTCGTTTTAAAAATGTCTTATCTCATATTGTAATATGAATCTTTGAATACTTGTCTTGTATCATGAATATCTACATCATCTGATCTTTAATGCAGCCTTCTTGCATCGGAGGACACTATTTGAAATGGTTCATGAAATTCAAGAAATACCTGGATTCCTTATGTTCCAGACCGAATTTGAAATGCACCTGTAGAAAAGTCGTAATTTCCAATCCGAAGATCCTTAATAAATTAGAATGTCCACTTGAAAATCCTAGGAAAAATCTGAGGAATATTCCCTCGAAGTCCTTAAGAAACTTGAAATATCCTATCTTTCTCCTAGGAATTTCCATCCTCCTTTATGTCTCCAAGTATGTACTTATGTGAGACCTACCATATTGCAAAGAAAAATTATTAAACTCCAGTGAATACTTACATCAAGTGCGTAAATGCAGACTTTCTATTCATGATAGCGCTACAATAAACATGTCATTTCAAAATTATTTTTTTCAATTCAAGAAAATCATTATTTCTATTTTAGTTGAGCGATATATTTTTGATTTAATAGTTAACACTGATTCATGAATAATTAGTCCACATAATTGATTCAGAATGTTCCTATATTAACAAAGAAAAAAATACTTGAAATATTATCTTGTTTATAACCAGATTAGCAGATTCTACATTACCATGGCGTTGAAAAATAAAATGAATCTATTGTTTGTCAGAATTGAGTCAAAATGAAAATAAGAGAAAATTGTTCAGGTCAAGATATCCAAGACAAAATTGATTACCAATTTGCATTATCTCAATAAAACCCCATCAAAAGAGAAAATCAAATTATTAGTGCAAAAACTCAATCTTGATTATATACTGTCTGTATGTATATATATTTCGTCATTTCAGTACCCAATTTCAAGAATAGAATTGATGATTATTTGTGAACGAAGGTTGCCACGATCAGCAAAACGTGGTGGGGGAAGTGGTAGTTCGTGACGTAATTCCATTTCTGAGTCATAGGCATGATCTACATTCTACAACTGTCTTCAAGTAGATTTACCTACCCAGCTGTGATCACAGATTATACATATATTTCTGTGATCCCAACATGACATTTTGGATGGAATTACGTCACGAATTACCACTTCCCCTCACCGCGTTTTCTGATCGAGGCAACCTTCCTCTACAAATAATAATCAATTCTACCAACCTTGCCCAATTTGAGAAATATATTCAGAAAAAAAAAAGCCAAATATTGCTTCCACATTGATGACTGGACAATGATTTTTCAGCAATCTTTCGAATTTGTTTGCAAAACTAGGCTAGTGGAAACAAAAACACAATGTATCTGTTAACATGGAAATGTAAAAAGTTCTATTTACCAATTTTCCTTTTCCTGTATCGAATATCTCAAAAATCCAATGCATGAAAATTCCTTCCAAAGCATATAAATATCCTCTTCTCCCGTTTTTGCAGTTTGTCAATCATACATAATTGTATAGTTCATGAGAAGACCGTTCATAAATGACAAGACTCTTTTTAGTATATATCAGCTGACGCCATTCCACTTGAAATATCGTGATTCAATTATGAACCATACAATTATTTATATTGACCTTTCAAATGCTGCTAAAGATGCTTCCTTCTTTTCCTATTTTACATGGACTCATCGTCGGTCTCCTATGAAATTTTTCCAAGAGTGAAAAGCTATCCGTCCCTCTATTAGAAAATCCCTTATTTCCTGATTATTTTATCGACTCGCATCCTTTAGTGTCCTATGAATATAATCCAGTATCCACTAGTGAAAAGCTATGTGTCCCTCCGAAAATGATTATTTTGAAAATCCCTCAGATCCTTTCCTCAATCTCTCGAAATCCCTCCAAGTTTCCAAAAACATCATTCACTCCTCTTGTACGGGTGCAATTGAATATAAGCCATATCATTGTTTTTTTATTTCCAAATTGTCCAACGCTGATACACAGCCTCGGCAAAAGTACCAAAATCAGAAAAAAAAATACATTAGTGCCTATACTTTAGTATTTTCATTTGAAGGATAATGTTCATAATAACGAATTGTTACATCATTTTTTATAGTATATAAAACCTTCACTGTGCCAAGATGAAACAAAACTTTTTATCATTATCAATTAGGAGTTGAATTAATTTCAAAAGCTTCCTCAAATAGCACAGGGTGAGCCATCAGAACGGATGAATCTTCACACTGGCCACATTTATACAGTGCCTTGGTTAGCTGAATAATATCTATATTTTAACCAAACTTCAAATTTCAACTTGGTCAGTGTGAACTGTACACTTAGTAAAGTTACCAGCTACCAGTTTGGTTTGGTACCGGAATTTAATATGTTGTTATGATTCTTCAAAACAGTATTTCATTCAATTTCAGCTCATTTTGAATCTTGCTGAAAGGTACCTATTATTCATTATTTGCATATTCAAGTGGAGTTCCACAACCTAACCTCAAAATCATAATCAAATCAAAACGAAGTTGGTAATATTAGTCAACTCAAAATACGTAAGAATTTGGTCTGAATTTGGTCAGATCACCTTGGTAAGCATACCAAATATCTATATGGTATTAAGGTACCCACTAATGCTCTCAATTCAATTATTTTTAAAAAATTCTCTAGTCTCATTCAAAAGATTATGTTTACCAGTTTTACCACACATAACAATGACTATCCCGAAAAATATACCAACTAGTGCTTACCACTCGGGATATTTTTCAAACAACTTGAATATAATTTACGACTGCAATTTTTTAGCCTAATTTGGCCGAGTTCTGGCGATGTTGGAGTAGCAATATCAATAACTGACGTCATGAAGATCGATATCTGATGGCGGGATGACACTTCCTGTCCGAATCATGCTGTAATTTTGATCAAATTCAACACCACAATGGCTCATAGTTCACAACAAAACACATTGGAATGATATGAAAATGGTTTTGATGTCTGTAACAAAACAGCATGTTTGTACTCGTGGGGGTTTGAACAGATAGTGATATTATCCAACATTTTTTTTTGTTAACGATCAGAATCTACCATTGATAATATGATGGTAAATTTTACTTGAGCCGAAAACGTCATAAATAAACGATGAATGTGGTAGCTGGAGTTGATCCTGTACCACAGTACCTGTGAAAACTACAACACATAATTTCAGCTGAAAATATCACGAATGCATACCACACAATTGATTGGTCTATCAGATCGTCTGTACACGGCAACGGTACAATCAAATTCCCGCCCTTATGTTGCCATTTATATTCCTAAATCACCTCTCAATTTCCTCTCGTTCTTATGGCTCACCCAGTTACTATGTCAGATACTATTTTGAGTGTCATTAATTTTTTAAAATGTTATTTCAAAGGAATAATAACTTTCATTCTTGACACACTTTTGGTTTGACTTCAATCAAGAGATAAAAGGAATGTACAACACACAAACACTACTCATTATAAAATGTGAATCAGTTTGGAAATCAGTCAAACAACAACTACTTAATATAAAGAAGATGATATCTTCCAATGAAAACACAAAATCTAAATTAGATTCAAACTCAAAACATATTGAGGGTAGTAATATATACGTACATAATATCCAGTTCGAGAATGAACAGACCGAAATTATGAACGTGATCGGCTTCTAGAGAAACTCCTTTTTACTGGACTGTACGTCGGCGAACCTCGTCTTCTCGGTGAGAAAGAACGACTTCTCGATCTGCCGCCGGATCTTCTCTCGCTGCCTCCCTTGTCTTCTTTCACACGGATGTAAGATACTTCACCCTAATCAATTAGATGGATGTTCAAATCATTAAACTGATGAGTTCATTGCAATAAAGTCATATAACCTGTGTGTGAAAGATAATATTTCCCATATCACTGATATGAATGATTATTTTTGGAAGTTTTCAAGCTCATCAAGATCAGAGTTCATGCCAGTATACTTCTCCTATACATTCCAATTTTCATTTCAATGCTGAATATATTGGTAAGTTATATTTTTATATCCCTATACATCATATTATTCATCCGATTTGAGAAAGAATGTCAATTCTCAATTTCGGAGAATTTTATTTTTTATTTCTCATGCTCTCCTTTTTGGATGTTCATCAGATATAATTCAATGTTCGACGTGGCAAATAGCCAGGAAAGTAGTTGTTATTTGTTGAATATTCAGAATGATGTGTGCATATACATATTTTTGTCTGTGTAGGAGAATGCAAATTCTCAATTTCAGAAGATTTTATATTTCATTTTCAAACTCTCATATAGCCAGGAAAGTTGTTGTTTTCTGTTGAATAAACTGAAAAGGAGTTGATATTCTCATCACATTGAGAATGCGAATTCTGAATGTATTGCTTCCTTTTCAAAACTGAAGAATCTATTTTGTCATTATCTTTATATGGAAAAAAGTCTAGGAGCTAGCTTATATTAGGACGGAAGCAATAATAGCGGCATTCTAGATTTCTTGGTCTTGTAGCCATCTGAGTTCCTGTCAAGTAATGCTCATCTATTAGACAGAACTGTCATTGCTTGAGATTTGACATTCCATGGGCGATGAGTTTTTTTTTAAAATAATAACACAATGGAGTCATTGTGATAAACAGTCTGTCCAAGATAAGGTTGAACAGCATGGGGATCTCGGAAACGGTAGGAGATACGAAGTCGCTTAAATGGGGAAAAAGTTGCGCATTCGGAGGCTCATATCAAGAGCCTTCGAAAATTTTGAAAATTATTTTTAGTTTTTGAGTTATATGGAAAAAAGTGAATTTTTGGAATTTCTATTTTATTTTTTTTCTCCGTTATTATCAGAGATACAGAAAAACTTAAAATACTTTTTCATTGCAACTTTTGATGAGGTTTAACGTGGTGATACCGATTTTTTTATGCGACGTTTCGTATTCGTGGAACCATCATCAACTTTTGTTTTTTAAATACGGTCCTGCTAATTTTTCCACAGATTCTGAAAGGTTTTTTTATTCTGAATTCAACAATGTACTATACAAGGTGATTCGAATGTGTTTCGACCTATTTCTATCCATCATCAATGTTTTTTCGAACTTCCAAAAGGAAAAAAGCCATCAGTTCCACTTATTTCTTGTCATTTAGTGTCAAACTTGATGGATTAGTTATTCAATACTGAAAAGTGAATAAAAAATATTTCACTACATCATTCGATCAATGCAGCGTTTAAAATTGTTGATGAATTCTTACACGAATTACTTTAACAACTTAACTTTGACAATACCTACAGAGACATTCATAACAAATGTTCAAAATGATAACCATTATTTTCTGAACAAAGATATCCTCTTCTCACAGTTGTTTCTAAGACATTGCTAAGCATTTCTGGGGTTATTCTATTGAATGCTTCGAAGACACTGTCCCTTAGTTCTTCTTCATCCTCAAATTTATTTGCGTGTACAAAGTTCGATATATCCCCTAAGAAAAAATCCAGCTGTGTTAAATCAGGCGACCGCGCCGGCCAAGGGATAAAAACGCACGGACTTCTCTGGAATTATGTACCGGAGCGCCATCTTGTTGAAACCAACAGAGTTCTGAACTTCCGCAATCGGTAAATCATCCAGAGCTTCCTCAAGATGATTCTCAAGCGAATTTCTATAACGTTCGGAAGTCTGTGTTTCATGGTAAATAGAAGGAACAATAATTCGTGTACCAAATATTGCAACCCACATATTAAAGCCGAAACGGTGTTGGTGTCTCGCTGTAATGTATAAATGTTCATTTTCTCGTGAACAATAATGTGTATTTTTTCTATCGAAGCTACCATGATTAGTGACCATGCTTTCATCAGTCCAGATGATTGTTCGAAAGAAATCTGCAAAATTTTAACATTTCCTGGTATACCACTCACAGGATGTCTTGCGCCTTTCGTCATCTTCTGGTTTTAGCGCTTGACATATTCTGAATTTGTATGGATGGAATTTTTGTTTCCGCAAAATGAAATGGGTTGTTGATTGAAACCAGTTGATGAGGTATTAGTGTGTTGACTACATTTCCTTCAAAATAAGTGGAACTGATGGCATTTTTCCTTTGGAGTTTCGAAAAAACATTGATGATGGCCAAAAATAGGTCGAAATACAAATGAACCACCTTGTATAATACATGGTTGAATTCAGAATAAAAAAACCTTTTTAGAATCTGTGACAAAATTATCAGGACCGTATTTAAAAAACAAAAGTTGATGATGGTTCCACGAATACGAGACGTCGCATGAAAAAATCGGTATCACCACGTTGACCGTCATCAAAAGTTGCTATGAAAAAGTATTCTCAGTTTTGCTGTATCTCTAATAATAACGGAGAAAAAAAATAAAATAGAAATTCCAAAAATTCACTTTTTTCGATATAACTCAAAAACTAAAAATAATTTTCAAAATTTTCGAAGGCTCTTGATATGAGCCTCCGAATGCGCAACTTTTTCCCCATTTAACCGATTTCGTATCTCTTACCGTTTTCGAGATCCCCATGCTGTTCAACCTTATCTTGGACAGACTGTATACGGAAATAAAATTGATGACATACAAAGTACCTCATTGATGTATGGAACACAGTAAAACAAGAGCAATCTTGTGTTATAGCCGTAGAAAATAGTATATTGTTTAACGAGCACGAAATGATAGTGATTTCCCACGAGAATGAATCATTCGGGTGGGAAATTAGCATTCCGTGCGAATTATACACTATAATTTGTCTACGGCTGTAACAGATAACAGTAAAACAAGAGCAATTTTGTGTTATAGCCATAGAAAAATAATATTCTTTACTACCAATGTATATATTAAATTTTTTTTCACCACTAGCAATATATTTCAATCATTATAGTTCTGTGAAACTGAAATGTGGACCTGTCACTATGAAAGCACTTCTTTTCAATTCTAATTAGTCACCATGACAGCATATGATAAGTCATTATTGATAAATACCTACTAGATTTGAGTGCCATTCCTGTGAATATCACAGTGAATTCCGGTTAATTATAACAGAGGTGGCTGTCTTTATTGACACTTTACGCCTTCAAAAGGAGTAAATAATGGTAGGTTCTATAGCTAGTGGTGGAAGAAATGTGCTATTACTCAAAACCAATAATTTCGGAGATATTTCATAAATGCCACGTAATTCTGCATAATAACTGTCAGAAATTCTGAATTTTCCTAAAAGGTTGAGCAAAATATCTATAAACAAATGAATTGAAGTTGTTTACTGTCAGATCGATCATCTGCAAAAGTGTAATTATGGCTGGTGTTGGGTATACTCAGGTATAATAATATAGAGTTCATTGATGTTTCAGTAATTTATGTAATTAGATTTTCATAAGAACAAAGATATTATAGATTTTTATTTTCAAAGGAACAAGTGATCAATATCTTCAATTCATTTGTTGATAGATATTTAGCACAACCTACTAATATAAAACAAAATTTCAGGTAAAAATGTTTCTGTCGGATTTTTTCAATCATTCTGTGATTGCTTGCTGCTGCCGAATGTACGGGGTCGTTGAGCAAATATCTGGGGTACAGGGAGCCAATTCAAATAATGATACCTGTTTACTTAATTTAAAAAAAAAATTGAAACTATAAACATGTTCTAATAACCGTTTTACCATGCCAATTATAACCATGTTTTTGCCTGTTTCTTCTCCACGTGAGTACCAATTTGTTCAATTTGATATACCTACTTACTGCTTCATTGTTCTCTGTAGAATAATTTCTTTCTGGCTGATGATGGATACCTTTTAGGTCCGAAACGGCGAAACATGAACCCCCCCCCTTCTTGAATTTGAAATTAAACGTTGTGGAGACGACTTGGAGAGTTTTTATTATATTTTAACTACTTCACTCCACTTCAAGATAACATGGACTTCTAGAGTAGATTTGAAATTTCAGGCAGTTATGCAGAATAAAGAACTTTTTATGGAATAGGTATCTACGAAATTATGGGTTTTGAGTATAGAGAAGTTAGTAACTAGGGCTCATTTTTATAATAGAATTGAATCATAGAAGAAAAAATGAGGTTTCCATTTGAAAAACTTGAGATTTTGAATGTTTCACATTCACTTTCTGGACCCACTCTTCTGCACATCCTGTAAATTATGCAGTGGTTGTGATTATAGTGAGTGATCCATTCAACCTTCAATATTCACTATTCAATCACTGCATATCACTAAAATAATTGTAATTTACATAAAAACGACATAAGTTCAATAAGCTGCATTTGCCACTTTCTAGAAAAACTGGAATAACTCAAAAACAGTTCATTTCAGATAAACGGAATGATATATGAATTTGAATCAAAATCATGAGAGAAATTCCAAAGTGTAAAATACAGATGACATCACATTCGGAAATACAGGAATCTTCACTAAGGAACATATTTTAGTTGGATCTTCCATGTTCCCTTCATTGTCCTTACAAATTTTCAGAATTTTGTTACTTTCAGTTCACCATAAATATGAATTGCATATATCATACTCACAAAGATATACCCTATATAATAAAGTGGCACAGAGCTATGATAAAATAAGGTGAAATTTGAAAATTCATCTTCACATACCTCATGAGACCTAAATCTGGAATCATCCAACTTTTTTATGGCATATTTCATGTCTTCGTATCTCAAAAATTCAACAACCCCAGAACCATCTTTGAAGGAATCAGCAAAACATACATCGCCGGCCTCTCGCATATGATCTTTCAAATCTTGCCATGATCCTGAAGGCGGTAGTCCTGAAAATATTAATAGTATATTATGTAACAAGTGTTATAAACGTCCTTTTAGTAAGGAGTATTTTAAGCACGAGCGGAGCAGAGCGGAGCGAGTATTTAATAAACGAGTGTCTAGAAGAGTTTAAAACGCGTACTATGATTTTTCTACGAACTCCGAAAATTACATTAACATACCTGCAATTCCTGCTAACCTACAAATTAATTCGAAAGGAATGGGAATTGAGAAAATAATACATGCAACTGCATGCAACCAGCGAGACACGTAAAAGTGATATTGGTTGTAGATGTGTCCAGTCCATTGCTTATTAACCTTTGTTTCACGTTTATTGTCATGCTTGGCGCAGAATAAATTAATTGTTCTCAAAGATGGATGCTTCATTTTGATACTTCTTGGAGATATGCATATACCAGAACATTCTCTTTGATTTCACTTTCCTCTACTTTTCGCATATATCTTTAATGAAGAATTCTGATACAAACGAATATTGTTTGAATAATTCTGAAAATTTGAAAATAACAGTTGACAGTTAATACAATTGACAGGCCAGACATGTCTCAAATTACTGAAGCTGTGTTTAATGAACTGCGTTGCCATGGTAATGTTTTTAAGAAATCGTGTTGCCATGGTAACGTGTTTAATATTTCGAATAAATCACAGATCGACAATCCGTGATTAATCGATCATTTAGCGTGGTACATATTCGTACGCTAAATGCCATTTTAGTTATGTGAGTAGAAAAAATGTTTGAACATACAAATGGTACTTTGATGGATATTCTGAGGTACATAACAAAGAATACGAATTGATTGTAGATAAACGTGGCGACACTGCAAAGACGAAGTGGACTAGCACTATGCATAGAAGGAAAAGCAAGGAACTGTTTGAATATTATTAAAGAGCTTCAGTTAGACTGTGAAATTTACCGAATGTTTCTCAAGAGTGGTTGCCCCCTATAACTTTATTGTTTCTGCAGATAAACAAATGATATTCGGTGTCTAAGCTGTCTAGTATTAATTTTTTTCATGTTCATAATACAGGGTGTTATCCAAGTATGTGGCCAAACTTCAAGAAACGATTAATTTGGTGATTCTAAGACGAAAAGTATATATGAACATAGGTCCTGAAATGCTTCGTTTTTAAGATACAGGGCGTTAAATTTGGAAGTATTGATTGTTCTTTTTCATGATTACCCTGTATGAGCTTTCATGATGGCAAAATTTAGTCTCGTTGGTGACTATAAAAGTCTCGAAATTTCAGAATACTACTCATCTTAATGGGTGGTTTGAGGGCACCACCTACATTAAAATTTGGAACCAAATCGATTTTTCATCATTTCCTCATAAACTGAGTGATATACAAAAATGCAACAAGTAACAAGAAAGTTGTATTTTCAATTTTTTAATCCGATAAAAATATCGAACTTGGAAAAAACTATGACGCAGGTACCTTATTTCCCATAAATATCGAAAAGGTAACTCTCTGCGACGCCACTGAAATCATTATTTCGAATCTGATAACACCAAAAGAAGCTTCTTGATACTGTTGACAAAATCTCCAAGTTTCATTGAAATTGGATAACAAAATTTTGAGAAATTAATAAAAAAATGATTTTTCATTGAAAATTTGACACTCTGTATCTTGAAAATGAAGCATTTCTGGACCTATGTTTATATGAACTTTGATCATTTTCATGTCTCCTCCGTAACTTCTTTATTTATGAAAATATTCAAATAGAAATTTCACATTCTCATAGCAGTTTTTCAAAGTGAGTTCGAGAAAAATTTAGTCCGATTCCATTCAAAATTGGTGAGTGGGGGTTTTAGAGGTCGGAGATCATGATTTTTTTGTTGAAATTCATAAATTCAAGATGGCGGCTTCCAACTAATTTTTTGTTTTTGTATGAATGACGATAACTCCGTTGTTATCAACACAAAACTATAACTGCGACATATCATCTGTAAGAGAAAAAAAAGTTATTTGTAACTAAGTCATAGTGAGCTATGACCTACATTTGAAAAACTAAAGTTGGTGCTGATATCTCAAATTCTAGGAGAGTTGGTATAAATTTCATATTTTTTTCGAAATCACTTTGAAAAACTGCCACGAGAATGTGAAATTCCTATTTGAATATTTTCATAAATAAAGAAGTTACGGAGGAGACATGAAAATGATCAAAATCTGTTTTTTGCGTATAAAACAAAAACGAATAGATTTTATCAAAATATTTTTTCACATTATAGTTGGCCTTGACAAACTCCACATTTGGTGTCATTTAACCGATCTCGTATCTCTCACCGTTAAAAAGATACCCATGGATTCCTTAAACTGTGCCCATGGTGAGTATGGTAAGTGGGACACACTGTATCTGAGAATATTCCTTTTCAAGTAAATATCATTGAAAGAAAAAGGACAATGTTAATGAAACTTTACAGTCATGTACACTCGTCTTCAGTGAACATGTTGCGGTTGGACGGTATAAGCCGTTACCATCGAGACAATAGCGCTCTTATTGCAGCGGTGATTAATAGAGCTGACGCCGTCCATGTGCGACATGTTCTCTGAAGACGACTGTACAATGACACAAGATTCATCTGATGTAATATGTGATAGTTTTATTATAATGTACTCCGGTTCAACCGGAAATACACTAAACTTTTTTATTTTGAATGGATTACCCGTAATTTTTTTGCAAATCTTGATGTAAGTATCTTTATATTTTGAATTCGTTCATACTGGGTTTAGTGGGAAATAATTTACACATTAGAAGTTTTCCAATAGTTGGATCAAAAATTGGTATGCTGTTATAGTTATTGATCATTTCCAGTCTACCTGAAATATTTTTAGTCCTCCAGCTAAACAGGGTATGCAAAAAGTCGGCACCAATTTTCTTATTGTAAATATCCTGAGTTCGTTCAACACAATTTATTTCTACTTATCTATAACAATTTTCGAGATATGTCGATTTTTCTGAAAACAACTACCTCCGTAGTGAACCGTGAACCGTTCATAATTAGAGCACCAAATTTGTGGAACAGTTAGCTGAAAGTCCAAGCTAACTCCTGGTGTCCCATTGATGGTCTCATATTGTACCATATGGGCGCGCGCGATTTTTAAATTTCGCGTTGAATTGCCGATATTTTGATATTTTCACATGGCACCTAAACATTCCCTATACCTCAAACCTCCATCAAGTTATTCAATAAAAATATTACAAGTGTGTTTATTCAGTATCTAAGGGTGATGTGTGAAATCAATAATACATTTGTCTTCGTGTTTAGAATGATATTATGCAAGGTAACGAATTTGGAGCCATCGAACATGTTTCTACGGCGGCAATTATTTTTAGAAAAATCGACATATCTCGAAAACTGTACTGTGATAGATGGGTTGACATGAATTTGGTTGTCTAAACTCAGAATTAAATGGCCAATTGTATCATGTGAAAAAAATTTTAGGTATCTATTCAAAATAAAAAGTTGGTGCCGACTTTACACACCCTATATAGCTGCAGAACTAAAAATATTCCAGGTAGATTGGAAATGATAGATGACAGCTCATCAATTTCCAAGTTTTTAATCCAATTTCAAAGTAAACTACTATTGAATTATTCCCACTAAGCCCAGTATGTATGAATTCAAAATATAAAGATCTATCAAAATTTACAAAAATAGTCATCAGATGCATCTTGTGTCATTATCCTTGAATGCAGTATCATAAATTCCGTCCTTTCCGTTTCAAAGATATTTACTTGGTTCCATGCTATATCCCAACCCTGTATCTATGACATGCCCCATTCCCTTCCCATGATTCCGATATCGTGTTTATCGCTTGGGATTGTTACCATACACTATTTCGTGAACCATGAAAGATACGCGGTGTCTATTGTAGGTATCGACCGATACTAATATAAGCATAGTCGATATTGGCCGATACGGGTATATCGGCCATAACATTTTGCTGTTAATTTGTTGCTGTATAAATGAGGTAAAACTCAATTATCTATACTAATATATTAAAGAGGAAAGATTTGTTGTTTGTTTGTATTGAATAGGCTCCGAAACTAATGGACCCGATTTGAAAAAGTCTTTCACCATTAGATGCCGACATTATCCCTAATGAACATGAGACTACTTTTTACCGAGGGAAAATGCTTCATTCCGACGGGTAGTAGAACAACGGGTAGTAAGAATTATCCTTCCGTACTCATCTTTTTCACATAACTTCTAAACGGCTGGGATGAAAAAACACAAAAGATACTGAAAGAATGAAAATAGGTGTAAGTATATTCGCTATAGGTAAGCTCACAAATTGAAGAAAAAATTACAAAAAAATATGTACCGGGTGAACAATTAGGAACGGCTGTCATATCTATCTTCCAACTTTGATAGTAAATATCTTCCGTTGGCGAAAAGCTAACATGTTGCGGTTTTCGTTGGTCTGTTGAGATTTAGTTTCTCTATTACATCCTGTAATGATATGCATAACATTAGATTTGTTCTATCTCAAACTTGTATCATTATTCGTTGCTGAGATATGGCCGACAGCCGTTCTTAGTTGTTCACCCGGTGGCGCATAGCTCAGAACAACTGCAACAAATGTCTTATTTTTTTAAATGGGTACACCAACCCTGCGGAGCCAGCTTGTAACTGTACATCATCTTAGCACATATTCCTGAAGTCAAAATAAGCTGATCTAAAGAAACTTACCTTAGTCCGAAATTGTTCCGTTTCCGATATACAGGGTGGTAAAGATAAAAAATAAAAATCGATTTTTTCAATATTTATGACCATTTTCAAACGTATCACTTCAAAAATTGGTATCCGGGAGTTTTTTTGGTATGCAAAACCCGAATACGGATACTTTTTCACTTTTTCAGTGTGGCCATTAGAAGGCGCTTACCAATGCACTTCTTATAGTTTAGAATAGTCATAACTTTTTTCTCCGTGTATTTTTTCACTTTTTTCATCTAGAAAATAATTTTCTGAACATGTTCAAGTAAAAAAGGTACTCTTGTAAAAATCCGCTGAAGTAAACTGATTTCGAGATACATACTTCGTTTTTAGTGCTTGATGCCGTACGGGAATATTTAAATTATTTTGAATAAAAAATGTTTGCTGTTATCTTCGTGGATGTTATTCGGTCAGTGAATTAGCAGTATAAGGATTTTTCAAAATACTTTCTTGGGGTGTACTTGTCGATTTTCATTTTTAAAATTCACCACCTTGTATCTTGGAAACTGATATTTTTACTACCTTGGTGTATAAATAAGGAGGATAATAGTAGATTGTTTTATTAGGATCAATAGTGAAACTTTGTTTGACAGGCGAATTTTGCATTTGCGAGGCGTTTAGCGAATCCGAGCGAAAGCAAAATTTGCGAGTCAAACAAAGTCACTTTTGATCCGAATGAAACATGCTATTTTTTTGCAACCGAAACAATTAACTCAAATAAATATGTGAAGTAAAGTAACCACAAATGCCGTGCCATATGTATGCAAGGCAACAAATCAAAATCAATGCAAAATCCGTGTGGTGAGAATATTCTACCTGCATTAACAGCAGGTTAACACGAATTGTAGTTTCAATATAAATACAACCTCAGAGTGACATATTTGTGTATGGACCAGGTGCTCTAATGGCAAATACCGCGCTAGTGTCAGGTATAGGAGCAAGACGTGGAAAATGTAAGGTAAGGTGTTAGCATATCAACAATAATAATAGAGATTATTTATTTCTCCATACTACACTGTGTTATGATAATCAAATAGAGGTAAACAATATCGTTGTTTGAGACAAAAAACTATTGCTTGTCGTGATTATTCAGAAACAAGTTATCCATCCCGAGAATAAGGAATAAAATACAGATTAAGCAAGTATGTGAATCTTGAAGGTTTCCCTGATCAAAACAAAAATACTCAACTGAGATGTGTATAATTCCTATAATCAACTATAATAAGGTGTGTTTATATCTCCAGCATGGGTATGAAATGCCAAATCTGCCGAAATCGGAAACAAATCAGGTATGCGTCTCAACCCAAATAACCAACCATAACAATGTTGTTTATTCTTGATGACGTCTAGTACATTCTTTTTGGTAATTGTGGTAAAATGGACGATTTTTGTGTCGGTTGCAGAAAAATAACTATTATTACCCATTACAGTGGATATAGCTCGGATCGGAGGGTGTGCATTTTAGGACACATGTATATATGATGAATGAGTCCTATTTGGATCCCGACAACACGTCCTCAAAATATTTACATTGAATTTTGAATCACCCTGCATAGGAAAAAAACCACAGAATCTCATTACCTGTAACTAAAACCCTGAATTGCGATCTACGAGCTGGTGGTCCCCTGGAGCTCCTGCCTCTGTCACCACCACCTCGGCCGCCTCTGAATCCGCCTCCACCGCCGCCGCCGCCACCACTGCCACCCCCACCACCCCTGGGAAACTCCACTCTGAGTCTGTAGCCGTCGTAATCATATCCATCCCTTGCGTGTACAGCATCATCGGCATCCCTGCAGTCACAACACGTTACTGTTTTATACCAAACCAAATGAATGAAAATACGTATTGGACCAAGGTCGATAATTTTTCAGCTGAATAACATTATAGTAGAATGAAACCCATTGAAAAAGAAAAAGAATATAGAAGACATGGGAGAAAAATAGTTATTTATTATACAAGGGAAAAAAGTAGTAGTAGTAGGTCCAGGTTGTGTTGTGAGACAAAAAACCGTGAGCTAAAATATAATATTTTTCCCGTGTATAATACACTATTTTTTTTCAGTAACAGATGAAAGGACGAATCAATATTGAGAAGATATTACATTATTTTGAAATCTGAAAATTATCGACGTGAAATTTTAAGTTTTTAACAGTAAGGACACCTGCGTTGTAGGCATCTTTATCATTCTTTTGAAGTAATCAAATATCTGATGTCATTTCTGTCAGTCTAATTCTGTGATTTGATTTCAAAAAATCTGCGAATTTAGTAGTTGTTCAGTAATATACGTAACCGCGAAGTCGAATGGAGGATAAAAGGACTTGCAGTTCTTTCTCGGAGACCGTATTATTGACTCATTTTTCGGAACTATAGCACAACAAAAGTCATCAACAGTTTATATACAGTATGATGGCAAATGTATGGAATAAATTCATTATCTCAGAAATGGGCGACATTTGAAAAAATTCCAAAAACACGTGAGTTTTAATTTCTGAAGCCTCATCTCATGATATTCATATGAGAGATGTTACGTCACCGGTGTTGAAGTAAAGTCGTAATGGACGATTTTTTCAAATACAAATAGGGGTCATGTGACACCTTGATTGAAAGGTCTACCGATCGTCTATTCAACAGAAAAAACAAATTAATGGTGAAAAACGGTTAATCTCCATTTCTGGCAAAACAAGGAGTACCATGGAAAAAAGTTGAATAGCAAAGTTGTAGGTAATAAAAAGATCTATAACTCTCGTAGATACACTTCATATAACCCAAAAATTTATGTGAAAAATTCAAATAACCAAGTTCTTGGTTTTTTTGTTTTATATTTTACCTACGGCCACTATAGAAAGTAGGAAGGAACACACGAGATACAGCCTCAGTAAGTAGCTCTTTACGCACAGTAAGCACAGTTTTGGTTTTCGTCTATTCCACCAGTCATGATAGCGTAATCGCCGTCAACAGCGGATGACATAACTGTCAAGAATTATAATTCAGACTGTTTGTCCAAACTTTTTTGATGTACTATTTGGCAGTAGGTAAATTATAGTACGTAATGCGTGTTGTAAAGCAATGGGCTTATTCACAAGAAATTTTTATTTCATAATTCGATAGAACTCACCCAAACTAGCTCACCACCGCAAACCGTTTCTTGCTGTGAGCTCCCAACGTTTTATAAAAAATTATTGAAATCCCCGATTTTTCGGACCTCTGAAAACGAGGCGATGATGTGACGTCAAAACCCTAATACTGAAACAAGACTATTCCAGATAGAGATGAATGATACATGATTCCTGACAAGAGTGAATTAGCACGAGATCACAGTTGAAAGAATTACTATATCAGTTGCCTCAGTCTCCGTCGGGCTTTTGGTATTTTCTTTTAACTATGGCGAGATGAGGTTTCTACGTCATAAGATGACGGTCCGTTTTCAGAAGGTACTATTATTTATGTCCAAAAATAAAACATTCCAGTTAATTTTTCGATCGAATTATGTCGTCAATCATTATTCATGTATGAAAGGATCATTATAAACATGGTTTGAGTTAAAAGTTCTACTAAGATGTACACGCCCATTACGCACTCGCCGCTCCTCGGCTGCGTGCGTAACTTTTCCATTCGTGCGTAATATGCTTCTTACAACACACATTACGTACTATACGATTACATAACAAAATTATTTTTTCGTCGACCTCAACAAAAAATCCCATTTTCCGTTCTAATTTCCGAACGAAAAACCGACTATTTCCGAAAGCAAATACTTTTCGTCTGCAGACACCAACTTTTCGTCCGCAAACACTCTTCATCCGCTGCAGGGTTGCCAGTACTACTGAATTTTCAGTAGATCTGAATTGCATATTGATCTACTGAAACCTTTCATAATCTACTCAAACTTCTCATAATCTACTGAAAAATATTTCGACACTTATTTATTATTAAAATTACCTATATTGTTAATGATCTTTAGTTAATCACATACACTTATGAATTGCATCATATTTCCGAGGATATTTCGGTATGTTCTATTTAAATTAATTTTACAAAATAAGTTATAAATGTACATACAATGAGTAATGATATGTATAAACCAAAAAAGGACAATTCGCGGGAATCAATGTTACCAAGTGGCGCTCGGTTTTCATCGTTCCATGTCAAAGCCACGTCAAAACTGGTGGAAAACAAACTCCATCCTCACTCAATCCCATTAGTGCCATTAGCTTGTGTACTGTGTGATAACACTTTATGTCATTGACAAGTTTGACAACTACATCTACAGCAAGATGCATGCAATGTAGTCTATGCACTTTATCCATAGACAACAGTTTGTTTTCCCCCAGTTTGAAGTTCGTATTATGTAACCTAGATGTCGCCCACTTCGTGAATGTCGCAAATACTTCATCTGATTCAGATCAAATTAAATTTTTTATATACCTCTGTTATAACATTGTTTCTTTACATTCAATTTTTTTATTTGTTTTGTATTTTTGTTGTTCTTTTCAACTATTCGATCGTTCCTGTTTTATATATACTCAAATCTAATAAGTACCTATATGTTAGGGGTGGGCAAATTTATCAATATATCGATTATTATCGATAACTATCGATAATATCGATAATAATTCACATAAAAAATTATTGGTTTATCAATAAAATAGATCTAATGATAATATCGATAATATCGATGAACCGATAATATCGATAAACCGATAAAGTCGATACAGTGTGATTATCGATAATCGATAATCAAAAATCACTATGTTCTGTTCACTAAAAGTACATAATGTTTTGACGTCATAGGTTTATTTCATAATCCTTTCTAGGAATTCGTATAGCATAAAACAAATCTTGGAACAGGTCTATTGAAATGTACTGAATTTTTGACAAGATATTTACTGATGGAATAAAAATCGAAATGGCAACCCTGGACCGTGATGTGAATATAAATGTTTGAGGTCGACGTAAAAATGTAATATGCACCTGGGCGAAAAACTGTCTTTTGTCTCGCCTGGGCCATCAATTTGCAGGACTCGACTAGACAGTGTTTCGTCCTTGATAGGTAAATAACAATTTCTAGAAATTTTGTGAAAAGTTACCTCTTTATTGTCCATATACACTGTAATTTTTTTGAACTGGAATATTCGTTTTTTCACCTTATTTGGACTTAATTTCGAAAAAGCACCATAATTTTCGATGGAAAATTCTCGTGTCAACATTATCTGCTTGTAATGAATAAAACCTTTACGATTTGTAGGCTTTAATACGCAAAAACTACAGCGTTCATTTAACTAATGTCAAATATATGACAAATTATAAACAAATTTTGATGGATATAGAAAACAATGTGATAGTGAAGTACAGGAGGTTTATGAATTATATAACATTCTCCCTGGGTTATTTTTGTATGTAATCTTCCAGATAGAGGGGTGTTTTCCGAGGTCTTGTAGATGAACGAATCAAATGAGTTTCCAATAGATTTGTTGTACTACTTTCAGGTAAATTGTTTGTCTCTTTATTTACGACATTTTCTTGGTGACTAGTCGAAGTTGTTTCAATAGGTGCAGTATCATTATTTTCGGTGATTGCTTGGTTAGTAATTGTCGTTTCCGTAGTCTGGTCTGATGATTCATTGAATATGTTTTCTGTATTTTCGTTCAGGAGTGAGCTTCTGTCTCCTCTTGGGGCTAGATGTTTCAAAGATACTGTAGATTCTACTCCATTTCGGTGTTTTATGAGGGCGTACTCTGGATTTGCATGTAGTAGCTCCACCTCTTCTACCAGTGGGTCATATTTACTACGCCGATGTTGATTTCGCAGAAGAACGACGTCAGAAGACTTCAACCACGAAGGCACAGAGGTACCACTGGTTGAACGTCTTTGATAGCTGAATAACCGTTCATGTGGAGTGCAGTTAGTTGACGTACATAATAATGATCTGATAGAATGTAGAGCATCAGGTAAAACAGATTCCCAATGCATAGGTCTCAGTTGCCTGGTTCTCAAAACCAAATTAATTGTCTTCCAGATGATGCCGTTGTATCTTTCCACTTGTCCATTGCCTTCTGGGTTATATGGTGTAGTTCGACTCGTAGATATGCCTCGAGAATGTAGATAATCAGTTAATTCCTGTGACATGAATGATGTTCCCCTATCCGAGTGAATATACGAGGGCATCCCAAATATTGAAAACAATTGATTGAAACATCCAATGACAGTAGTTGTTGTCATGTCTGAACAGGGAAAAGCAAACGGAAAGCGTGAATATTCGTCTACTACAGTTAACATATACTTATTGTTGGTACAACTTGGTAGGGGTCCCTTGAAGTCAATATTTAGTCGTTCGAATGGTGAAGTAGCTTTTATAAGGTGGCTCCCAATATTCTTATGAAATTTTGGCTTCAACTCGGCACAAATTGGACAAGAAGTTGTCATATTCCTAACGTCTTCTATAGAATACGGTAGATTTCGCACTCTCACGAAATGGTACATTCGGGTAATTCCAGGGTGACATAAAGATTCATGTAATGTATAGAGTTTTTCTTTGGAACTTGCTGAACATATTCTTGAAAGGGCGTCTGCAGCTAAGTTCGAACGGCCTGGACGATATACAATGTCATAATTATAACACGACAACTCAAGGCGCCAGCGTATGATTTTTTCGTTTTTAATTTTGCTTGCATGTCTCATATCAAACATGAATGATACGGCTTCTTGATCTGTCACCAGTTTGAACTTTCGATTTATGAGAAAGTGTCTCCATTTTCGTATTGCTTCAACACATGCGTATGCTTCTTTCTCTACAGATGAATGATGGCGTTCAGATTGGGATAAAGTCCTTGAAAAGAATGCTACTGGTCTACTGGACTGGGTCAAGGTGGCTGCTATGGCGAAATCAGACGCATCTGTTTCTACAACAAGAAGTTCATCTTCTTTGATAGTCCATAAGAGTGATTTAGCTATATCCTCTTTGATGTTTTCAAAATCGTTGATTACATTTTGTGGTAGAGGAAATGTTTTGCAATCAATGAGACTTCTAACTTTGTCTGAAAACTTTTGAATCCATTTGGAATAATGTGAGAAAATACCTATCACACGTTTGAGGCTGGCCGCGTCATTGGGAACAGGATAATTAATAAGTGGCTTAAGACGATCTGGATCTGGTTTGAGTGTTCCGTTTTCTATGGTATAGCCAAGAAGACTTATTGAACTCTTCGAGTAGGTACATTTGTTTTCATTCAATGTTAAACCATATTTTGAGGCAGTGCTTAAAAATTTTTTCAGATTCTTGTCATGATCTTCTTGAGATTTTCCGCATACGGTTACGTCGTCTAAGTAAGCGAACACTCCTTCTAAATACTCTTTAGATATTATGGAATCGATAACTCTTTGAAAACAAGAAACGCCATTTGTCACCCCAAATGGAATTCTCTTGAACTGGTATAGTTTACGAGCTGCCTCAAAAGCTGTGAACGGTTTGTCCTTTTCTTGTATAGGTATTTGGTGGTACGCGCTTTTCAGGTCTATGGTACTAAATACCTTATATTTTGCCACATTTGAAACGATATTTTCTATATTGGGAATCGGATACGCATCAAGTAATGTAAATTTATTAATTGTCTGTGAATAATCGATAACCATTCGTCGCTTGTGATTTTCACTTCGGGTTACTAACACTTGGGCTCTCCATGGGGAAGTACTTTCTTCAATGATATCTTCGTTCAGTAAACTCTTTATTTCATCTCTAATGAATTGTTCATCGTCATCTGAATGTCTTCGAGATTTGGTTGCAACCGGACGGCAGTCTTGATTAAGATTGAATAGCAATGGTGGTTCTACTTTTGCTTGTACTAGGCAGCAGAATGACAGGGCAGGCTTTGGTCCTCCAAATATTACATTCACTTGCGTGTGTTGCTTCATGATGTCATGACCAATGATGATGTCAGAGCAAAGGTTAGACAGAACAGCTATCTTGAAGTTAACATATTGAGCATCGAGTAGTTGAAGGTCTACAAAACAGTATCCGTGTATAGTAGAAGAACATAGCGTGGAAGCCATGGAAACTTGACCGTGAGAGGGTTTTATTGGAAACATATGTTTTCTTGCAAAATTGTAATCGATGAAACTATCAGAGCTCCCTGTATCAATTAGAGCTTGTGCAGAAACGTTATTCAATTTAATATTGATAAGTGCTTTTGAAAGACAGTGTGTTGTTTGAAATGACGCAGAAGCAATTAAAGATGTAGAAGCTGACGTTGGATTGTTGCTTTTCGAAATTCTGCTATTCTTTGATCGCATGCACACTTTGGCAAAATGTCCAATTTTTTTGCAGTATGTACAAGTTTGTTCTCGTGCTGGGCAATTGATTCTCGGATGTCGATTATTTCCACAAAAGTAACATCGCTGTGCTGTTATATGATTGATGCTACCCGATATTTCCTCCGATTGTTCCATCAGTTGAGTTGAATTTATGTATTTTTCTGTAGATATGTATTGCAAAGATTGTTTTCGAGCTTCTTCTAATGACCGGGCTTGAGAAACGGCGTTATCCAAATTCAGAGTATTATTCTCTAGTATACGTTGTCGTATCTCACTTGACTGAAGGCCACTGATGAAGGCGTCCCTTATAAATTCGCTTTTATTTTGTTCTGATGACACTGATTTGAAACTACAGTCTTTGCTTAGCACTTTTAAAGCTTGTATATATTGGTCGATGGTTTCTGTAGGTAACTGCTTACGAGTACCTAACACATGTCTGGCAAATACTTCATTCACAGGTTTTATATATATTTCATCAAGTACCTTGAGAGCTCTGTCGAAGTTTTCGCATTCACTAATGTAGTCGTAAACAGAATGTGATACAAAATTGGTTAAAAGTTTCAGTTTACTAGTTGAGTCCAGTGTATTTGCACCATCAGATATTTCTAAGAAGTTCTTGAACGTTCTGAGCCAATGTGTCCATTCCTTCGCTGCATTCGTTGAGCTTGGATCAGTTTCGAATCTTTCTGGACGCATAAATTTATCCATGATTCATCAATTTTGCGTATTAAATTGTAATGAATAAAACCTTTACGATTTGTAGGCTTTAATACGCAAAAACTACAGCGTTCATTTAACTAATGTCAAATATATGACAAATTATAAACAAATTTTGATGGATATAGAAAACAATGTGATAGTGAAGTACAGGAGGTTTATGAATTATATAACACTGCTTTTTCAAAAAAGTCGATGGGCTTTTTGTTCATTGAAATCTCTACTTTTCACGAGTATACATAGTTGCACAACAATTTATGGTTTAAAATACGTTAAAAGAAGTGGTTGAAATAGAGGTGAAAAGCATTGCAACAAAATCAGTAGACATAATGATTCTCTTCTTTCGTCTACGTTACGTGATTTTATACAAAAAAATCCATAGCAAGACATTTTTTCATTTTCAAAATGACAGACTTCTGACTTTTTTGACATTATCCGGGTGAAATAGGGGTGAAATGGATGCGACAAAATCAGTAGACATGATGAATCTCTTCATTCGTCTACGTTACGTGTTTTTTGACAAAAAAAAATCCATAGCAAGACATTTTTTCTTTTTCAAAATAACAGATCTCTACACAGCAATGAAAAATGAAAATTATTTTTTCCCTGATTGAAATTCCGAGTTTTCAATAATGCCTATTAGTTATCTATAGTAATAGTTCCGCATTTTTCCTGTTGAAAAATCACTCCTGCACTAATTTAGAATAAATTCCTAATATTCCCTGTACTTATTCTGCCCGGCCTGCTTTTCATGATCTTCTTTTTTCTTGCTGGCATGAACGTCTTGCTGGCTTCACACCGGTTATAGTTACTGCAGTTTGTTGGCCATTTTCAAAACCCTTGACTATATCAGACACTCGTTCAGACACCAATTTACAAACGGTTTGTATTGTGGAGTGTTTTTTTTTCTGAATCCAAATTGTTGATCATTTATGTAACTGTTAAAGTCAAAATACAAAGTTAACTCAGATATCAACTTGTTTTTAATTTTGATTTCAAAAATATTACCAATAACTGGAATAACCTCTAAAAGGATCATTCTGAAATTGTAAGACTTTGTCAGTCACCAACCAGGCTGACATTTGACACCTTGAATTCCTTGAAAGATTAATTATTCAGGGTGATCATAATAAAAACAATAAATACTTCCACCTCAACATCCTGTATACCAAAAACGAAGCTAGCTAGCAAGTTAGGACACATGTTTATATGTATTTTTTGTTCCTAAAATATGAGGAAGAATTACCTCTTGATTCAATTGCAGTCATTCATTCACACCCTGTATAAAAAAGAAGATTTTCAACGATCTTGTCAATTATTTTCATCAATGTATTAAAAGATGATGTTACAAAAATTAGTGCAATATGGTACCCCTTTCAGCACTCACTTTCCAGGCACTGAATGATTAGGTGATTTTTTTCTCATTTTGAACATAATAAACTTTGATATTTGAAAGTGCCAGATTGATGCTGAATGTTGAAATTATATTGCTTTTTAAATCCCCCTTAAAGGAGCCAGAAAACCAAGAAACATAAAAGAAGAAGAAGAAGAAATCCCCCTTAAAAATTCTATGGGCTACATGTGGTGATTTAAACAGCTATTTTTATCGATTTGATTTTCAATTACACATTTTTTTCCTCTAGATTTCACTTTTTCATTAAAAATTGTGGCCTGCTATAATTTCATTTTTAGGAGACTACTGGTCTTTTCACAGAAATTATCCATTTTTATTTCATAAATTTTTTGGGATTTTACCTCATCACTATATTAGTATCATTTCAATGTATTTATGGTAAGGACCATTCAGATGATTCACCTTAAAATGTCACTGTGCTAGGAATTTTACCATTAGAAACTTGAAGGAGAAATTCAATTGAGTCAGTGACAACTTGTTCCATATAAGTAGGTTTTTTATCTTCAAACATTTCTCAAACATGATGTCTTCCAGGTTTATAATGATAAGATTTAAAGCTCAGTGACATCATAGGGCATGCTAACATTTTAATTAATAGAGAGAAAATCCCAAAAATTTTGAAAAATTAATGTTCCACCTTGTGGATTACTACAGTATGAATCATCAGTACTTAATTGATCATATAATTATTTCTTATTCTGATGTTTTTTCATGAATGGCAAAAGCATTCAGACCGGTTAGTTTTGTTTTTTTGAAAACCCAATTCCCCAGCCATTTCTACACCTATATCAAAAATGTTTTCCAGATGTATGACAAATTGATATTCATCATACAGGACGGGGAAAGAAATTCTGAATTGAGATAACCTAATCAGGAATCTGCCATTGAACATCTAAAAAATAACAAGTTTCCATCATTCAAGTTTGAACCCTTTAATTGGGTGAATGTATTGAAAAGAAATATTATCAGATAAATTATGAAAATGCAAAAATGAATATAAATGTGTATATAACAAAATACATTGAGAATTAACATTCTCTATGTGATGAAAATACCAATTCTTTCTTGATTTATTCAACAGAAAACAACTACTTTTCTGGCTATTTGCCATGATGAACATTGAATTATATTATATTTGAGAGAGAATGTAAATTCTCAACTTCAGAGGATTTTTATTTTTCATGCTCTCCTTTTGGATGTTCAACAGATGTAATTCAATGTTTGAAGTGGGAAAAGTCAGGAAAGTATAGTTGTTTTCTATTGAATATTCAGAATGATATTATGTGCATATATATTTTTAACTAAAAGAGAGAATACAAATTCTCAACTTCAGAATTCTTATATGTGTGTTCAATAGATATAATTCAATGTTCCTGGTGGCATATAGCCAGGAAAGTGTATCCTATTTTTTTATGTTCATAATTTATCTGATTGCTTTTCAAAATGAGAAGCCCTGTTCATTATTCCATATTCAGATGAGACTTTCAATTACAGAACAGATCATCTATGGACAAAGACTACCATCATTTGTGCCATGTAAACCGCATCTGACTACGAGGTGGGACAACCTATTTGGAGAAATTTCTGTCACATCCGATTGTGAACGAATTTCTTATTTTTCGTTGTAGCTTTAGAGATTGTGTACCCATATACAAAAAAACATAAGCCTTACCTCGGATCCTCAAATTCCACAAAGGCAAATGGAGGACCGCGTCGATTTTTCAAATCAACAAATGACACTTTACCGAACTTAAAGAACAGATCCTGAATATCTTTGGTACGGATGTCTGGAGGAAGATTTCCAACGTATATTCTACAATCATTACGTCCACCACCGCCACCAGACATGACCAAAAATTGTCAGGAAAATTCAAGAAGTGAAGACGAAAGAGTCAGAAGATGGACTTTAACAACTTACAAACTGAAAGTGTTGAACTGTTGAAAAGCAATTTAAAACTTGTAAGCGGAGCAGGTTGAAGCAAAATGGCAAATTCGAAAATGGCCACTCTCCACTCTCGTCTCTCGTCTCTCGACAGTCTCGACGACTCGACTCGCGTCGTCTTGGATCTCGCAATTCTCGCATCGGCACGAATCCGTTTTGCCCAAACATATGCATAGGCGATTCCTATAGACCAATCAGAGCGATTTGGGCAATGGCGGTGAGTTCAAAAGTTCAAATAATCATTGGCATCAGCATCATAGAGCATCTGCTGTAGAGGTCGGAAAGTATCGATACTGGTGGGTATCGATACGTCAATACTAAACGCACCAAAATATCGATATAGTGACTTGGCATTCTTCGCATCGATACTCCGATACCTGGCCCAGCAGTACGTTACCCACGTTGTCTCGATGGTAACCCAGGCAACCAGATGACGAATAATCCCGTCACAGTGACGTCCCTAGTTGGTGATTTTTCGTCAGAGACGTCACACACCAATTGATGACGTCACTATGACGTACTTTCTATGACGTGATAATCACGTCATCGTTTCGACGTCGAGTCAACGTCACTTAGATGGGTAAAAGAAGACGTCAGTTTCATGACGTTGCAGGGACGTCCTGTCGACGTCCATTTTTCCCAGACCTTCTCTGAACCATGAATACTTATAAATATTATCATGTGAAACAAAAGTATAACTCATGGAAGCAAATCAACATGCAAGTTTCATTATTGATATACCCAAAAAGTAGTAGAAAAACTTTCTTCTAAAAAACTTTGACACACTGTATATCTCGGAAACCAACAAGCTATGTATATATAAAAATGATTGTTTAGGTATACCTATATGGAAACCGTTACTCTCATGACGTTGCAGTGACGTACCTATGACGTCTAAAAATCACGTCGGTGTGACGTACCAATCTGGTGAGCTCCGTCATTCAGGAAATTTTTCAATAATTTGCTATTTAAATTTCTGTTGGGTGTCAGAGAATGCATCAATATACATTATTCAACAAAGTGAATCCAAATTCGCCAACATCCTTTTCATTGCTATCAAACTATTCTTTGTTTGCTTACATCTCGCCGACACAAACTACATAATTTTTTATACAAATACGAGTAACTGATTGCATTCTGATGGAGATGCGTACTGAAGGATGGCGCTGCTGAATAGGCGATTGAATGAACATGACACAGGAGGGACCCACCAAGCAGACCCAACAATGCATAATGAATATTATATAATGTCATCAGAGGCTAGTGGTGTTTATCACACCATGTTGGAGGAGTCTTTTTTACGTATCATCGTCAAATTCAATCGTCATTTTGACGTCATCATGACGTCAGTCGGACGTCACAGTTTGGTGAGTGAATGACGTCAATACGACGTGAGTAATATGACGTCATTGGGCTGTGACTTATTCACGTCATTATCACGTCAATGCGACGTCAACTACTGACATCACCTTGGTCATTCAAGTGACGTTAAAAAACCGTCACTGGAACGTCAGCTGGTTGCCTGGGAACCAGGGCCGGACTGAAGGTAAAAACGGGTCGGGCGTATTTCCCAAAGCAGGCCAATTCACCTGTCAAAAAGTGTGTATTGCAGGCGTTTTTTACCTCAAATTTCAAGGTCGACTGCTCAATATATGCAATATTAGAATATTCACCACCGAAAATATCGAGACTTCGTCAAGTAGTTGCTTTGATGAAGATTTCACATTTTCAAAAGTGAAACGGATTTTTATGAAAAATAAATGGAATAGAATAGATAAACTTCTTTGATATCAAGTAAAATGAAAAGAATATAATGAAACTGGTGAACATAAAAGGGGCGCGTTAACATCAGCTTTGTTTAAAGGAGGCGGAGAGTGTAATTCGTGCCACGGGGCTGACAGAAAGCAAAAAAGCGCCGCAGGCGAAATTTGTTGTTTTTCAAGGCCAAATATGTCTTCAAATTGATAGTTAGGTTTGTCAGAGATGGTATCATAAAGATGTGAAAAAATTATTTCAAATCCACCTGAAAATTTCAATTTCCTAATAGCAACAAATATCAAATTTTAATGACAAGTTTACTTCGACCTAAGAATGGCCAAGTGTTATTCTTAAGACAAGTTGATGTCACGACAAATAAATTCCTCCACTCGAAGACTCCAAATCGCGACATTTCCACAGATTAGATACTTTTCTGACAAAGCAAATTTGGGAAAAAATTACATAAAAACCACCAGAGATTTGTTTACAGTTTTGGTTGTCATGCATTCAATTGTTGAATTTTCGTTCTGTTGCTGGAAAAATAGAAAAACATCTTTTGGCTGTCATAATGACGAAATCACAGCGACTTACGGAAAGTTATGTACATAAATTGAATTGTCACAATGAGAAAAAACATTACACGCTGCAGTTTTGTCATTTTTTGGCGTATAATGACCTCGGATGACGCCTACATTACGCCCTTGATACATTAATAACTATTTCAGGAGATATTAATATAAAAGCCTCCACGTTATTTTGAGACAGACAGTTTTATACCCTATTCAAAATTAATTTTAATTCAGAAGAGTACTTCTTACATAGTTACATGTAACTTGTGAAAAAGACACGTCGATGCATATTTTCATACTTTTTCTAGATCAGGGTAGAATAAACATATGCGTTTGTATGGAATTCCAAATTTCCACCAAATGTCGGGTATTAAATAAAGCTCCAACAGGCCAGCGAGCCAAAAATGAGCCAGGCCATCGGGCAATCGCCCGATCGCCCGACGGACCAGTCCGGCTCTGATGGTAACGGCCAGTATCGATATATCAATTCTACAAAATAGAGCATTTCATCAATCTTCAATGGCCAAAAAGTCAAAAAGTGTCCAACATTCGAATGTAGCATATCTTATTGCTGTGAAACTTATTATAATACAAAAAGTATATATACAGGTGATCCGAAACTATTGTGCCAAAATGTAAGGGTGGGTAGATCTCGCCAAAACAAACGTTTTTCACCTATCAACCGATAGGCGCATGCGGCTTATTTTGGTACTAATAGGTATCACAAGAAAAAAGTTTAACATATGTACATACTCAAATAATATCGATATTGAGTGCCCAGCTCTACCGATTTTGACGTTCGAGACCAATCGCCTCGCTCGGGACACTCGCATTCCGTAGGCTACTCATTTATTATTGCGTCCTGGCAATGTGTGAAACCTAACTCAATCTTAATCGTAGTGTTTCTCTTATTAATAGGTCGCGTGCACGATGACCGACCCTGGAGGCAAAATATTGAAACACAACCTCACTCTTCTGTGAATTATTGAAACACAACCTCACTTTTTTATTTGTTTACAGAGGTATCAAAAGGTTGAAATAGTAGTTTTTCACAATATTTTGGCAAACGAATTGCGTTTTTTGCGTTATTCATTAATTCAAGCATGCCTTCGCATTGTGCTGTTGTACAATGCACAAAAAATGCAGCAAGAGACTAGGGAATATGATTTTTCAGGTAAATAGTAATCTCACATAGTTATCATTATGAAATATTGTCATTCCTTATTAAAATTCCTTCTGCCTTCTGCTACTTCTGCAATACAAGCTAATATACTGCTAATAGATGGAAAATGTCTACAACACACACGATCGTCAGCATGTCAGACCAGTCCTCCCGATTGATTGCATGAATCCAATATCTCCTTGCATTATTTTAGAAATTCCAGGTGTATTTCTATTAGCTCCTATTGAAGAAGGAATTCCGATGAGAAATCAGAGAAATTACCAAATTTCAAAAATAAAAACTATAATATGTGAGTGACTATAGTAGGTACTTACTTTTAAATCATATTGTACCAACCGGATTACTTCGTCTTCCGCTGCAGTTTTTGTGCATTTCACAACAGCACATTAATGTGATGGCATGAGCGAATTGATGAATAGCGGAAAAATAGGTTTCGTATGCCAAAATAATTGTGAAAAACTATTTCGATCACGTTGTGTTTCAATGTTTTGCCTCCAGCGTCGGTCATCTGACAGTTCTTGCACGCAACCCATTCAAATATGAACGTACATTAACCAAACTCTACTCGAAATATGTTGATGAGTCAAAATTATCAAATTCAGGATCCCCAAGAAGTTCTGCATCAAGGAGTCGTCTCATTTTATCACGAATAAATGTTCAGATCTGAACAAACAACAAAAAATTACCAATACAAATCGGAAATATAATTTATCATTATGTTACGATGCCAGTGACGACTTCAACTCATACGTTATCGTCCACGTGGAGGTCTACGTACAGTGAAGCAGAATCTGAAATCAAACATGAATTTAACCTGAAATGAAGTGAAATAATCATAACAATAATATTGATTAGATAATTAATAATATTCGAAAACTGGCGTTGACGTAAATTGATCCTTATTCAATACATAAAGAGAAAAATCAATCCTCAAGAAGAAAAAAATGAATTGTACAGTATAACTATCCACTATTCCGTGGATTCCTGAAAAAATCATGGACAAAAACATTATCTTAACTCTTAACTTCCCATATATAAAATATGTTCCATACATGTATGTACCTATTTTTCAATTCGAATCAGAACTAACAGTAGTATTTTCCATTTTAATAACAATATAATTTGTCTATTTTTACTGTATTCACAGACGATTACTTCTTGCAGCGCAAAAAGCTGAATAAATTTTCAGCTTTTTGCGTCATTTCAATAACAAATTTTGCCTCATCAATCAGAATACGAAACGGGAAAAGCAAAAAGTAAAAAGTTTGGTTGTGAACGCCGCTTAAAAATGTATCGATACTTCGATAGTCACAGTAAGGATATATCGATACTTAGTATCGATACTTTGCGCTCTCTAATGGCTAATCAGTCTAATCTGCTGGCAGTGCTGGCATCTGCATCAAAGAATAGATTCTGAATACATGTTTACGTGTTTAACAGTCGGAAAATTTATGTTCAGAATTTTATATGTTCATTTAATTTGACGGACATTGAAGTTTAGTAAGCTATTTTCTTGGACGTGAAGACGAAAGTCAATTCATTATATTTGATAATGGATTTTTTCAACAGGATTCCTACTCATATGGTAAATAGTTCAACAAAATAATTATTGCTTTTGTGGGCTTGTTTATTCGATTTCCAGCGCTGTTTTCCACTATTTCTCAAACAACAACTTTTCATAGTAACAATTATAAATTCCTTTTACACACTATACTACTAATGAATGAGCCTTGAATGAGCCTTACTTCAAATCACCTCTTCAAAATGACCCTACAATTACTACAAAATCTCTAAAGGAATTGAATTAGGCAAATGAATGCCAAATACTTTCCAGTGATTGAAAAATTTATTGAAAATAACATCCTGATCTGGGAACATCTCATTTAATTTGTTTCCTGTTTTTTATCAATGTTATCATCTTACAACTCTGATTCATCCTGCTATTTTCAGGACTTTGAGGGTCAAGCTAGGGCTGAAAAATTGTCCAGGATTATAATAACTCTATTTGGAGCTGTTGGATTGATTTGGGGATACATAATCCAACAGTTTTCACAAACTGTTTATATACTGGGTGCAGGATTTGTCTTGGCTGCTCTGGTGAGTGAAAATAGTGAACTCTCAAATTTTTTCACCAGGACTTCATAGTCTGGTATTTGAATGAAAAAGTTAAATCTCAATGAGCCTCTATAAGATAGTATTCAAATTAAAATTAAATCAATAATATATATTATCTTTGTCCTATTATTATTCAAATGACAATTAATCATAGTTTTAGTTTTAGTAATCTGCAAGGAATAACTGTTGGAGTTTACTGGAAACTTGATATTTATTTCTATAGATGTGATTTCACATAATATTCTGATAATTTTCTTGAGTATTCTATGTATATAGTGAATTATTGTACTGAAATATACATATAAACTGATTGAAAAAGAGAGGACATCCCTATATTTAATAATTTGAATTTAATTTGTATTTTCAGCTAACAATTCCTCCATGGCCACTCTACAGAAGAAAACCATTGAAATGGCAGTCATCCAAGAATGGGAATGAAGGACAGAATAAAGAAACTTCAAAGAAAGGAAAAAAGAAATAATAATGTCACTTTTAATTTTGTTCATAGTTGTGGTGTGCAATTATAAAACTCTTTTTGTATGTGCTGTATATTCTTGTGCAGTTTTTCTTAATGAATCTGCAAATGCCTTGGTGATGTATATAGGAATTCAACAATGAATATTATACCTAGGAGTAAATTTTAATTATGTTCCTCCATAACTTCCTTATTCAATCTATCAAGGTACCTTATCAACAAGCAAATGACCTTGGAGGCTGTGACGTCAGCCACCGTTAGATGCCTAATCTCGATTTATCGACCTTCCCAACTCGAGAGTTCCAGACTTTGATGACTCGAGATTTTGAAGAAAATTGAGTGACCCTTCCAGAACTTAGTATAAATGAGATGTCACATGAATAAAAAGTTTGAGATCGATCTTCGTAAAAAAATAATCGATTCAATGAATCGCATGTTCCAAAATGATCAATTTTTTGGGCGAAGAACATCGATCTCTGAAAGATCGATTTCAGAATAGAAATTTTTTTTGCACTAATTCAATCTGACCTGAAATAAGGCATCCAGAAAAAGGTCACAAAGAGACAGGGCGCAATAAATAATCCGTGCGGAAACAAGTTCACACCATATAAACCTACTATTCTTTGCCATATACGTATATGGTTCACACAAAATTTCCGGCCGACTTGAAACATCATTGAATCAAAGAATCACTATCGGCCCGTAAATGCTTTTACAGTATTTTTTTCGAATAACCACATCGAAAAAAAAAAGATAATACCACCACAATTGTTGAAAGATTTGTTGTATAACACCCTATTGCACGTATGCAAGATGCCTCATTTCAGGTCAGATTGAGTCCGTGCATATTTTTTAGTTTTAGGATTACTAAAATTCCTAACCTTAATACCTAATCCTAATCCAGAGAGCCAGACACTTTAGAATAATAAACCATTTCTAAGTACTCCAGAGTCCAAACTCTTAAGTAAAAATGGTACTTTCTGAGGGTTCCAAACAAAGGCTTTCTCTTGTGATTGAAGCAGCCAAAACAGTTTTTCATTATGGGTTCATTCCAACAGTTTTGTATTTAGGTTAGTTTTTGATTTTTTATGTTCAAACCCATTGTTTCCACACGTGCTTTTGCAGGATTTCAAAAAGGAGCAGACCCTGGCATGCCTGAAATTTCTTTGGCAAAGTAAGTGAGCAGTGTAATTGAAATTATTGTCAACAATAATATTATTGTATTTTTTAGCATTCTCTGGTAAAACTTCCCAGCTATTACTATTAGTCTTACTATTAGTACTACAATACCTATTTTTATTTCTTATTGCATTTAGTAGCAGTTCACACAGTGCACTATGGAAAAATGACAATTCAAACTTTATTCATTTGGTATTAAACTATTATTGTTAAAATAGTATACAATTTTATTTCTAGTAAATTTGCACTCTGTACTATTTAGGGATATCATACTAACAGAATGAATCTTCAGACTCTTGCAATGACCATTATTAAGTATCATTTCTCAATTTTATTCAAGTGAAAGGAGTTAAAACATCTGAAATTTCATGCTACATTTATAACAGTTTGATAATCTTGGTAGCCATGGGCATCATGATCAAATTGAAATTTCAGCCCACCACTTATATAAGTATAGATGAAGAGAATTGATGATTGTTGTAATAGTGATGAATAATGTTGATGAGTTCTGCTCCAAACCATCAGTTGACTTTTCAAAGATCAAAATAGTTGAAGTATGTCTCCAGTTTCCAGCATTCACTTCTTAGTAGAAGCAACAAAGATGAGTTTATGGTATGATGTAGCCAAGATGTTCCCAAAGGATGCATTGTATCCAAAAGTCAAGGCAGTTCCATTACACTATCATCCATGTCAGTATTAGCTACTATAGTATATAGATAGTTCTCTCTGAACTTTTGGCCACTTCTTGTACTGATAAAAATGCATACCAAGAACAACACAACAATTCCTATCAAAAGTATAGCAGCCCTAAAACCTGAAGCATTAAAACCTCCAAAACAATTTTTCATATTTGATTCCAGATCATGATTCCAGTACATACCAAAAGTACCACATTTCCACTGTTTTTTGACAACACTTGTTCTCTCCACAGCAGTATTGATTTTCATCACATAAACCAAATTCACAGTAATCAGCAGCTACCTGAAATTACAATAAATAGATAATAAAATATAATATCATATAATGATGAAAATATTCAAATTAAATTTCATATTATAAAAAAAATATTAGTACCTACATCTTCAAACTGAAATATCAGAATTGCAATGAAGGTTTCAACTAGCCCTACTGATTTCCACTTTCTATGCCTTCTCTTTTTGAAAACCATCATTGGGTATATTTTTTTCAAAGATGATTTCAAAAATCAATGGCATTAGTTGATGTGTTTATGACGACTTGATGACTAGCTCGAGTAGACACTTTCTATTCGACTGAGCGGGTAACACTGGAGCTACACCGGAGCATGAAAAATAGGCAGGAACAATGACGGCTAAATATGTGGACTGTCTTGACGGGTTATACATGACCAAATGACTGTCCAATCACTCAGTTCAGTGTATTCTCCACCAGAGGGGTTTACTTGCCGTCCTGATTAGAAAAACTCTTTACATCTTTGTCCAATGAATTTTAGAGGATTCTAGTTTATATACCATTGCTCATGAGTGAACAGTATCATCTGGAGTTGAAATCAATGAGATCCTTCATCTGTTTTCATTTTTAAAACCAAGGAAATCATTAAAAGTTTTGACACAATTGACCAAGATGTTTTTTCTTTCAGCATGAATGAAGACATTACTTCAAATATCAAAATAACATCTCTTTGAACACACTCCATTGAAGTATGAGGGTATATACTCCCAATATATCGAAGGTTCAAATCAAACTCATAGTATAAATCGCCTATTTGGAAATCGAAAAATTGATATTTTGAATTTTTCCTTCTCCTATAATAGTTATTTTTGTATCTAGAGCGCGAAATGCTACTTTGGTGATCGAGATCTGATTTTTTTGACGAGGCGTAGCCGAGTTAAAAAAATAGTCGAGATGACCAAAGTATTTCGCGCTCGAGTTGCAAACAAAATTTTTTCTACAAACGCCAAAAAAGATAGTTCAAAGTAAAAATATGCTCAGCTTGATATAAAAAAATAATCTTGAACTGGCTTAAAAGGCCTTTCCCTATCCTCCCTAGGTACGCACGATGTTCCACGATCATAATAGGAATTTCCTTTCGTGCGCTCCAAGAGATAAAACAAAGTTATTGTTAAACATTCAGAAATAAATGATTTCGTGGATGTTTGCTCGATTGAGAACCGTGAAGTTGAAATATAAATATCTCATATATTTTACATAACAATGCGCGAAGTAGGTACTTCGCGCACTGTTTTACTTCGCGCATTGTTAGGTGCAAGGTATCATGGTAACGTAGGAAACTGAAAAAAGTGTCACTTCGCACTTTGTTTTCAATGCGCGAACCTTGTCATTTTTTGACGTTTGTAGAAAAAATTTATATTTTTTGCATTTGCGTCATTATTATTCTGGAGCAGCGAATATAGCAGATTTCTCAAGAAATATAAAAAAAGGCAACGGCACGCGGTGTTCCCAAGCGGTCACCCATCCAAGTACTAACCGCGCCCGACGTTGCTTGACTTCCACGATCAGACGAGTGTGGGTATATTTCAACGTGGTATGGTCGTTGCCTGAAAATTGCTAGCGATGAAGTAGGTATTTAAAATAACTAGTATTAAAGTCGTTTATTTTTCTCATCTTTTTCATCTGCAACCTGCAACACAAATTTCTAACACAACATGACTTTGTAATTTTGTACAGGAGCCTCTGATAGTGCCCCTATATGTCCCTCCGCGTGGCGTGGAGGTGGCTGGTGTTGGCCAAGGCAGAGATGTTATCTATATCTATCAATGAACTCAATACAGGGTACTGCCAAAGATAAATATTCATAAGTATTATTTCATTAAATAGCAAACAATTGCTTGATAATCATTTTTGGTTTCGTATTATTACTAAATCATTTTGAATAAGCGCGATATTCAATTATGTAGGAAAGTACTTCGCACTGAATTTTCATAAAAGCGTTGATATATTCAATCAACGATAGGTATGTAGATACTCATCTTTGTCTAACACAGCGATTATTCTGGTCTTAATTTGTCTTTGTCTAACCACATTATTAATAATGAAAGAATAATCGCTGTGTTAGACAAAGATGAGTATCTACATACCTTTTATCGTTGATTGAATATATCTATCAACGCTTTTATCCCTGATAGCACACTTATGTCCCATGGATAACCTTAGGACGTCCTGTCGGGACATTCAGGACTTCCATGGGACGTTCGAATTTGGTAACGTGGACGTCCATTGGACGTCTGTGGGACGCACAAAAGTCCCACTTGAGGACCAACTAGGGACGTCCTTGAGGGATGTCCCTGGGACAACTATCGAATACTGTAGGATATTTATAAATATCCTACAGTATTCCTCATCCAAGCACCACAGAGGACATCCTTAGGACAACCTATCAGCAACGCTAATGGATGTCCATAGGATGTCCGAGGGATATCCCTAAGGGACATTTCGATTGTTATACGATCCTGGAAATATTGAGGGCGTCTGTGCAGAGATATTTGAAGAAATGTTCTGTCTGGGATATTCCATGTTTGTTCTAGAAGGGACATTATATATAAGATCTGAATTCATGCCAGAATATGTACTAACTGCTCGGGACATCCGATGGATGTCTCTGAAGGAACGTTTAAAATCATATCCCATCAGGGACATGCCAAGGTCGTCCTTGCATGGACATTCTACAATATGTACCACGTGGGACGTCTGAGGAATGCTATTTCTAGGACATTTGAAATAATGTACCAGCTGGGACATTCCGTGGACGTTCTTGCTCGGACATTGCATGAGATGTACGGGATGGGACGTCCCAAGGCCACTTATTTTTGGTTCGGGACATTCGGACGTGAATTGTACCAAATAGACGTCCCTAGGACGTTGTGTGCTATTAGGGATGACAATTTTTTTCATATAATATCAAGATCGAAAATTAACGAAAAATGAAATAAAAAATCCAGCTCCGTATTCAATAAAATTAAGTTGATGATGGCTGCTCGAAGAAGAAACGTCGGATTCCGATATTTGACAATTCTATTTTGTGGAGGAAACGCGGCAATGATGAAGTGACATTTATTTAGAAATATATCTTCAAATAAACTGAGTGATAAATCAAAACGATATTACGACATATATACTTTCCTTTTTTTCCGGATATCTACGGAAATAATTGGAATTCTCCCATCGCAATATAGGCAACCGCATTGAAGGTTCAATAACTAGGCAACCATTGAAGGTTCAAGAAATAGGCATTCATTGAAGGTTCAAATGACTAAACAATAAACATCTAAGGTTCAATGACTTATTTGTTCATTTTTTTGTTCTTATATCCACTATACAGGGTGATTCAAAAGTAAGCGGCATCCTTTCAGAGGCGTATTCCTTGCTTGAAAATAAGGCAAAAAGTTCCTATTGATAAGGATCCGAAAATGCTTCCTAAGGGAGCTACGGCCCTTTGAATAGGACACCTCAAAGACGGTTTTTTCTCTATAACTTTAAAATCCTTCACAACAAATTTTTAAAAATTGGTGTACGGCATAAACATTCGATGGTAAATAGGACTCCGTATTCGAAATTTCAGAATTTCATTCAGGGGCGTCACATGCGGGAGAGGGTAAGTGTAAAAATATCCCTTCTTCTCCGGATATTCAGGTTACTGTGATTTCGTTTGGAAATTATTTCGAATACGGAGTCCTATTTACCATCGAATGTTTATGCCGTACACCAATTTTTAAAAATTTGTTGTGAAGGATTTTAAAGTTATAGAGAAAAAACCGTCTTTGAGGTGTCCTATTCAAAGGGCCGTAGCTCCCTTAGGAAGCATTTTCGGATCCTTATCAATAGGAACTTTTTGCCTTATTTTCATGCAAGGAATACGCCTCTGAAAGAATGCCGCTTACTTTTGAATCACCCTGTATATAGGAAGCCATTGAAGGTTCAATGATTAGTTCAATATTCATCAATGACGAAACAAACAATTGAAGGTTCAAGAGCAGAATAGGAAACCATTGAAGGTTGAAAAAAATATCAAACCAGAATTTAAGACCCAAAATGATATTCATCTACCTAGTTCATTTTTGAACATTCAAGGTCCACAATATTGAACAAATTAAATCTCTACCATTCAAACAGCAGATCTCATGATGTGAATCAAAAACTTTGTCAACCTTTCAAAGTCCACGACAAATGACAATACCAAATAAATTAAATCTCGACCATTCAATAAGGTCACATATAAATCCGATTATAAATCATAACTCATAACTTCATTTCGACCATTCAAGGTCCACAATCGGAAACAATGAATCAAAAAGTCCGACAAGTCAAGACCAAACAAATTGATTCTCGACCAAGATCCAAGCAGTAAATCTACATTTCCATTTTGACCATTCACGCAGTCCACACAATCATAAATACAATATTCAATTTGGACCGACATAGTGCGAGGAGGTATGAACAGACAATATAATGACTAACCTACTATTCTTTGATATTATAGCTCCTGCCTACTATAGTAGGCAGGAGCTAACTACCTAACTTCAACAATATCCAAATAATTATACAATAGGCCTTTTCATATAGATAAATTTTTGAGACGCATATGCGCTCGTTTTCAGATCCAAAATTTGATTGGGTAATACGAAGGTGAAGTCTCATTGGCTATAGTTCCGACAAAAAATTCTGATTGGCCATTTCGAAAATGGCGGTTTTTATTGAGGTTCTGACAAATGTCAACAGTGTCAACCACCATGGGCATTCGTCATTGAGAAACAACCTTAGATCATCGTCCCTTATTGGTGATTTCCCGTCAGAGACGTCCCACACCAATTTATGACGTCACTATGACGTACTTTCTATGACGTGATAATCACGTCATCATCCCAACGTCGGCTGAGCATCACTTTTTTTTTCATGTTCTGGTTCCCACGAAAAGGGATATCCTGTAAGAGGTATATACAGGGACTCTAGTTCAGACAACATCGTGAGAACTTAAATAAGAAAAATGAGACGTCAGTTTCATGACGTTGCAGGGACGTCCTCTCGACGTCCATTTTTCCCAGACCATCTATCCAAGCCACGTATATAATTACATTATCATTAGAAAACGTTAGCTGTGTGACGCACCTATATCTACAGGATGGATATTTTCAGTGTCGAAGTTTTCAGAGAAACTCGTTTTTTCATAAATTTTACAATATACAGAAACATGTATGTCTTGGTATATAATAGAAGTATAACTCGATAATTGAACCAGATAAACATGCAAGTTTAATTGGAATTATATACAGCGTGTCTCATTTCAAACGCCCCTTTCTACAGTGTGACCCACTTTTAATGGAAACACCCCTGTATCTCTCGTAATCGTTGGATGAGGATCCTAAAAATTGATGGAGCGAGAGATATACCAAATATGCACTCTATGACCAAGTTGGATCATCTTCAGTGATATACACTGCTCGCCAACAGCCGTGGAACCACCCCAATTTTCGGAAAATGATATGAGGAGTCAAAATAGGTTGAAAATCACTTCGGATTCGGAATCAGGACGCCCAATTCACTAATTATTCATGGTTTTTCTAAAAAAAATTCGGTACATAAAAATAAAATTTTGTCTCACTTCTCATGGAAGCACGCCCGTATCTTTCAAAGATACAGTCAATGGCCAATTGAAATTACCATCAGTGATATACACTGCTCGCTAGCAGCCATTGAACCACCTACATATCCGGAAAATTATATAAATGGTACATACTATGGGTGCACCTATATAGAAACCGTCACTTCTAGGATGTTGCAGTGACGTATATATGACGTCTAAAAATCACGCATGGGCCGTACCATTCCGTGCAAGTAGTTATACACTACATTTTTTCTACGTCTGTAACAGATAACAGCAATTATTTTGAATTCTTCGGCTTGCAGCCATCCGATTTTCCTTCATTAAGTAATACTCGTCTATTAGACAGAGCTGTCATCGCTTGAAATTTGACATTTCATCGATGAGATTTTGTGATATTAGATACCAAAATAAAATTCTCAATATCCAAAGTACCTCATTGATTTATCACACACTAAACAATTTTGTGTTATAGCTGTAGCAAAATGTTTATGCTTGTCCCCCATCAGCTCTTCAATAGCCGAAAATTTTACGTCATATGACTTTACTGACAGTACTCTATTGGCTAGTTTAAATGGTTGCATATACAGGGTGTTTAAAAAAAACCTAACCCCACTGCAAAATAAGTTGTGTTTGCTCAGTGAAAAAATGTCGTAACGGCATTCGTTTTCATGATAAAAGGTGTTGAAACATTGATTTTTTTACACATTTTTCACGATTATGTCGAAACTAACTGTCAACATTGTAATGAAATTTTTGTATGTATGTTTCTTGAAATCTGACACATCTCATGAATTTGTTTTTATATCTGAGTCTCATAGAGGGCGCTAGTTACAGGGTTCGTACCGAGTAGTTTAGAACCTAACTTTTTTGAGGTTATATTTTTCGATCCAAATATGATATGAACTCGAACATCATTCAATTTTACACCAAAAAGGCACTCTTGGTGAAACTCAATACAATGTTCCGTTTTCGGAATATTTATCAATTCGAAAATAATGGGGTAATAGCTGATGCTGGTATAAAATTAATTTTATTGAGTTTAATTACCTATTTATTCAGATTCAAAAACAATAAGATTATTCTTGTGCTGAAATTATTGATGGAATAAAGTATCATTAGTAGAAAATTAAGAGATATTTGACTTGAAACATGGAATATTGAATCAGTTAGAGTTAAGTGTTCAAAATATCCTACGTTTCGAAGAAAAAACGATTCTATATTATTTTCTTAAGAATGTATTAATCTTCTCAACAGTTGAGGATCAGCTGTTAGGTTATTTTAGTGATGTTCAATTATGTCTTACAATTCTTGACATGAATTTACCTATGTAGCATAGACTTTCTGCTCAAGATACAACACAATTGTGTAATCCATGTTCTTAGTCAAATCTGTTCTGATGTTATTCTTGTGATTCAATGTTAAATCAATAAGTTTAGCATCAGAAATGTATTGTTGTTTCCGGTTTTCAATAAAAAGGTGATAATTTTTCATAATACTCACTCTAATACATAGCTTTATATACCAGCAACAGTTATCACTTCATCATTTTCAAATCGAAATATTCCGAAAACGGAACACAGTATCGAGTTTTACCAGGAGTACCTTTTTGATGTGAAATTGAATGATGTTCAAGTTCACATCAAATTTGGATTGAAAAATCTAACCTCAAAAAAGTTATGTTCAAAACTATTCGGTACGAACCGTGTAACTAGCGCCCTCTATGAGAGTCAGATATAAGAACAAATGCATGCGATGTGTCAGATTCCAAGAAACATCCATACAAAATTTCACTACAATGTTGCCAGTAATTTCGACATCATCTTGAAAAATCATTTTTTCAACACCTTGTATCTTGATAACAGATGCCGTTACGAATTTTTTTTACAGAGTAAGCCCAACTTATTTTGCAGTGTTCTACCTACCTTAGTAAGGAAGTCAGGTTTTTTACAAACACCCTGTATACAAAAAGCGGTCTTCTTTCGCGAACCGAACTATACCTGGGATTGTTTCGGAATATTGTAGAGGACATCAATGAATAAAGAAAGCCTTCCAAATATTTTTATAATAATACATCAATTTTTATATCAATCTACACAGCATTGTTCACATTCATACGCACAATAAAAAAATGCAAAAATACATTTCAAAAGAACCAACTAGATGAATTTGTAAGTCTTGAAAAAACCAGCAGAACGTTTGAACCGAATCACGATCTTTTTCTATCCAACAAATCCTGGCAGTGCTTGAAAAAAATCCATAAGTACATTAGAACTAAGTGGTACTTGAATGCCAGTTTTAAAAAGACAACACAAACTTCACACACTAAGTGATGTAACAGCAAGTTTTCAAATTGAAAAGGAATTGATATGCATGTAAAAATCTGCTATAGATTGTCGATGAATCAACAATTTGTGATTCACATGATAATTAATATGGTGATTATTGCTTGAAATACTGAACATGCAAATCAATTAGAAACGAAAAAAAAAATGCGAATCGGAATGCACATTTGTACGGTTAACTCTATATGCGTGTTTCCAAAAAATATACTGTATCCATACCAAAACAAGAAAATCACTAGTATAAAATATACAAACATTCTAACTCTAGGAGAGTACAACAAGGCAAAAGATCCTTTCTAAGCGTATTGACTAAAAACAGACAGAACTTCCTACAGAGACTTGAATGTTGGTCAGAGGTTGGTAAAAATCAATGCTTCTTGGAAATACGCCCTTCTAATAAAATTTATACATCATGCCGCTGTCTCAATTGTCCTCCAGACAAACAATTAATTGAAACTGTGATAAGATAAATAAGCATTTGTCTTAAGAACAAGTTAAGACTGGTAACAAATCATTAAATACTCCACAATTTTATTTCAAGATAAAAATACAAAAGAAATCCAACCTTAAATACCTAAAGCGAAGATTCTAGTACATTCATTCAATTTACTTCCAGTAACACAAGCAACAACACTTTGGTGCATGTCGCTGGTGCCTTTTGAAGGAAGATACGTTCGCACAATCGCAGCCATTCAGGAGAGACAAAACAGTTACAGAATATACTGTTACAGCTAATAATAATAATAATACATTATGTACGGGTTCTGGGACAAGATGTTCATCTTGTCCCGAGCCTCTCACGATGTCTGGGCAATGCCCCGCACTACACAGCACTCAACAGTTCAATATTGTCAATCGCAACGCTCCGAAGTTATGACACGTCTTGATCTTCAACATCTTGTAACTGTTCCTTAGGTTCTGCCTCACCTGGAATCAAACGGAATACTACTAAAAACATGTAAAGGAAGGAGCGGGATTAGCGCGGTGGGTATGCGCAAAAGCATATTGATCTACTGATCTACTGAAAAAACTGCTGACACTTATAAATTGCATGATATTTCGGCACGATCTGTTCATATTAATTTTACAAAATAAATAATCAATTTACAGGGTGGCCGACTAAGACTCCAGAGTTCGATTTGTCTGTTGTCTTGAGAGATACAAAAAAAATTCATGGATCAAAATAACCGAGCTTCACATTTCAGAATTTCTTTGGGTAATTTTGCACTTATCATGCGATGGGTTTTTTTTCGAAATTTTTTTTTGGTACTTACGTATTTTTGTCTGAAAAACACGAATTTGATATTGAAAATGTGAACAAACCACTATTTATCGAGATATTTCAAGAAAAAGTTCGAAATTTTGCCTTATTTTCCCCCTTGTGTTGGATGCATTTACAGGTACTTGCTCTTTTTATTTTGTCATTGGACACTTCATATACTCATGATGTACTTCAATGACACATTTTAAGCTAGAAAATTCAACAGAAAATATGATTTTTATGGTGAGTTTTTCCTATTTAGTGAGCAAGCATACCAGATGACCGCCATTTAATCGATGGGTAATCCAAATAGGAGATGTCAAATGTCAATAGATTGCTTTGGAATGACATCACACACGCCATTATTTCAAATGATATTCTTCCTTCTTTTCACTAAACATGGATAAATCACAAGAAAATCATATTTCTAGTTGACTCATATAATAAAAAATATGTGTCCAACATTGTGTGATATATACAGGGTGTTATTTAAGTACGTGGCCAAACTTGAAGAGGTGATTCTTTGAGTGATTCTAAGACGAAAAGTTCATATAAACATAGGTCCGGTAATGCTTCGTTTTCAAGATACAAGGTGTCAAAATTTTTAAAAGAAATCGTTTTTTTCGTAAATATCTTAATAACCCTTCAACCGATTTTATTGAAATTTGGCAGTGTTATTCAAGGTCGTAAAGTGCTAATTTAACCCTAACTATATCAAAATTATCATGTCCAGTGGCGTCCCGGAAGGCACTGTAACCAATATTTTTGACAGAAAAAATGTGCGCCACTGATTTTTTTGCAATTTTTGTATTTATTTCACATTGAGCTTTGTTTTTGAAAAAAAAAACATAAAAATCACTTCATTGCACATCCCTGTGACAACAAAATAAAACATTTCAACTACTAAACCATCAAAAACTGGGATCTTACTAATATTTTTCCATATTAATACTCTATTCTAGTCTTGAAATTTGCTATCAAAATTAATGCAATGAAAAAACAAAAAATATGTATGCATGAATTACAGCACTTGCCTTCGGCTCTTGGCTTCGGCTCGTCACAGGGATGTGCAATGAAGTGATTTTTATGTGTTCTCTCAAAAACAAAGCAAGATACGAAAAAAATTCTGGATATAAAAAAGTTGTAATTTTAGTTGCTCAATGTGAAACAAATATAAAAATTGCAAAAAAATCAGTGGCGCACATTTTTTCTGTCAAAAATATTGGTTGCAGTGCCTTCCGGGACTCCACTGGACATGATAATTCTGATATAGTCAGGGTTAAATTAGCCCTTTACGACCTTGAATAACACTGCCAAATTTCAATGAAATCGGTTGAAGGGTTATTAAGATATTTACGAAAAAAACGATTTCTCTTAAAAATTTTGACACCCTGTATCTTGAAAACGAAGCATTACGGGACCTATGTTTATATGAACTTTTCGTCTTAGAATCACCCAAAGAATCACCCCTTCAAGTTTGGCCACGTACTTAAATAACACCCTGTATAAATTGTCCAATGATGGAAAAAGAAGGGCAAATTGTTCTAAATGCGCCCCAAAGACAGGCGGAAAAGAAGGTGAAATTTGTAACTTTATAGTGAAATATCTCAATAAATAATGGTTTGTTCACATTTTCATTATCAAATTCGTGTTTTTCAGACAAAAATACGTAAGTACCAAAAAAAATTTTCGAAAAAAAACCCATCGCATGATAAGTGCAAAATTACCTTTCTTTGAAATACACAGGGTGTTCGGTAAGGTCACAGAACATCAAAGCATGTTTTTTTCATTGGATCACCCTATATTTTATTTCATTTTTGAATTCTCCCTGAAGATCTGATTTCAACGATCCATCATTAGTTCAGTCAACGAACACTAAAAAAGGCTGAATAGAGGAAAAAAATCGTGTAGTCGCAAATTTTTGTATAGTGGTGAAGGGAAGTGTCATTAACAACATACTAAAAGTCCTGACCCGTAGGGGATGAGCGCGATGGTGGGGGAGTGTTTGAAGGTCATTTTCTCAATCAATTCTTGAATAATTCGAAAATCGTGACCTCTAGCGAAAAAATATAGGTATACTGTTGGATATACACAGTCCACTGTGTACGTAGACAAAAATGAAATATAAACCAATGAATTTATTATCGTTGAATATCTAGAAATGTCGACAGTGCAGCGCACGAGGGCCACATTAAATTTGTTTATTTAAAATATATAAATGAAAGCAATGTGTATGGTATAGATGAGGAGAGACTGCTTGCTAAGCATATACTTATGTACTTAGTTTTCCTAGAGACGTTTTCTATATGATGATTCTTACATCGGCGTGCTTTCCGAGTGGTCTTGATTTGAAGAGAACAATATACAGTTTTAAAGTATAACACACGGACTTGTTATTTCCATAACCAATTTCCATCAGGTTATGGGCCCAGATTGCTAATCCAGTGTGCTAGCTCATAAGTGTGTATTTGTGTACTTCGTGTAATCTGAAGTGACTATGGAAAATTTGAAAGTGAAGAGAAACATTAAATCATTCGACGGGGACAGATATGGTGTGTGGAAATTCAGAATACGGGCTCTGTTAACTGAACTTGACGTTATTAAAGTTATCGATGAGGAAATCCCTGATCCAATGACTGATGTGTGGAATAAAGCTGAACGCACAGCCAAAAGTGTTCTTGTGGAGTATTTGGCTGACTCTTTCCTTGGTTTCGCAAAAACAGACAATACCGCAAAGGAAGTTTTGTGTAGTTTGGATGCAATTTATGAACGCAAGAGTATAGCTACACAACTGGCCTCACGCAAGAAATTGCTGGGACTCAAATTGCAAGGTGACACATCTCTAATGCAACACTTCAGAACCTTCGATGATATAGTTACAGAACTATTGGCAGCAGGTGCAAAATTAGAAGAGACTGATAAGGTATCTCATTTATTGTTGACTCTCCCTACATCTTATGATGGAGTTATAACAGCACTGGAAACATTATCCGAGGATAATTTGACTTTACCATTTGTGAAAACAAGACTCCTAGATCATGAGGTCAAATTAACCACTGAAAGCCGCGATACAAGCGCAAAAATACTTCACGTTGAAAATAGTGATGTATCAACAAGAAAGCAAAACTTTGAGACCGCTGGACAATTTAAACATCATCGTCCAGGACATTATAAACCAAGACAGTTCAAATTCACTAAGAAAACTTCAAATTTGAAGTGCTATCATTGTGGTCGAAAAGGTCACTTGAAACTGAATTGTTATCATTACAAAAAGGCACGCACATACAAACCAGCTGATAGAAAGAGAACCATTCAAACCATCCAGGTATCTCAGCAACGATCAGCAGCAAGTGAAAACGCATCTGGTTTTGCATTTATGGCTGGAGATTTCGAATGTTTCGACAAAGAAGAGAATAAAATCACATTCCTCCTAGACTCTGGAGCATCCGATCATCTTGTAAACAGAGACGATATATTTGGCAAGTTGGTTAAATTGCAAACTCCAATCAAAATCTCAGTAGCTGAAAATGGGACTTACATAACAGCGACAAAGAGAGGAACGATTAATGTCATCAGCAACATGGGTATTCCAGGTATTCTTGAGGATGTCGTCTACTGTCCAGACGTTCCGTACAATTTGCTGTCCGTGCGGAGAATGCAACAGGCTGGAATGACAGTGGTATTCACTCCAGAGGGTGTTTCCATAAGCAAAGGTGGTAAGACCATTATGATGGGTAAGTCTTTGCACAATTTGATTGGTATTGATCTCTTGATCAATACAAATGTACCAACTTCTATTGTTCAAGTATATAGTAGCACAAAAACTAATAATTATGAATTGTGGCATCAACGTTTAGGCCACATTGGAACATCTAAATTTTTAGAGTTGAAAAATAAACAAATGATCGAAGATGTGGGTCAAATCGATCAGATAACACCTAATGATGATTTATGTGAAGCGTGTATAAGTGGTAAACAAGCACGTCTACCATTCAAGAAGGGTAAAGATAAAACGCACGTAAAAAGACCCTTATTTATTGTTCATTCAGATGTGGCTGGTCCTATTACGCCTTCAACAATCAATAACAAAAATTATTTTGTTCTTTTTGTCGACCAATATACTCACTATTGTGTTACATATTTGATTACATATAAATCAGATGTATTTTCCGTTTTTCGTGATTTTGTTGCAAAAAGTGAGGCTCATTTTGATTTGAAAATTGTCAATCTATATTGTGACAATGGAAGGGAATATTTATCGACTGAAATGAAGGACTATTGTGTAACGAAAGGAATTAGTTATCATTTGACAGTTCCCAGAACCCCACAGTTAAATGGTGTCTCAGAGCGTATGGTAAGAACTATCACAGAAAAAGCTCGTGCAATGATTCATGGTGCAAAATTAGAGAAGGTTTTTTGGGGTGAGGCAGTTTTAACTGCAACATTGTTAATAAATATAACACCGACTAAAGCTCTAAAACAGTTCAAAACACCATATGAAATGTGGCATAGCAAAAAGCCGCAAGTAAAATATTTGAAGATTTTTGGTTCAACCGTTTATATCCACAATAAAACCAGAAAATCAAAATTTGATGGAAAATCCTGGAAAGCTATACTGGTTGGTTTTGAACCGAATGGTTATAAAGTGTGGAATGTGGAAACTGAAAAATTTGTTGTCGTAAGAGATGTCATTGTAGATGAAACAAATTTCTTAGTATCTAGGCCTATGGCTGAGCCTGAAGGGAAGTCGCAAAATTCCCATATTGATGATAAAACTGATGCATCTGACTTACAGTCAAAATCAGTGGGTTATAAATCTGATAGTGATAAATCAGATAAATTATTGAGATATGAAACTGATGCATCTGACTACCAGTCAAAATCAGTGGGTAATAAATCTGATAGTGCTAAATCAGAGAAACGTATGCGATATGAAACTGATGCATCTGACTTCCAGTCAAAATCAGTGGTAAAAAAATCTGGTATTGATAAACCAGATAAATCAAAAACCAGGATAGAGGTAAAATCTAATGAAGGTATTAAATTAGATGATGGGAAAAATGGGCGAAGTGAAGTACCATCGTTTTCTGAACTCAGGCGGAGTGACAGAATCAAAAATCGTACGACAATTTCTTATAATGAAGACGATAATATATCCAATGATTACCTTTTGTGCGCCCAATCTATTGTATGTACAATTCCCACTTCATTTCAGGAAATTCAGAATAGAACTGATAAAGTTAAATGGGAGGAAGCTATTCAAGATGAAATTAATTCTCTTGTAATCAACAAAACATGGTCGTTAGTATGGAAACCTGTGAACACAAATATAGTTGATTGTAAATGGGTATTTGCTCTCAAAAATGACGAATTTGGAAACCCATCGAAATATAAAGCTCGTCTTGTTACTCGAGGTTTCAGTCAGGAATACCTGAAAGATTATAATGAAACATTTGCACCAGTTGCAAGAATTTCAAGTTTCAGATTCATAATTGCTTTTTCAAATCAATTCAATCTTCTTGTTCATCATATGGATGTGAAAACTGCTTTCCTGAATGGAATATTAAAAGAAGAAATTTATATGAAAGTTCCTGAAGGGGTTAAAAGCAAACCAAATCAAGTTTGCAAAATGCATAAAGCTTTGTATGGATTGAAACAAGCAGCAAGATGTTGGTTTGAAGTGTTTGAAAAAGCTCTGAAAGACATAGGTTTTAGAAATTCGTCAGTAGACCGTTGTATTTATATTCTAGATAAGGGTGATATATCTGAAAATATTTATGTTGTACTTTATGTGGATGACCTAGTCATTGCCACTGCTGAACATGAAACAATGTGTAGTTTCAAGAATTATTTAGCGAGTAAATTTCGCATGGTTGATTTAAATTCTATCAAACTGTTTCTAGGAATTAAATTAGAAAGAACAGAAAATAGAATAACTCTAGATCAGAGTGCATACATAAAAACAATTCTACAGAAATTCAATATGTATGATTGTAAATCTGTCAGCACTCCTCTCCCAAGTAAATTAGACTATAAATCACTGAATTCCGAAGAGAAATATGATAGCCCTTGCCGAAATCTTATTGGTTGTTTAATGTATGTGATGCTGTGTACTCGACCCGACCTTAGCACAGCTGTAAATATTTTGAGCAGGTACCTAAACAAAAATAATAAAGAACTTTGGCAATGTCTGAAGAGGGTACTTAGATATCTCAAGGGTTCAATGAACTTGAAGTTGACCTATATTCGAGGTGATTATGAAAATATTTTGAGCGGATATGTTGATTCTGATTGGGGGGGGTGATGATGAAAATGACAGAAGAAGTACAACTGGTTATTTATTCAAATTATTTGAGCGATGTGTGATATGTTGGAGTACAAAAAGACAGACATCAGTAGCAGCCTCATCCACTGAAGCTGAATATATGGCTCTTTTTGAAGCTGTCAGAGAAGCACTTTGGCTAAAATCATTAGCAAAGAGTATTGATATAAATATTTCAGGATCGATTATAATTTATGAAGATAATAATGGTTGTATCAGTATTGATAATAATCCAACAAATCACAAACGGTCTAAGCATATTGATATAAAATATCATTTTTCTAGAGAACAAGTTGAAAATGGTGTAATAAAATTGAAATATCTTTCGACAGGTGAACAAATAGCTGATTTGTTGACCAAGCCATTGCCAGCAGTTAAATTTCAAGACTTCCGAACTGGAATGGGTCTTGAAGAAATTATTAGTGAATAAGTTAAATGGTCTGATTAGGTTTTACTGGGTTTCCCTAATCCTGAGCAACAAATGTTGGGCCACATATTATACCCCAGAAATACACGAGGAAAGCATGTCCGTTGTCTCTCACAAAAATGTTGCAAGGTTATATTACTTTTAGAAAAATAGTGTACGACATATATTTAAGGTATATTGACTTCTATTTTTTTTGGTTTATGAATTTATTTTTGAGGGGGCGTGTTGGATATACACAGTCCACTGTGTACGTAGACAAAAATGAAATATAAACCAATGAATTTATTATCGTTGAATATCTAGAAATGTCGACAGTGCAGCGCACGAGGGCCACATTAAATTTGTTTATTTAAAATATATAAATGAAAGCAATGTGTATGGTATAGATGAGGAGAGACTGCTTGCTAAGCATATACTTATGTACTTAGTTTTCCTAGAGACGTTTTCTATATGATGATTCTTACATCGGCGTGCTTTCCGAGTGGTCTTGATTTGAAGAGAACAATATACAGTTTTAAAGTATAACACACGGACTTGTTATTTCCATAACCAATTTCCATCATATACAAAATTGGACTACTTAAAATTTTCTATAAAAAAGTTCCTATTCACTTGTTTTCTACAATGGATAGTTTCTGAGATACAGGGGAAACAAAAATCGAAAAGTATAAAAAATAGAGTTTACTGATATGCAATTCATGTTTGTTGTGTCACTATTGTCCTGCGTTTCATGAAATGTATACCTATAGACTGCTTCCCATCAAATGATGGCTTTTACTATAAAAATGAGGACTGGTAGCATAAACTTTTCTAATGAATCAACTCAGCTAACTTTGTTCGTATCTACGTTGCCATCCTGCAAAACTTACCTATGAACAATGGCTGAAAAGTGTTTGATTTGTGAGTGATGTGATGTTGTCAGCAATGTATGTAATGTTGGTGAGAAAGGGATACGTGGATTGGTGAATGCAAGTAACTTGAGGATAGATGGAAAAGCTGAAGGTTTCAAGAACAAGAAACAAGGTGTTATTCATCCATCATGCAGAAAGGAATATATTAGAGTTGACTCGATTAAAAAAACTCTGAGAGAAGCTCATTCAGAGCAACAACAACCTTCAACGTCCCAGGAATCCCTACATTTACGTTCAGCTGAAGTGAAATTTGATTTCAATGGCTGTCTGTCTTGTGCGGAAGCTATAAATGATGAATTTAATTAGAAAAAACTCCAACATATTCGCCGAAAGGTTTACAATGTTCGATCCTTCAGCTATGATAATACGATTACAGTTCGAGCTCAGGAAAGGAAGGATGAATGGGGAGACATCATCTTGAGACGTATCTGCTCAGTTGGGGATCTACACGCTGCTGATGCAAGCTATCATGAGAATTGTTATAGGAAGTTTTTCATTGCATCTGCAGCTACTTCAAGAAAAAGAGGACGCCCGACTGAGTGGGGGTGGAACAGAGGAGAGGATGGATCGCTCATTCCAGTGACAACCAGAGATCCAATAGCACCTAAAGCGATACTGAACACCATATTCTGCCGATGTTCTACTGGATGTGGAGGACGATGTGGTTGTCGGAAAGCTGGAATTCCATGCTCCATGGTGTGCGGCATGTGCCATTGTACGTGTACGAACGGTGCACCGTTACTGGATGTGGAAAATGACGATGAAGATGATGATCAATTGTTGATATTATTAGAACGTATTCATTCAATTATGTCTGTTCTCAATGAGTAATGTATTTTTCCTGTCAATATTCAAGTTAAACACCAATTCCATACCATTAAACTCTATTTTTGATACTTCTCGATTTTTTCATCCCCTGTATCTCAGAAACTATCCATTGTGGACAACAAGTGAATAAAAACTTTTTTATTGAAAATTTCATTTACTTCAATTTTGTATAGCTATATTTTCCCGCTAGAGGTCGCGATTTTCGAATTATTCAAGAATAACTTGAGAAAATGACCTTAGAACGCTCCCCCACCATCGCGCTCATCCCCTACGGGTCAGGACTTTTAGTATGTTGTTCATGGCACTTCCCCCTGCCACTCTGCGAAAATTTGCGACTACACGATTTTTTTCCTCTATTTTTCGTTCGTTTACTGAACTACATACTTAGGGTCTAGCAGTGAAAGTGACATATAGGGTGTGCAAAATCGAGATTTTCCAAGTTCAGGATTTTTTTCTGTCGAAACTGTTCATTATTCGTCAAAACGGTTTACATGTCCCTATCTCAACTTTTCACTCACTATCAATTGGTTATTTTGTATCTCTCAAGACAACAGAGGTATCGAACTCTGGATTCTTAGTTGGCCACCCTGTACAAGGCTAGTTTTATCAATGTGAACCCCTCTCAATCTTTTTTATTTTCCACCCATAAAAAAATTGATACAGATTTTATTCAATTATTTTTCATATAAGTTCCAATCATAGTGACAGTGTTGCAATACCTCTTCAAATATACAGGAAATTCAGAAAATATATATACTTTTTAAATGGAATGCGCTGTATATTTTGATAGATATGAATCCCTTATATCATATATTTGAAATCTGGATGAATTGAGGAATCCAAATCTATCAAAATATACGGCGCATTCCATTTTGACAAGAGCTAGAGATCTCTATTGTATACCTAGGCAGACTTCCACACAATTTAAACGAAGCTTTTCATACAATGCAGTGAAAATTTTCAATACTCTACCGGCACACATTAAGTCGCTTCAAAACAGGCATAACTTCAGGAAACATGTCAAGTCCTGGATTTCTGGAGATGTTCAGAATAATTGCACTATCACTGCATTGCGCTTCATGTGCAAGTAGTGGAGATATTGAGAATTTATTCATCATGTCATCTCAATAAAATCAAAATCGTACTAGTACTCTACCAAACTTCTAATTGAAATTTATTTCTGTTAAGATTGGATGTATCATTTTTCTTTTTTCTGATCATAACTATGTTTTTCTCTTTGTTGGTTACATGGAAGAACGGCTGCAGCCGAATGTCGCCAACACTAAAAACATTATAATTCAAATGTATTTTTAAATGAATAAAGACGCTATTATTATTATTATTATTTGAAAAAAATATATTTTTCTGTATATCCTGTATATTTGAAGAGATATTGCATCATTGTCAATATCAGTGGAATCTGTATGAAAGATTGTATAAAATCAGCTTTATTTTTTCTTGAATGAGTGTGAAACAAAAAAGATATAGGGGGGTTCACATTAATAAAACTAGCCCTGTACATATAGGTAGATCCTAATGATATGTATAAACCAAAAAAGGACAATACTTTATCTGATTTAGATTGAATTCAATTTCTTTATTTTTTTTAGTATTTTTGTTTACTTTTACTATTCGTTCCTGTTTCTTATATAAGTACCTATCTATAATTGTATTTTTGAATTGAGAATTAGAAATAGCTTACTTTTCTGTTTACTAAAAGTACATAATGTGTTGACGTCATAGGTTCATTTCATAGCATAAAATATATCTTGATCAGATCTATTGAAATCTACTAAATTTCTGAGAATACATTTTCTGATATAAAATACAGGGTGTCCGCTAAAAGGAGGTCAATCCATTAACCATACAGGCTGATTCACGGTGGATGGCACATTAGACGTTTCTGGTGAACCAGACAACGGATCATTTTGAAAATTCAATGGAGGGCATATTCGGACATTCTCTAGCCAACTAAAATATTTTCGACAATGCGGTGTTGCCGCTTCTATTAGAAAGCAGTAGCAACTTTGATTTTTCAAATGGAACACTCTGTATTTCATTGCATTTTTAGATTTTCCCTGAAGAGCTGATTTCATCGATGCATCACACTTGGGGTCTAACGGAAATGATTACAGAGATATAGGGTGTGAAAAATCGACATTTTTCAACTTTAGGATTTTTTTGTGTCGAATCTATTCATCATTGGTCAAAACGGCTCACATGTCCCTATCTCAACTTTTGATTAACTATCTACTGATATTTAATTGGGACATATACCGGGTGATCAAGATTCTGAATTCTGCACCACCCTGTATTTGTTTCAATTAAATGTTAGTAGATAATTGATCGAAAGTTGAGATAGGGACATGTGAGCCGTTTTGACCAATAATGAATAGTTTCGACAAAAAAAATTCCTAAAGTTGAAAAATGTCGATTTTTCACACCCTATATCTCTGTAATCATTTCCGTTAGACCCCAAGTGTGATACATCGATGAAATCTGCTCTTCAGGGAGAATCTAAAAATGCAATAAAATACAGAGTGTTCCATTTGAAAAATCAAAGTTGCTACTGCTTTCTAATAGAAGCGGCAACACCGCATTGTCGAAAATATTTTAATTGGTTAGGGAATGTCCGAATATGCCCTCCATTGAATTTTCAAAATGATCCGTTGTCTGGTTCACCAGAAACGTCTAATGTGCCATCCACCGTGAATCAGCCTGTATATTCCTTGAACAAAAACAATATGAGTTTCTAATTACCATTTTTCATTTTAGCCCTTCATATTCGATATACAGGGTGTCAGAGTTGGAAATTGAAAACTGTTTTTTTTTTAAATTACTCGCGTATTTAATTAAATAATAATCTCAAAATTGGTACATTACTTCAGCACAAAGAGTTACATCGTGTGAGAAAAACAAAACAGAAAATAACTGTCAAATATTCAAAATACTGGGGGTCAAGTACACACTTACCCCCATTTTTTTTTGTACGTGCGGTAATGACTTCCTATTTATTTTTCTTCAAGTGTTCAATCATTTTTGAGTATTTTTTATCTCTTGTAAAATTTTGAGGAAATTATTTGTTGTTAAGATCATTCGAAAAGTACTGGTTATTGTTTGATGCCTATGCGGCTTACGGTAATCTCATAATGTTCACATGCTCCTATTTATTTCGTCAAAATTGGAATTAATTTTCACGTACGAAAACGTGAATATGGAAATACCGGGTGCTCAGGAGCGAATGTATTCAAATAATTTTCACAACAAAAAAATTCATAGAAATTCAACACGTCTAAATAAATATGTGGCTTATACACAACATCTTTCATACATCCCCAGACAATCCTGATCTTCTATTTCTTACATCAAGTAGCTATTGAAATCATGGATATCATAATTTCACCTAAAATTTCCGAAAATATTTTTTTTTATTTTTTCCGATTTTCGACATACCATACGGGGGGACGGGGGCTCGAAAATATTTTTAAAAAATTCCGCATCCCCCAAAACCGCTCAAACCGATATAATTTTTTTTAAAATTTGCTGTTAAAATTATAATACATTCGCTCTGAGCACCCGGTATTTCCATATTAACCTTTTCGTACGTAAAAAGTTACGCCCTCTTCCAATTTCGACGAATCAAACTTTTCGAATTATCTTAAAAACAAATGATTTTATCGAACTTTTACAGGAGACAAAAAATACTCAAAAATGATTGAACACTTGAAGAAAAATAGATAGGATGTCATTAGCGCACGTACAAAAAAATATGGGGGTAAGTGTGTACTTGACCCCCAGTATATTGAATATTTGACAGTTATTTTCTGTTTTGTTTTCCTCACACGATTTAACTCTTTGTGCTGAAGTAATGTACCAATTTTGAGAATAATATCTTATTGAATACGCGAGTAATTAAGAAAAAACAGTTTTTAATCTTCAACTTTGACACCCTGTATATCGAATATGAAGGACAAAAATTAAAAATGGTATTTAGAAACTCATATTGTTTTTGTTCAAGGAATATATGGTTGATGGATTGACCTCCATTTAGCGGACACCCTGTATATCTGTTGTCACTTATAATATCATGAGCTTCAATTATTTCCGGAAATTTTTTCGAGAACACGAATATTTCATACAAATAATATATAAAGTATAAATAATTTTCTAGTAGGAATGACATGAATGATCAGACAGTAATTCCTGGTATAAGATCAGAATTAGGTAAATCGTAAAAATCATCAATACTCAAAGTGGTACAATGTATTTTCAATGAAAATAAATACTCAGTCAGTCGACCACACTTTATGTAAAAATTAGTCAATTAAAAAGTAGCCGGTTTCGGCAAAACGGTCATCATCATCATCATTGTGTCTTTATAAGGTATTGCAGTCTGTCCTCCTGTCTAGATTCACTTTTCTGTTGAGTTAATAATCAAAAATTTTTCATGTTGAAACATTTCATGTATCTACAAATACAGAAACCAGGATGCAACTAGAAGAAATGGTTGTTTATGCAATGATTAAATTGTTAATTCATTGATGTAATTTGAATTTCACGTGATAAAACATTACTGTTTGCACTTTATTGTACTAATAGCATGCAAGTTGAGAATAAAAAGGTAGGAAATGCTTATTCACTTTTATATTGTTATTATTAACTCACCATATTATGTTTATTCCTGGAATTTCATGTTATTAATATAAAATAAATAATACCTATGTGGCTCAAGAAGAAAGGCTTACCTTATGTTGGAAGTTATTGTATGTAGCCTAGAATTTACGTCATTGTTGAGAAATGAGTGTTAAGAATTCCCATACATCCACCTCTTTTAGAAGTGCAAAATGGAACAGCAAAATTGAACAAAAAAAAGTAACAACTAATGTTAAATTAGAAAATCAAATCAAAATTGTAATTAGTATGTTTTTTCTGTGACGGGAAAAAAGTTTGGCATTTCATCTCTGTTGGCAGGTTATAAAATGCCACTTTTCATAAATTACTTTTTTCCCGTGGGCAAAAAGTGAGTACTTTTTTCCCGGATATATATCACATATATATAGACACTGTTGATGGCTTTTGTTGAGCTATAGTTCCGAAAAATGAGTCAATAATACCGTCTCCGAGAAAGAACTGCAAGTCCTTATCTTCGATTCGACTTCGCGGTTACGTATATAACTAAACAACCACTAAATTCGCAATTTTTTGAAATCAAATCACAGAATGAGACTGACAGAAGTGACATCAAATATTTGATAACTTCAAAAGAATGTGTTGAATAGTGGACTGTATGAAATGACTTGATAGTATAATTATTGCTCGACTAAGTTGCATTTGTTCGTTATACGAGGCGTTGTTGAGAGAAGAGTTTAATATTGAAATTCATCGAGCTGTGATTTTCTTACCAAGTTATGGTCACTGAAGTTCGACGGTATAGTCCGGGAACTGCTACAAGATGCACTGATACACGATGCCGTTATGCAAACGACCGGTGCACTTACACGAGAGAGTACGTACTATGCGTCGCGGCTCATGAGCGAAAGAGAGAGAGTGAGAGTACCTTTTATTAACGAGATGTGTACCGTATGGCGACACGAATGAGAATGCTAATGCTAATTGTAGGTACCGATCGTCCTTGGCTGGTCTTCTTCCTTTTTTCCTTCGTACAACTGTCGATATGGAATTGAGAATCACAGCATTGAACGCGGGAAATTAAAAATAAGTGAACTATTTAATTGATAAACGCTCAGAGAAAGAGATTACCAGAATATACATTATATAAACTTAATCTATAACTACGAAATAGATGAGAGGTAACGAAACATACCGCCCACCTAAAATGTGAAGCATTTTATTGATCATCTAAAGAGTCCATTGGTAAGGGGCAAAGCTTTACCAAAGGACGCTTGAAATTACCATGATTGGTATGAACTGTGGCTACCCGACTGACGCCGTCGACGCCCGGGTGAGTCTCTAAAATACGCCCGATTTGCCAACGTAGAGGTGGCAAATTATCTGCTTTTATGAGGACTAGTGTGCCTGGAGGGACGGATTCAGATGAATTGTGCCATTTACTGCGTTGGTGAAGGGTATGTAGGTATTCCCTTGACCAACGACTCCAAAAATCTTGATGGAGTCTTTGTAGTAACTGCCACCGAGTCAATTGATTCATCTTCAAATGCTGTAGATTATCATCCGGAAGAGACGTTATTGGTTCAAGGGTTAAAAAATGACCTGGGGTTAATACCGATAAATCATTCGGATCAGTGCTCACCGTGTAGAGGGGCCGTGAATTGAGCATTGCCTCAATTTGTATGAGTAGAGTATTCAACTCCTCGTAGGTGAGGATTTGATCCCCAATCACTCGCGAAATATGGGTTTTCACTGATTTCACCCCCGCCTCCCAGAGCCCTCCAAAATGAGGACTGGAAGGAGGGTTGAAATGCCAAGAAAGAGATTCTTGATGGGTGGCACTTTCCATCATTTTTGAAATTTGTTTGGAAGCTCCTACAAAATTCGTGCCACAATCGCTATAGATATAGCTACAGCGACCTCGTCTGGAAATAAATCGTCTCAAGGCTGCTAGGAAGGCCTCAGAGGAAAGATCTGAGACTAACTCGAGATGGAGAGCTTTGGTAGCGAAACAAACAAAAACGCATATATATGCCTTCAAGGTTTTTGCACCTCTAGTTTTTGACATAGTTATTGAATATGGTCCACAAAAATCCACTCCAACACATGAAAATGGCTTTATTTGTGAAATTCTACGCAGGGGAAGATTACCCATTGAGGGTTGAAGAGATTTTGGATTGAGTCTCCAACAATTATGACATTTTGATATTACTTTACGAATAACCTTTTTCGCTGAAAGAATCCAAAATCTATTACAAAGCAGGAAATGGAGAGTCTGTACTCCGGGGTGCAAATATTGCTTATGGAAAGTTTCGATGATTAGGGTGGTGAGTCTGTGCTGACTGGGGAGTAGAATAGGGAACCTTTTATCGTAACTGTACTTAGAATAGGATAACCTGCCTCCTACTCTTAGTATTCCATGAGGATCAAGAAAGGGGTTGAGTTTTCGAAGTGGTTTGGGTAAGGCATTATTATTTCTAAGACGTGATATATCCTCCGAAAATACATTCTGCTGAATATGATATATAAGAGTGAGCAGTGCCTTATCAAGATCGGAATGTGTTAGATGTATGGATTTTCGAGAAGCTGGGTTTTTGAGGTTGTGAATAAACCGTTGAACATACGACATAATGCGTTGAATTTTAGGCAGGGTTGAGTGAGTGTTAATGAGTGAGTCGATGAAATGCTTCGAAATCATTGTGGTGAGAACCACAGGCTTCTCTTCTGCGAGAAATTTAACGTCTGAGGAAATTTGTAATGGGGCTGGCCATTCAGACGGAGGCCTTTTGAGCCAATATGGCCCCGCCCACCATAAGGAATAGTTGATAAATTGAGAGGGAAACATTCCTCGAGATGCACAATCGGCGGGATTGTCAGCGGAAGGAACATAATGCCAAATATTGGCAGAAAATTTTTCCTGAATTTTACTAATTCGATTACCCACGAAAACATGATGTTTATGTGGTTGCGATTGAATCCAATAAAGAGTCACCGAGGAATCAGTCCAAGCGACAACATCACGAAAATTAATTTTGCCATCGAAAATTTGTAAAACGGAATATAATAAATCGGAAAGGAGATGAGCAGCACAGAGTTCGAGGCGAGGTATTGAGAGGACTTTTAGGGGAGAAACTTTTGACTTTGCACAAACGAGAATGGTATTGATAGTTTCAGATTGTGCTCTGATATAAACCACAGCAGCATAGCCCTTTTCGGAGGCATCTGAGAAACCGTGCAATTCACATGACATAGTGGAGGTGAAAAGTAAATGCCTGCTAATATTAATCTGAGTTATATTGGGGAGTTCCGACTTATATTGTAACCAAGTGGTTACAACATCTTCTGGGGGGTTATCATCCCAACCGAGATTGAGGGTCCAAAGATATTGAATCAGTCGTTTAGCAAATAACGTGAGAGGAGCAAGGAACCCAAGGGGGTCGAAGACTCTGGCAATATCCGATAGAATCGCCCTCTTTGTACAGGTGGAGTTGAGATAATTGACCTGAAAAGAGAAAGTGTCTCTTTCAGAGTTCCATTGAAGACCTAGAATCTTTGTGGTGGAGCGAGTATCGAAATCAAGGTTCAAAAGGGAAGGGGGAGTATTTTCTATCTCTAATAATGAAGGAGCGTTTGTGACCCATTTGTGTAGCTTAAAACCTCCAGAGCCTAGGAGTGAAATGAGTTGAGATTTCAGAAGTTGGGCTGTTTCGACTGTATCAACGCTGACAACGATGTCATCGACATAAGTCGAAGATCGGAGAACTTCGGATGCCTGAGGATATCCGACACCATCCTCATCGGCCAGTTGAAGTAAAGTTTTTATGGCAAGATAGGGAGCAGAGGAAACACCATATGTGACCGTATTCAAAATGTACTCTTGCACGGGTTCTTTTGGAGAGAATCTCCATAATATTTTCTGATATTTTCTATGTGATTCGTTAACGAGAATTTGACGGTACATCTGACGAATGTCCGCTGTCAAGGCAATAGCATGGAGACGAAAATTCAAAAGTATATTGAAGAGGTCTCGTTGGAGTTTGGGTCCAACAAGAAGTGTATCATTGAGTGAATTTCCATTTGAGGCCTTGCATGAAGCATCAAATACCACTCTGAGTTTTGTTGTAGAGCTATTCATGTTCACAACACTATGGTGGGGAATATAGTATGACAAGTCTGGGTCGAGATTGGGCTGAACAAGAGTCATGTGGCCACTATCTAAATAATCTTTCATGAATTCCGAATATTGTTGATAAAGTGAATGATCTTTAAGTAAACGTCTTTCAAGTGATACGAAACGTCGTTGAGCAATGCTCTTTGAGTCAGGAAAAACAGGCTGAGATATTTTGAAAGGTAAAGCCACCGAGAAACGGCCAGACGACGTGCGAGTTACGTGTTGAGAGTACAATTTTTCGCATAATTCATCTTCTGGACTAACATACATTTGTCGCGGAATTTCTTCTATCTCCCAAAAACGTTTAAGAGAGCTTTCCAAAGAAGCATCGCAAGTGCAAAAAAATGAATTGAGAGGAACTGTCATTTTATGGCAACTCACTGTACCCATGAGAATCCATCCAAAAACTGTTTTCAGTGCAACAGGTTCATCTGGTTTGCCAATTTCACGGCCAGTTTCAAGAATCAGTGGAAAAATGTCAGCGCCTAGCAGGATATCAATAGGGTTTGGAATATTAAATTCTGGATCTGCTAAGGGCAGATCAGATATATGAGACCATGATGGATTAGAAATATTTATTTTGGGCATATTATCACATATTTGTGGTATGATTACAGCATCTACTGTAAATGTGGGTTGCACAAGATTACGAGGACGGAGAGTGAAAGACACTCCCTTTGAGGCTTTGGAGTTCATGTGGCCTAAGCCTTGAATTGATAAAGAGATATTTGTTTTTGGTAAACCTAATCGGTGACAACATTTTTCAGTGATAAAGTTCGCCTGACTTCCAGAATCAAGAAGAACTCTGAGAGTTTGGAACGTTCCACAAGAATCCAACACCTCTACGAGGGCTGTAGAGAGCAACACAACTGAAGAGTCTATAGTAGGAACGAAATTGGTGAGAGCGGTTGAAGTTTGAGGCACTGGGCTAGAGTTAGAAGTATTTTCATGATGAGAAGCTGAGGAGAGGGGCAAAGGGACCTTTTCAAAATGTAGTAGTGTGTGATGTCTTTGTCCACACTTTAGGCATTGTGTTTGAGATGAGCAGTCTCTGAATGAGTGTCTAGAACCTAAACAATTGGAGCACCATTTATTTATTTTTACTACATTATATCGTTCTTCTGGAGTTGAGGTTAGAAATTTCGAACATCGGTAAATTACATGATCTTGTTTGCATAGGGGGCAATTAGAAGAGGCTTTGGTTTGCGTGAAAAATGAGGAACTTGGGCGTGATTGAGTATATAGTGGAGACTTCTGAGAACCGAACCTATTTTTCGAAACTTCTATTCTTTGAGGTTTTCTTGAATGAGTTATGTCATATGTTCTATCTAATGCATCACATTGAGTCAATACGAATTTTTTTAGAGATTCAAATGAGGGTATTTCATTAGAGCCATGTTCTATTTCGAACCTCGAAACTGTATTCGAGTCCAATCGTTTAAGCAACATATTGAATAACAAGAAATCCCAATGTTCTACTGGAAAACCCATATTTGTTAAGGCGGCCAAATTTTCCTCGAAAACATCTATTAGACGTCTTAGACTTTGAGGAGTGACATTATTTTCAGAAAGTTTGGTCATATTCTCTAATTCCAAATAATGTGTAGTTGCTAATAATCTTTTATTATCGTATCTCGCCATAAGGGCATCAAATGCGATATAATAATTATCATCGCTCAGAGGATTGCATTTGACTAAAGACAGAGGTGGTCCGCTAAGAGAAGAAATGAGATAGTTGAATTTTTCAATTTTACTCAGATTTGAATTATCATGCACTAAAGAGGTAAACATATCAATGAAAGTTTTCCATGTTTTGGGATCACCATCAAATTTCGGTAGTTCAATTTTCGGCAACTTCACATTATGTTTTGGGAAGGATGAGTTAGTATTTGCATTGTCATCTTTGAATAATTCTGAATGAATCGCTAGTATATCATAATAAGTATCATCGAAATTTTTACGAACTGCGTTCTCAGTTTCGATATCATATTCCTCAATGTTAGCAACTAAGGCAAGTAATGAATTGTGATTTCTTTCAAATTCAGAAAATATAACATTAATCTGTGAAAATCTAGCATTGAATTTTGTCAAAAAGTTCTTATTATCTCTAGCACTTTCAGCTATAATTTTCAAGTCTTCCATTCGTTCTATTGGGGTGGAACGTAATGTTACAAACTGCTTTATTTTTGCAGCTGCCATTTTTATATAAATAAAGAGAGGAAGAATATTCAGAGTATATTAAGTATTTTAAACCCGGTATCTAGATATCAATGATCCGCTAATTATTTCATTTATTTATAAATAAACTTTATGGTGGGTATGTTCGATACTGTCGAGGAGAGAATGAAAAAACAATTGAGTGGTTTTATCTACATATACAATTTAACTCATTGTAAAGTAACTGACAATTTAACTCGAATTTAACTCACTTTAAATTAACTAATTAAACGAGTTTTTATCTGAGCACCTCGAATTTGAAGATAAATCAACTGGTCTCGGGAGCAAAAAATGGGTCGCCAAAAAACGACTAATACCTATGTATTTGAATGATGATGAATATTTGGATACGAAAATGTTTATTCCTGGTAATCTCGTTTTCGCAAATGCATATAATTCGAACAATAACTATTATGATTCAGAATGCTTCCGGTTCGACGGGCCAAAATGTTGAATAGTGGACTGTATGAAATGACTTGATAGTATAATTATTGCTCGACTAAGTTGCATTTGTTCGTTATACGAGGCGTTGTTGAGAGAAGAGTTTAATATTGAAATTCATCGAGCTGTGATTTTCTTACCAAGTTATGGTCACTGAAGTTCGACGGTATAGTCCGGGAACTGCTACAAGATGCACTGATACACGATGCCGTTATGCAAACGACCGGTGCACTTACACGAGAGAGTACGTACTATGCGTCGCGGCTCATGAGCGAAAGAGAGAGAGTGAGAGTACCTTTTATTAACGAGATGTGTACCGTATGGCGACACGAATGAGAATGCTAATGCTAATTGTAGGTACCGATCGTCCTTGGCTGGTCTTCTTCCTTTTTTCCTTCGTACAACTGTCGATATGGAATTGAGAATCACAGCATTGAACGCGGGAAATTAAAAATAAGTGAACTATTTAATTGATAAACGCTCAGAGAAAGAGATTACCAGAATATACATTATATAAACTTAATCTATAACTACGAAATAGATGAGAGGTAACGAAACAGAATGATAAAGATGTCTATAGAACGCAGGTGTCCCTACTGTCAAAAACTTAAAATTTCACGTCGATAATTTTCAGATTTCAAAATAATGTAACATTTCCTCAATATTGATTCGTCCTTTCTTCTGTCACAGAAAAAAATAGTGTATTATACACGGGAAAAATAGTAGATTTCAGCTCACGGTTTTTTGTCTCCCTCCGCTACGCGTCGGGAGACAACACAACCTGGAGCTAAAATCTACAACTTTTTTCCCTTGTATAATAAATAACTATTTGAAAATGTTTACCTGAAATCAGATTGTCAATTTTCACAAATATTCTATTGAAACAAATGAGCTCCCGATGATTTCAGTAAACTAATGTCATTGACAGGCAGACAAATTTTGGGTAAATGAGAAGACAATATATTGACAATGCTCATCCTATCAATTATTTTTATCACTTAATTGTTATATTATTCACTTAAATAATGACTTGACTATTCTAGTAAGGCCCATAAGTGTCATCAACGTAAATAACTACACAGACAGAACCGATGTGCCGCCATCTACATGCAAAATTCTAAAGTATGACCTTCCATCGATACCTTCCATAAGCATCTCATACACGTTTTTGATTGCTTCAAATATATGTTTTCGTTTTTGTGTTTCGGTTGATTGGCTACTGGATACCTAAATGACTGTGTTTTCGATTTTGTATTTTGCTTCCTCATTGGTAGTTTGATCAAATATAAATCAAAATGACCTACATGCAAGGGCTGTCATGGACATGGATGTCATTATATTTTCGTCGAGAGGTGAACCGCGGTCAAAATTGTGTACAGGGTGGCCAACTAAGACTCCAGAGTTCGATTTCTCTGTTGTCTTGAGAGATACAAAAAAAATTCATGAATCAAAATTGAAGTAATAACCGAGCTTCACATTTCGAAATTTCTTTGAAATACATAGGGTGTTCCGTACGGTCACAGCACATCAAAGCTATGTTTTTTTCATCGGAACACTCTATATTTTATTTCATGTTTTATTCTCCCTGAAGATCTGATTTCAACGACCCATCATACTTAGGGTCTAGCAGTGAAAGTTACTGACATATAGGGTGTGCAAAATCGAGATTTTCCAAGTTCAGGATTTTTTTCTGTCCAAACTGTTCATTATTCGTCAAAACGGTTTACATGTCCCTATCTCAACTTTTCACTCACTATCAATTGGTGTTCAATTGAAATTGATACAAGGTGGTCAGAAAATCTAAATTTATAATTTGTTTCAATTAAATGTCAATTGAACACCAATTGATAGTGAGTGAAAAGTTGAGATAGGGACATGTAAACCGTTTTGACGAATAATGAACAGTTTCGACAGAAAAAAATCCTAAACTTGGAAAATCTCGATTTTGCACACCCTATATGTCAGTAACTTTCACTGCTAGACCCTAAGTATGATACGTCGCTGAAATCAGATCTTCAGGGAGAATTGAAAAATGATATAAAATATAGGGTGTTCCAATGAAAAAAACATTGCTTTGATGTGCTGTGACCTTACGGAACACACTGTGTATTTCAAAGACATTTTGAAATGTGAAGCTCGGTTATCACTTTAATTTGAATGCAAAACTTTTTTTTGTATCTCTCAAGACAACAGAGGTATCGAACTCTGGATTCTTAGTTGGCCACCCTGTACACCAAACTTCAATTTCACAAGGAATTCCAAGAGATTTCAAGGAATTCCAAGAAACTCCAAGGAAATCCAGGGAATTCCAAGGAAATCCAAGGGAATCCAAGGAAATCCAAAGAAATCCAAGGAATTCCATTTGTTTGTACACCAGAATTATACCGCACTTCACTCAAAGAATTCCAAGGAAATCCAAAGAAATCCAAGGAATTCCAAGGAAATCGAAAGAATTTCAAAGAAATCATGTTGCTTTTGGGCAACCTAATTTGTTTCTAATAATCAAAAGGATTTGTATTTCGATAATCATCAATATACTTGTATTACATACGAAAATCACGTTAAAAAAGGAACCAGGAAAAAAAAGTAACACAATCAAAACACTCACCGTCGCCCTGCATATCGCTCGTCCACAACGTCAAGTTGTCCCTCAACAGCTGCATGATCAGCGTGCTGTCCTTGTAGCTCTCCTCCGACAGCGTGTCCAGCTCGGCGATGGCGTCGTCGAAGGCGGCCTTGGCCAGCCGGCACGCCCTGTCCGGACTGTTGAGGATCTCGTAGTAGAAGACGCTGAAGTTGAGCGCCAAGCCGAGCCGGATCGGATGCGTGGGCGGTAATTCGGTCATCGCGATATCGCTGGCCGACTTGTAAGCGACCAGCGAGTGTTCGGCAGCGTCTTTGCGGTCGTTGCCGGTCGCGAATTCGGCCAGGTAGCGGTGGTAATCGCCCTAAGGGATTCTACGTTTAATAACCGTCAACTGCTGCTTGTAAAGTGTGATCCAATAGGATGATCGGTGGCTTCGTGAAACCAGAGGTTCTTGTTTTGACGTTTTTGTATGTTAGGCAATTCAAAGACCCGATAAACTATCCGCTGGTTGGCACACAATGAACATTTTCAAGATCAATTCATTAATTTCAGGATCCCGTAGCGTAGAAGATGACGCTGAAGTTGAGCGCCATGCCGAGCCGATGTTCGGCAGCGTTTTTGCAGTCGTTGCTGGTCGCGAATTCGGACAGGTAGCGGTGGTAGTCGCCCTAAGGGATTCTACGTTTGATAATCGTCAACTGCTATTTTTGAAGTGTGATCCAATAGGATGATCGGTGGCTTCGTGAAACCAGAGGTTCTTGTTTTGACGTTTTTGTATGTTAGGCAATTCAAAGACCCGATAAACTATCCGCTGCTTCGCACACAATGAACATTTTCAAGATCAATTCATTAATTTCAGGATCCCGTAGCGTAGAAGATGACGCTGAAGTTGAGCGCCATGCCGAGCCGATGTTCGGCAGCGTTTTTGCAGTCGTTGCTGGTCGCGAATTCGGACAGGTAGCGGTGGTAGTCGCCCTAAGGGATTCTACGTTTGATAATCGTCAACTGCTATTTTTGAAGTGTGATCCAATAGGATGATCGGTGGCTTCGTGAAACCAGAGATTCTTGTTTTGACGTTTTTGTATGTGAGGCAATCCAAAGACCCGTTAAACTATGCGCTGGTTGGCACACAATGAACATTTTTAAGATTAATTCATTAATTTTAGGATCTCATAGTAGATGACGCTGAAGTTGAGCACCAAGCCAGTGGCGGCTCCTCAGAGGAGGCAACGGAGGCTGAGCCTCCTCAGAGATTTTCCCTGAACTGATATTATCTATACTTTCTCATTAAAAGGACACCAAAATACATGGATTTTGATTTTATTTCCTGTTTCAAGGTTAATATTTTTGAATTGGCAGCAGTGCTTGCCCACGCATCACACGTTGAAGTCTGCAAATCACGCATAAAATATTCAACTTGGCAACATCTATAGGAGGCTAGACTCCTTTCACAATGCGCAAGCGCAACCTTGAGCGCAACCCACTCGCGCAATGGGAATGCCCCAACCCCCAATACGCCCTAATAGCACGTGTTTGTCGTGTGGCGTCGCGAATTGCGGGCATTGTTTATGTTTATGTTGGGTTAATGGTTAGGGGTTCTATGAATTTCTGAAAAATGAGTGTTTTAAACGATTGCAATTTAGTGGAATACTTTTTGGTGAACCCATTCAGTGATTTGTCTTATGAAGATAAATTGATTGTGAAAAACAAACGTCCGACACCGGAATTACAAAATCTGATTGTAACAGGTAACAAACAAAATCGTTCGTTCAATTCTGATAATTATAAAAAATATATCTGGCTGACGAGATCTGACGTAAGGAATAAGCTATTTTGTTGGTACTGCGTATTATTCTCAACCGATGTCATCATGTTGGGGGCGATTAGGATATAATGATTTGAAAAATTTGGCTCGCGGATTGGATAGACACTGCGAATCACAGGAACACATCTCTTCAAGTATTAAGTTCAGGTTAACTGGTAAACAGAATGTCATTAAAGCTATTGATTTGGGTGAGTAGGGAGTTGTTTTTCACAATAAATCTCATATCATTCAGCCTCCTCTGTCATGAAAGTCACGAGCCGCCTCTGCACCAAGCAAGCCAAGCAAGCTGAGACGGATCGGATGCGTGGGCGGTAATTCGGTCATCGCCATGTCACTGGCCGACTTGTAAGCGACCAGCGAGTGCTCGGCCGCATCTTTGCGGTCGTTGCCGGTCGCGAATTCGGCCAGGTAGCGGCGGTAGTCGCCCTAAGGGATCCCACGTTTAATAATCATCAACTACTGTTTGTAAAGTTTGACCCAATAGAAAGTTCATCGGTGGCTCCGTGAAACCAGAGGTTCTTGTTTTGACGTGTTTGTATGTACGGCAATTCAAAGACCCGTTAAACTATGCGTTGGTTGGCATACAATGAACATTTTTTAGATTAATTCATAAATTTTAGGATCTCGTAGTAGAAGACGCTGAATCGGATGCATGGGCAGTAATTCGGTCATCGCGATGTCGCTGGCCGACTTGTAAGCGACCAGCGAGTGTTCGGCAGCGTCTTTGCGGTCGATGCCGGTCGCGAATTCGGCCAGGTAGCGCTGGTAGTCGCCCTAAGGAATTTCACGTTTAATAATCATCAACTACTGTTCGTAAAGTGTGATCCAATAGAAAGTTCATCGGTGACTCCGTGAAACCAGAGGTTCATGTTTTGTCGTGTTTGTATGTAAGGCAATCCAAAGACCCGTTAAACTATGCGCTGGTTGGCACACAATGAACATTTTTAAGATTAATTCATTATTTTTTTAATGTCGTAGTAGAAGACGCTGAAGTTGAGCGCCAAGCCGAGCCGGATCGGATGCGTGGGCGGTAATTCGGTCATCGTGATGTCGCTGTCCGACTTGTAAGCGACCAGCAAGTGCTCTGTCGCGTCTTTGCGGTCGTTGCCGGTTGCGAATTCGGCCAGGGTAGCAGTGGTAGTCGCCCTAAGGGATTCCACCGTAAAAGACACTAACTGCACAGTCAATGACTGTCATAGATGAGTCTACATGCTAATCCAAATCCTAAATCACTAAACTATACAGAGAGCTAAGAGGAATAGGTCCTTTATCCTTATTCATAACTTCATCCCTATTGTCAATTATTTCCAGGCTTTCATATGCATCTAATTTTTGAACATAATCAACTTGTTTGAACAGTTTAAGGTTATTGATGTGTGTGTTATAATTGTGATTAACACGTTCGCTGCCGAGCTGAAATTTCAAAAAATGACTTCACGGGCCAAGGTAATTTTCACCAATGAGGTACGTATTTAATTTATACCCACACAAAAGTCCCCACTAAAATCCTCCAGGCCAAAACTTTCAGTTGCTCTTTATGCTGCCAGGCCGCAGAGATCATAAGCTAATGCATTTCTTATTGCCCGTGTATTACAGAGAATACACCGCTGTTCAGACAGAATGATAGTCCGTGTATCATTTAGGATACCCCCGGCCTGTGGAAAGCACTACCTGGTGTATCATTAATGATACACCAGGCAGCGAACGTGTTAAACATTATGTTCAGATACACTCTAAATGTGCGAGGTGTTCTGTGAACCTTGTTTTTATGGGTCGCCTAGTTTGTCCTATATATGTTTTCTCACAAACATTTCAACCAATTTCAGGGTGTCTGGTCTCTTATCTGAAATTCACCAAAGATAAAGTCAAGTCAGTTGTAATTGTTACCTTCATTTTGTAGTAGAAAACTTTTGATTCTCCAGAAGTAGCTGCTGGTATCAGGTGTTTATCGAGGACCCCCAATATGTCCGAGCAAATGTCCCTTAATTCCTTTTCGACTTGCGCTCGATACTGTCGAATCATTTCCAATTTGTCGTCGGCGCCCTTCGTCTCCTCTTTCTGTTCGATGGACGATATGATGCGCCAGGACGCCCTTCGAGCACCTATGACGTTTTTGTAAGCGACAGAAAGGAGATTCCTCTCTTCGACTGTCAATTCCAGATCCAGCTTGGCTACCTGCTTCATGGCTTCTACCATTTCTGGAAACAAATAATACACAATTTGATTATTCAAAATTGTTTTCCTGGGTCAACTTTTATGTAATAACTTCGACAGGTGGATTACATTTGACAGTTCTCTTCTCTTGCAGCCATCTCCCACTTTTTATTTTCAAATGACTCCCCATGTATATTGTCATTGGAAATTACTTGTCATTCAATTTGGAATGCAACGATAGCGCATACTTGCGGTATTTGGTCAGTATCAACGAAAATTTATCATATTTCTGGACCCCGAAAAGAACACCCTGTACTTTCAAATTTCCAAAATCCGCTTACATATTTGGAAAGTGCACAAAAAGCTGAATCGAATGGTTATTTTCCCGCTTGCTATTTCACTAAAGAATTTCTGATTTTCAATTTTATGCATTTGGATAGGTAAAAGTGTAATATTTTGAGTTCCCCCAATCGAATAACAACAATTATCACGATCCACCTAGTATATTCTTTTGGAATTTGGCATTTGAGCGTTCCATTTGGGGGCCAGAAATATAATCCATTTTCGTTAATCCGGACCTGAATTTTTCTCGTGACTGATAGGTGAGTCGCTTGGGAAGAAGAAGAAGAAGAAATTGTGTACCAAATTATAAGAGAATATACTGGGTAGTTCGTAACATGTCGTCACAAAGAATAGAACAAATTTGATAAAACACCCTGTATCTCGGATGTAAGACCCTACAAATATGGTATATTCAGAACCAACTTGATGAGCTCTAACCACCGGGCAAATTCTTCCGTTTCCCACTGGGGGTATATAGTGTCTCACTTCTAGTGGAAGCAACCCTGTATCTTTTGTATATAATTGTTGAGGTAGGATTCTGAAATTTGCAGGAGCAGGAGATATACCGAAAATACAAGGTTCATTAGGGTTCGAACAATTACTGTTCTAGAACTGTCAGGAGTTGGAGCAGTAGAATCGGTCGTGTTCGGGTTTTGTGGAACTGTTCTAGGAATGAATATTTACGCGTTCGGGTTTCTTCAGCATCGTCCTGGGACGGTCCTAGAACTATCCGAAACCAGTACCTGCTCTCGAGAGTTTCGAGCGTGAACCGTTCTCGGTTTATTTTTGGAGCATGCTCATTTCATTTATTTTTCGATTCTGTCTGTTGTAACGTAACGTCATAATGATATATTTTTGTTTATTCTAATGATTATTGATGTTTTCAATATGTTCTCAAAATGATCAGAGATTATGCAATCTTTGATATTATGGAGTTAGTACATTTATTTGATAGTAGTAGTAGTTCTTCGTCAGGAAGCAATTGTGAAGGAGTTCCTTGCTGACGTTGAAAAATGAAGGATTATGTTGAGGAGACTTTGCCATTATATTCAGATACACAATTCATTGAACACTTCAGGTGGGTGTCGAAATTCATGTATACACGAAAAAAAAAAGGATTTGTTTCATCAACAAATTATTTATGCTTGAGTTATTTTTGTTGGACTGAGCAATTTTTTGTTGGATCAACCAGATACATGATTATTCCATGGAAGCAGCTTGTTCAAATCAAGAATGTAGTCTAATTGAATCAACAGTAAAATATCAATTCCATTAACAAAATATATGGTTTCTTCCAAAACAAACTATGTCGATCCAAAATAATGTCGATGTTGATTCAACTATAAACATTTCGTTGATTTGATCAAATAATGATTATTTTGATGAGAAATATATCTTTGAAACAACATACAAGTTGTCTTATTCCGATGCATCAATGAACTCGTTTCGAACGGATCATTTGCTTGAATAGGGCAACGAAATATGTAATATCAATGAAATATTTTGTTCATTCTAAATCAACTTAAATTTTCGCCTCTAGATGGCGATCATTTCGCCTCGTCTATGCCTGCCTCGAGTTCATTATATACGCGAAGCATGATTCTTCGAGTTTGAAATATCGGCTGATGGATAAGTCGAACTTAGGATGATTAGCAATCCGAAATAGTTTTCCATCGCAGCTAAAGAGAATTAAAGACTAAAGATCTATGCTAGGAGTCAACTAGTTTCCTAGTTTTGTTTATTCTATTGATGAGAAATTTCAGATGATTCCCGAATATTGAATTTGGTTCAACAAAACAATTTGTCGAATGGATATATAGTTTCTCTTGAATCAACAAAATATTTCATTGAATTAACCAAATATTTCATTGAATCAACCAAATATTTCATTGAATCAACCAAATATTTCTTTGAATCAACCAAATACTGTCTACTTTTCTTTATTTCACAGTCATATAAATTATGGCGTTTTATTATGGGGAAACTCTTCTCATGCTCCTATCATATTTCGCCAGCAGAAAAAGGCAATAAGAGTAATGGCCAATGCATATTATAGAGAACACTGTAAAACCTTATTCATCACATATGGCATCATGCCATTACCAACTTTGTTTATCTATAACATACTTCAAGAGGTTCACAAACAATCTAACATACTCAGAACTCATAGTGATATTCATGACCATGACACCAGACATGCGATGAAGATACGTAATCCTCGGTTTAGACTTACTGTATCTCAGAAAAACTCCTTGGATTACAACATTTACAATATATTGCCTCATAGAATTAAAAATCTCTGTTTCATCAAATTTAAGAATAAAATAAAGCAATATCTCCTGGAACATTGCTTCTACTCACTGGAAGAATATTTTCAGACTGATCATGAGAAACTACGGACTTGAGTATTGATATGGATGAAGTTGCTATCAATATGTACCTGTATTTTATATTTTTTTCTTATTTGTTCTCTATTTTTAATCTGTATCAATATTTTCATATTGTTTGTCTTTTACCTTCTTATTGTTTGTCTTTTAACTTCATTTTATTTACAGTTCTATTTCTTTATAGTTCTAACTCCTTGACCTACTACAAATGTACAGTGTACGTAATGTGGTAAAATAAAGTATTCTATTTTATTCTATTCTATTCTAATATTTCGTTGAATCAACTAAATATTTGATTGAATCAATATCTTGTTATTTTGAATCAAACAAAATGTTTGTTTGAGTCAATTCAATATCTCTTCATAAACAATTCATGGATGTGCTTGATTGAAGAAGATCCAGAGTTCATTCAAGACATATTTACTTGATTCAAACTTCAAATTCGCTCTGAAACAAGATATAGATTTACTCATTTCAAGATTATATTTTGTCGTGCATATATGACACTTTTATTTGCTCCATTCAATCAAATTTTGCTTGATTCAACAATTCCTTTTTTTCCGTGTAGGTACAAAGGGACTGAACATGTTGAATATCAGCTACAAACACTATCGTGGAATATATTATTTACCATTCTTCCACAGAGGATTTCCAGAGATATTGTGAATAGACTCAAAGGAGAGTTTGAGACTTCAGAATATTATAGCAATGAAGATAAGGGTTTCAAACTATTGTTTTTTTCGCAAATTCCTAATAGAGGTTATGTTCTCAGAGGTTCTCTTCTGCCGCGTTCGGGTTTTCATAATTTAATTTTTCTACAAACGCTTTACTAAGTAGCCTTTGACGCTTTCAAATTAACACATACTTGACGTTTTCCCAGAAATGTAATTCTTTGACAGCATTTGCACTCGTGAGCGGAAATATTGAAAAAACGCTCGCACATCTCTGTTCCCCGAGGCATATAACCTCCAGAAATTTAAGAAGAACACCAATTCCTACCTTATTTCCCTTGGTTCTCACGATTTTCTCTGAACATTACAGGATATCCCTTTTCGTGGGAACCAGAACATAAATAAAATCTATTCTTGAAAACCCCCAATTCTTTCATGATGGAAAATAGTGACAGTGAACTATCAAACACACCTCCTGATATAGCAGGAAGCGCAAAAGTTTGAATCTCTTACTGGAGAAATCAAGGAAGAAATATGAATTACAATACGATACATTCATAAATTGGTGCCACTCCGAGAAGATGAATAAGTATTCAGAAAACGTTTTACTGGCTTATTTTGGTGAAAAATCGAAGACTTTGAAGTCATCAATCAACTCATTGGTCTATATATTCGATGGTACGTATACATGCTTGAATGTTAAAAATAATATCGGAATCAATAAGTATCCGAAACTTATCGCATTTCTCAAGAAAATATCTATTGGATATAAAGTGAAAAAAATCCAAAACATTCACCGCTGAAGATATATATCAACAAATTTTCACAAGAAGCTCCCAATGAAGAATATCTGTTAAAAAAGGTAAATTATACTTTATATTTAAACTCTTTGTCATCATCAGAAAGACAGTGTATCTTTATTTTATTGCATCAATGATCCATGATCAATTTGATTGCAGAGTTTATTGTACCATGGCTCAGAGGTCTGAAGCTCAGGTTGCCACGCTAGTGGTCCAATTTCAATTCTCGGTAGGTCCGACATTTTTTTTCTGTCTTGTCAGTTATTTTAAGTTCATTTTGTTTTCTTAGGACAAATGGGATAATTATGGATAAAAACTATTTCCATCGCTCATACTTTCAGGGCAGTCATTTCCAAAAGCTACGTTTGTAGAAAAAATCTTGTGTGTATTACATTACGAGCACAAAGTGTCATTGCCGCTCTCCAAAGATTACCGCGCTCTCCTCCGCATCGCGCGGTAACTTTCTTTGTCGAGCGGCCATCTATTACTTTGCGCTCTAAATACACAAATAGCTATTGTGAACCGTTCTAAAACTGTCCTAGGATTCTTGAACAGTTCTGAAATCGGAAACCGAATGAACCTACACTCAAGTGAAGTAATCTTCAGTGATATACTGCTTGCCAACAGCCATGGAACCACCCATATTTCCGGAAAATGATAACAGTAGGAAAAATAGGTTGAAAATCAATTCGGAGTCGAAATGAGGACGTCCAATTCACATTCATATTTTCCCTGAAAAATTAAATTTTTCTTCGATTGGCAGCAAATATCAATTTTGCTGACACATATCAATCAGCAAAGCAGGGTTGGCATGAATTAATTCATAGGAATTAAATCAGTGATTTAATTCGTGAATTAATTCCATTGACTTTTTTCGAAAAAGTCATGAATTCATTCAAATTTTTAAAAATGAGACAAATTGCACTATTACCTACCTTTGATTTTAACTAAGTATGTAGTTTAAACTGAAAAATTCGATCGTATTTTGGAAAGACTTTGTTATTTCAAGCATGACAGGGATTTTTACTAACAGATATATACAGTATCAAGTATCATCCATAAAGTCCATAACATATGAGAACAGGTTTATTATCACAGCATCGAATTGTTTTCTCTCGGCGATCCATTATGCATATAACTTGAAAATCGATTTTGACACATGTCACGTGATCACTAGTATGGTGATAATACAAATAATACTATAAAGCGATGAAAAGTGGGGTTAGATAACAAAATATCCATAAACATTTCTTATTAAGTTGCTATTCGACATTCAGTTTCGAGCAATTTTTGGAGGAGAATTGGGAATAGCTATATTTTTTCGAATATTCTTCAATTTTGTTACAATTCTCTTTTTTTTTTTTCTGACAGTAGTGATGTTGATGATGTACAAGTTGAATAGAATTCAATTTCATGCTCACATATGGAGTTTCCAGCCATTATTTGAGAAAACTGAAAATAACTATTTTTATTTTTTTTCATCTTTCCATATAACCCCACTTTTTGCCATCGTAATTTTTTGAATTTACCGCCATACCAATGATCAAGTGACATGTGTCAAAATCGACTTTTAAGTAGTCAGACATGCATAACAGATCCCCGAGAAAAAATGTTTCGATATTCTACAAATAAACTTGTTCTCCGTGTGTTACGAACTTTATGGATGATACTGGATCTATATGTATCTATTATAGACCGTTGGCCCATAACACTAGGGGTGTCGATTATCTACGAAGGTATGCCCTTCAAAAGACATGAAGATTGAGTTGGATTATCGGGAAAAAAGTGGTTAGTTGGATCGGTACCCGGTCGCCCATCTCCCTAATCAATCAACTTCCTGTTGAAAGTAATGTTGAAAATTGTTTTATAGAAGAAGCTTTAAAATTCATTGGAATAGTCGCATCTCGCCAAATTAACCGGGCGCTAGCCGATTTGGATAAGTCTAGGTCGGTCGCGAAGGGCTGCATACGGACCGCAAGTTACCATTAACCGACATTTCTCTCAGATTATTTACGATGGCCCTTTGGTTAATTCCTTCATTTCGACCCATGAATCAATGCCATAACATTTGCATACAGTTTGGGTGGGCGAATTTAGACTTATTCGAAGGTCACTTTACATCATTGACCTGTATGTACAAGATTATCTACGAAGCTCCCAAATTTTGATCAAGGTTAGTTAAGCATAAACTATGCATGGAATAATGATTTGCATACAATTTGCGAGTTGCGGGGATTACATTTAGTCCAGTAAAATTAGCAAAAATGGCGGCAAAATTCGTTCAACACCCTGTAAGAGCTCAAGATATCGACAATCAAATTCTTTCTAACTTTAGAACTTACACAAAACTCGTCCCGATTTACCCGTTTCGAGTTATTCGAGGTCGAAGTTTCGAAAAATCAGTTTTTGGTTCAAAAACCACCAAGAAACTAATTATTATGTCTGTACGACGCGTCTGAACTGCCATCCTAAAAAAACTTATTTTTCACGGATATTTGCCTAATTCACTGTTCATCTCCTAATTCACAGTTGCAACTGTAAATTAGGAAGGAGAATCTTTTTTTTTTTCAAAACATCTCCTAATTCACAGTTGCAACTGTAAATTAGGGGATGTGTTATTTGTGTGCAGAAGCGAACACCACCATTTATTTACGAACTGATTTATTTCACGAAAGGGAACGAACACTCATTTATAACAAATATATAACTACTATTTATGTCGAACCATTTATATCACGCGGTATATGGCTGTCTCTCTGACAATCACTGACCACCTGCTGTCCTGTCGTCCTTATATATCAGATGATTTGGCTGGCTATATGCTTGTCGAATGTTCCCGAAAATCATCGGTACCCTTCTTTTGTTCTCGAAGCTTCTCATAGAAAAGTATCTCTCTCTCTCTCTCTCTAATAGGTCCATCGATTGTTTTGAGATGTTTCTGTCGCTGCGACACATATTGGGTGTTCGAAAATATGCTGATTCATGTTAGAATTATTGGGATACTCGGGAACAATCTGATACGCGTGATACAGGAAGATCGTTATACGCCTTCTTGATGATGTTCTAGCCCCTCTCAGGGGAATATTACAATATCGTTCATGAATATAACAAAAAACATGGGATCCAAGATTGTTCCTTCAGGAACTCCCATTGTAACTCCAAGAGGATCAGATTCATAGAATCCAACAAGACTATCTGCCGGTTCTGCAAATGAGATGCGCCCCCTGACATCCCCCCTAGAGTCATCCTCTATCATCCCCGGCCCCCGGCACTAGTAGTAGGTGCCAGATTCGAGCTTAGTGACCCCGAAACCTCCCTGAGAGCCCTTGGCACTCGATCATCCTGGAATTTCCAGTTTCAACTTTTTAATATTAGAAAAACTGAAAAAAATAGACTCCCTATAGCAAAATCGACGTATGCTCACAATACATTCGTATGCAAACGCTATTTTCTTATTCAGTATAACTGAATCTATCACCTGATTGAATGGCATACAAAATTATATAATCTTGATATATATAATCGATCATGTAAAGTGACCTTCGAATATGTCTAAATTCGCCCACCCAAACTGTATGCAAATGTTATGGCATTGATTCATGGGTCGAAATGAAGGAATTAACCAAAGGGCATACCATCGTAAATAATCTAAGAGAAATGTCGGTTAATGGTAACTTGCGGTCCGTATGCCGCCCTTCGGGACCGACCTAGACGTATGCAAATCGGCTAGCGCCCGGTTAATTTGGCGAGATGCGACTATTCCAATGAATTTTAAAGCTTCTTCTATAATACAATTTTCAACATTACTTTCAACAGGAAGTTGATTGGTTAGGGAGATGGGCGACCGGGTACCGATCCAACTAACCACTTTTTTCCCGATAATCCAACTCAATCTTCATGTCTCTTGAAGGGCATACCTTCGTAGATAATCGACACCCCTAGTGTTATGGGCCAACGGTCTATTATTTTGTATTGTATCATCACTTTCAATTTTGTTTTGAAAAAATGACATGTTATTTTATGATGTTATTCTACAAATTTTCTGAAGGGAATAAAAACATAGTTTTTTTTGTTTTCTTTTTTTCTATTTCGCTCTGGATAAATAAAATTTTTTTTCTTCAAATGAATTAATTCAAAAAAGTCTGACTTAATTCAAAAAGTCGGACTTCGATGACTTTTTTATAAAAGTCATGACTTATTCCAACCCTGCAGCAAAGTATTACTTTTCCTGCCTAGGCAGCAAAGTGGTTACTTTGCTGCCCAGGCAGCAAAGTGGTTATTTTGCTGCCCAGGCAGCAAAGTGATTATACTCAATGGCAACAAATTCAACTCAATATTTTTTGCCACCTCCCTTATTTCTGGAGGAGTAAGTACTTCCAGGTCGCAATCACTGTCCATTATATAATAATTTAAATATACCGATATTTTTTCGCATAATTGTCAGAAATTTCATGAATTGTCAAACTATAATTATTATGAACATTTCCATAGCAACCAACCATTCCAACAACTGCGATTTCTATCAAATTTTATTCTAATTGGACACTACAGGAAAAATAAAGAGATTGTGGGAATTGTAATAATTTGAAAAAATAATATCCTCCTATATCATTATGAACAATCGGAGAAAAAATTATATGTTCAACTCGGCAGTCAATCTACTACTTTGCTGCCTAGTTAAACAAATAACTATTACATGATTCAATATCTCGATAACTATGAAAGATAGGGAACAAACCTACTTATACAATTTTGAATGAATTGCCTTTTTTGCTATGACATACTGTTCTTGAGATATGAACGATAATTCAAAAAAAGGGTCCTTGCACTTGCCCCCCCCCCCCCCCCAGTAGCTTCGGGGACATTTGGAATTTTTGCTCCCAATCTACTCCGAACATATTCATAGTCTCAAAAAAACTGTCCTCTTCCATGTCCTCTACACCTCCTTATTGAACGTTCATTGACTGAAGTAGTAGCCAGGAAGATAATCAGAAACTTATTCGAACTCAATAATGTAATCCGCTTGTAAAATAAATCGACAGTCAACTCATTTTCCTCGTTATTTTCGCAACATTCACATTGTGAAATAGCCTTGTGGCGAAGGATAAAAGGGCTTTTGAATAATGAAGGTCGGATCGAATAGAATGAGGGAGGGAAGGGGAGCGAGCTTCAAAGGACACATGCGAGCAAAGCTGATGTGATGGAAACGTAAAATGGGATAAACAGATTCGACGATTATCGACCGATTTCGTCGGCATTCCTTTGTACGAGTTACAGCAGGTATACAGGGTGTACCAACTAGGGCTGTGCGATATTAAAAATTGGATATCGATATCGACACATCGAAATATAGGTATTATATATATTCATATAATATATATATATCGATACATATAATATATTCTAATATATCGATACATTTAATATATTCATATACAAGGTGATTCTAAAATAGGTGGTCAAACTTTGGGAGCATATAGAGTGGGTGAAATAGTTACGGGAAACCTCCGTAACATTTTTTTCTGAAGTGACCCCCAAGAAAGATACAGCCCCTCAAAGGGGGGCCTCGGAGAATGATTTTGTATTATTATCTCCAACACCTTGTATAATGAAAATCTGAAATTTTGTCCATCCACCTATTCAGTGCCGGTTCGAATGGAGTTAAAATCACCTCAAAATTAAATACAGGGGTGTGTCAAAATAGGGAGGTAAGGGGTAAGAATAACCCCAACTGTTTTGTTCATCGCAATTTTAGTTTTTTGACATGAAATTATGAAATCTCAGGGCTATTAACATAGAAAAGGAGCTCTTGTTCGCTAATGGTTCATTTTATCGAGATGCAACACCTATTTTAGAATCACCTTGTATATCGATACATAAAATATATTCATATACAGGGTAACTCACGGTCGATGATACGTTAGACGTTTATGGAGAACGGGACATAGGATCATTCTGAAATTTTGGTTACTCACGTAGTTGCTCTTGGTCTATCGATCTAAAATATTTTCAGCTCTGCGGCGTTACCGCTTCTATCGAAAAGTAGCAACAACTTTGTTATTTTAAATAGGACACCCTGTATTTTATTGCATTTTCAGATTTTCTCTGAAGAGCTTATTTCATCGATGTATCACACTTGGGGTCTAGCGGAAATGATTACAGAGATATAGGGTGTGAAAAATCGACATTTTTCAACTTTAGGAATATTTATGTATGCAACTACATTTTCAAGAACAAAACTAAATTTCCTCTGAATAAAAACATTCATAACGCGAATACACGACAGAAAGAAAATTTTCATATTCCACATTATAAATACAGGGTATCACAAAACTCACCTGCATATATGGGTTTGATGATTTACAACAAATTGCCACAAGAAATAAAGAATACTAATGAAAGCAGGAAGTTTATCACAACCCTTAAAAAATTCCTTATTGAAAATTGCTTTTATTCATTGGATGCATATCTCAAGATGTGATTTAATAAACATATAGAACCCTATCATGTATAGTACTAATTAGTATTGTTCTATTATTGACCATACATTTATGTTATGTTATGTTTATGTAAATTATATTGTGCCCTTGTCCTCTTATACTCTTTTTTGTTTTTGTTGTTGTTATTTGTTGTTACCTATGTATACAATACTGTGACGTATCTGGAGAACGAAAAGACAGAACATTCTGAAAATTGGGATGCTTCGATAATTGAACATTTTCTATTCGTCTAAAATGTTTTCATCGATACAGTGCTGCCACTTCTATCGGAAACAACTAGTAACTTCGTTATTTTGAATGGAGCACCCTGTATTTTATTGTATTTTCAGATTCTTCCTAAAGAGCTGATTTTATCAATGCATCACAATTGGGGTCTAGCAGGAATAATTACAGAGATATAGGGTGTTCAAAATCGAGATTTTTCAATATTGGGATTTTTTTGTGTCGAAACTACTATTCATTATCAATAAAAACGGTTCACATGTCCCTATCTTAACTTTCGATCCACTACATATCTATTGACATTCAATTGGAACAGATACAGGGTGATCAGAATTCTGAATCTTGAAGCACCCTGTATTTTTTTCAATTAAATTCCAGTAGATAGTGAATCGAAAGTTAAGATAGGAACATGTAAGCCGTTTTGATCAATAATGAATAGTTTCGAGACAAAAAAATCCTAAAATTGAAAAATCTAGATTTTGAATATCCTATATCTCTGTAATCATTTCTGCTTGACCCCAAATATGATATATCGATGAAATCAGCTCCTCAGGAAGAATCTAAAAATGCAATAAAATACAGGGTGTTCCATTCGAAATAAAGTTGCTAGTTGTTTCTGATAGCAGTGGCAACACTGTATCGATGAAACATTTTAGACGAATAGAGAATGTTCAATTATCAAAGCGTCCCAATTTTCAGAATGTTCTGTCTTTTCGTTCTCCAGATACTTCTAATAGGCCATCCACCGTGACACACCCTGTATACCCTGTTTTTCCTTGAAACCATCATTTTCAACCTCCTAAGCTATCAATCGTTCCAAATTTCGCAAGTATTTTATAATACAGCATAGATACTATACAGTACTGTGAGGTTTGTTTTGCACGGCACGTTCTCTCAAAAAATTATCATATTCTCATATCGATGATTTCTAATACAAGTCCAAATTTGGTTGTTTGGAATCCCATGATTCACATGAATAATAACTGAGATGAATGGGGGGACACGTATGTTTAAGATTTTATCAGAACGATTCTAGCTATGGCGGTGAATTTATTTTGAATATCTATGGTCTACCATGTCTTGTTGAGGTAGAATAAAATCTATCTGAAGGTTAATCGAGGAGGATGGGATTTTCTCTCTTCGTTTCTACAAAATTATAACAACAAGAGTATTATTCCTATATACGAGTAGTGAGGACAAATCAGATATCACAGCGTTTTGAAAATGACCCTACCAGAAAAAAAAACCTACTAAACAAAAAATTCACTTCATTGCCTTGAAAAATGTTGTTACTTCGCATTGGACGTTTCGAGAACGAATCTGCTCCAATTTTCAACATGAAAGTGGAAACATTTTGCACAAGAAGATGACGTACTTTCAATTTTGCTGTTAAAATAGAGTTGTGGTATCTTGTAGACATCCTTGTATCTATACCATCTGTTTATTGAGATTCAAATCGGTCCATCCATAATCAACATAATTTACAAATTTATTATTATTTTACTCGATTTTACTACTAATTTATTACCACATTCAGGAATTGATTACGATTTCCTTTGTAACGAACAATGACTCTACTAGCTTTATGTAACATATCATGTAAACCTAGCACAGCTTGAAAGTTATATTTGCTTCAATGCCACATGAACCATAATAATAAGTTTAACTAGTCTAATTTCGACAATGGATAGAAAATTTCTGAGGAAAAATTTGAAATATGGTCTTGGAGAAACTGACTTTCGATATACAAGGGTTGAAGTTCCCATGAATTTTTGGTTTTGAAAAAGAGCCATCGCTTCGTTTTGGTGAGCACATTACGATCGTATGAATGTTCTATATTGATAGATTCGTCGAACTATACTGGGTGTCGTTTTTCTGATATTAAACCCATATTAATTTTTTACTGACGCACTACTGGTGAACTAAAACTAGTAGAGATTCATTTTGATTTCTTCACCTCTTTTTATACTCATTTGTTTCAATGTCTTTCTTAGTTTTCGTGTTTTTGCGAAATATGTTGGCACCATGCCTAACAAATTTTTGAACCTCAATGTTTGTTCATCTAACATTCAGTTATTCCTCATTTTAAAAATTAAATCTTGGTGATAAAATGAAAACCACATTTTTTCTATTCCATATAAAGGAGAGCAATTCAAAAATAATCACTTTTTTTTTTCTTGGGGCGCGCGAAAGGATATTCCAATAATGTTCGAAGAACATCGTGCGTACCTAGGAAGGATAGATCGTAGTTTCGTAGGTTCTTAGCGAGGGGTAAATCACGGGCCAATTTCGGGTACACTAGACTTACCCAAGGAAATTCCTGGGACTACCAAATGAATTCCCGGACTTCCCAAGGAATTACTGGAATTTCCAAAAACAACCCGGGCTTCCCGAGGAATTCCCGTCTCGGGTACACTATAGACTTCCCACGTGATTTACCCCTCGGTTCTTAGTTTCCTGGGAAGAAATGGGAATTCCAGAAGAGAACGCAGTATGGAGAGTACTATCGTCTGCAAAGCTGTGGATAGGACAAGTGGTTGCTCCCAACAGATCATTGATATGAAGTAGGAACAATGTTGGTGCCAAAATTGATCCTTGTGGAACCCCACAATTGATGGCAATGATATCAGACGGATACTTCGTCCACCACCAAATGAAGCGATCTGTCTGAAAGGAGACTCGATAAAAGATGACATAGCTGAGGTGGTATCCCATGAACAATGAAAAATAACATCAAAAATAAGCAATCAGCTAATATCAAAAACTAATCATGAATAATTACAACAGTTGTTTGATAATATCCACCAACATTTTTCGACATCCAATGACAAGTGAATCATTCATTTGTGAAAGAAAAGAAAATGTTTCAAATTGTTCAAAGCCTCTATCTTGTCTCGATGTTAGGAACGTTATTTTCCTCGTTTTTCTTTTCCAGAAAATGATGATGATGAACATTGCATATCATCACCAGGCATGAAATTCTAAAAAGAATTGTTTGGTAAGTGATAAATTCGGAATATAGATCCAGAAATAATTGAATGTAAGATGAACATAACTGGTTTAACATTTTTTGCAACACCACGAAAACTGATGACATAGAAACAAATGAGATACAGAAAGTGAGGTAAAAAAATAGGATGAGCCTCTATTAGTGTCAATTCACCATTGGCACCTCAATAAATAATCAGAAGGATTCAATAATAGAAAAAAAAATTACACCCAGTATAGCTTAGACCAATTTCGAATATCGATACTGCCGGTAGTAACGTGCATTCAAAACAATACTTTTTGTTTCAACAGAAAACAAAAAACAAAACAAAAAATTGAAGTTCAACACCCTGTATAGCACCACGAGTTTTTTTATTTTCCATTTGAAGACAGAAATCGACCACAGGAAGGCCGCATAGACACGATGTCGATAAAACTCGTTCAAATCGAATTAGAGGTGAAAATAATATGAATGTCATGATTTAATCTTCTATAATAAATGTAAAACCCTTCACTAAAATAAGATCAGATAGTTATCTGATTTTGTAGCACCCTCTCCCACCTTCTTTTCAAAATAATTCAAAGTCCAACTTATAGTCCTGGAATTGATTTTTGAAATATTTTTTTCTTGAAACAGACGTCTGAATACGATCAGATAGTAGATTCTTTACAAAGCTCTAACTTAGAATTTGAATTATATTGATAAGATGGTGAAAGAGGGGTGGAATGGATGCTGCAAAATCAGAAAACTACCTGATCGTGTTCAGGAAGCTATTCAACATAAGTTTCAAGAAAAAATCTCTATTTTGAAAAAGTTGATTTTTTTTCGAAGTTTCCAAAATGGGGGCCAGTGGGGTTACCATCAGAGTAACACATTCATAAAAAAAAACACCCATCCACGTGTATTTTGAAAAAGTTGTGATTTTTTTTCGAAGATCCCAAAAAAGGGGTCTGTGGGATTAATTCTTGCCGACAAAATATTGAGAGATATACAGATTATTAAGGACCCTTAGCGGAATACGAAAATAGTTTCATCCACGGACATATTTTGGAGGTTTTAGTAATTTCATGGCCAGCCACGAGTATAAATCCATATTAAACGACCATTGGTGGTATGGCGCGCGTCTCGAATAATTGGCGAAGTCCTAGCTGGTTTCACACTGGTAGTGTCATCCATTTATTTTAGAAGATTGAATCATGAAATTCATAATACAGTTCTCAACACACTAAATGGACCACTCATAATTTGAATCTATTTCGAAGATCTGTATTTTTTGAAAAAATTGACCGATCTTCATGCGGTTTTCGATATCAGATGAGATGTTTCATCGTCTTCAACGAGAGCTAGAACACTCTGAAAAAGTCCGCAAAACAAAACTTACACAGGGTGTAAAGTGGAACCATTACACTATATGGTCTACATTTCCAATGCTGCCAGAACTCGAGAAATTTTTTTCTGATCAAAAGTCAGTAATAATATGATACACTGGAACCTAATCTCGCGACATTTTCGTGATTTCTCCTTAATGGGCGTGTACACCTTAGTAGAACTTTTAACTCAAACCATGTTTATAATGATCCTTTTATACATAAATTATGATTGACGACATAATTCGATCGGAAAATTAACTGGAATGTTTTATTTTTGGACATATATAATAGTAGTACCTTTTGAAAACGGACCCTCTTATGACGTAGAAACCTCATCTCGCCATAGTTAAAAGAAAATACCAAACGCCCGACGGAGACTGAGGCAACTGATATATTAATTATTTCAACTGTGATCTCGCGCTAATTCACTCTGTCAGAAATCATGTATCATTCGTCTCTGTCTGGAATAGTCTTGTTTCAGTATTAGGGTTTTGACGTCACATCATCGCCTCGTTTTCAGAGGTCCGAAAAATCGGGGATTTCAATAATATTTTATAAAACGTAGGGAGCTCACAGCAAGAAACGGTTTGCGGTGGTGAGCTAGTTTGGGTGAGTTCTATCGAATTATGAAATAATTTTTTTTTGTGATATAAGCCCATTGGCCATTGGAACAAAAATTCGATTTTTTTTCGAAAGTCATTCAATTGGAAAAAATACAGGATGGTCCAAGATTCAGAATTTTGATCACCTTGTATCTGTTAAAATTAAAAATTAAATGTCAGTAGATGAATCAAAAGTTAAGATAGGGACATGTAAGCCGTTTTGATCGATAATGAATAGTTTCGACACAAAAAATTCCTGAAATTGAAAAATCTCGATTTTGAACACCCTATATCTCTGTAATAATTCCTGCTAGACCTCAAGTGTGATGCATTGATGAAATCAGCTCTTCGAGAAGAATCTAAAAACGCAATGAAATACAAGGTGTTCCATTTGAAATAACAAAGATGATGCTACTTTTTGGTAAAAGTGGCAACGCTGCATCGCTGAAAATATTTTGAATCGTTAGATCACAAACGTTTATTATAGTAACCAAATTTTCAGGATAATCCAATGTACCGTTTTCCGTATACGTCTAAGGTACCATCGACCGTGGGCCACCCTGTATTTTTCCTGGTCTAACTATTGGGTTGCCATGTATAAACAGGTAGGTATTCTGGTCCTAGTTATTTTCACCTACATACTTGTTTTATTCTATAAATTGAACATGAAAATGTGCGCTGATTTATTGCACAATGATATAGGGTTGCCACAATAAAAAGTCTGTCCTGAATGATGGTTGGAATTTCAAGAAATAAAATTTTAGTATGACTGTGACAAAGCGACAAAGAGGTCCAAGACAAATTTTATTTTTTGAAATTCCACAACCGTCATTCAGGAGAGACTTTTTGCGGGCAACCCTGTATGTGTTCAGAGTAAAACAGCATTTACTTTCATTTATAGATTAAACAAGGAAAATCACTAGGTATAGGAAACCATACATTTTGCATATTCAATATATTATGTGATTTGTACTTATGGTTGGTATAAAGTTTTGTCATTAAACGTGTAGGTACATTTTTATAAAATAATATTCATCCATTAAACAGATGGGTGAAGGTCAACCTTACTTTGGATCTTAGACAGTATCATTTCGAGAAAAATCAACCTACCTATCACCTACCTCACCTACCTACTATAAATTCTATGAAAACGCACAGCACTGTTCAAAATAATATTAGTTGCTGATAAAATTGTCATAATAAATTATACCAGTACAAATTTGGTTGGAAACCTTA